>OY856187.1:14255449-14277949 GCA_963693315.1 Diogma glabrata | reverse complement strand
AAGTTATATCATTGTTTTTCTACATAATTTTTAAAAATGATCAAAATTCAACATTTTGGTATTATGTAGAAAAATAATGAAGTTTTATAATTGTGGAGAAAAAAAACCAGGTATATCAAACCGTCGAACTCTTATTATTTTATGATTTTTTTATAAAAATTACCAAAATTTGTTATTTTGACCTCAGAAAAACCTCACATTTACTTTTAAGACAAATAAACATTTTTAAAATCCTTCAAGTAGTTCATTAAATACATAAATTTGAACATACATGAAATCCGTAGTTTTTAAAAATATCCCTAGTATGTATATATAAAACCTATAAAGGAAAAACGGCTCGCGGTAAAAAAATTGTTAGTCTAAGAAATGTGTTTTTTTTCTTCCACTGTAAAAAACTTTAAGCAAATCAAAGAATGTGTGGCAAAACGATGTAACGAATTGTCTGCTTTTGACCATTGTCGCAATGTTTACTTAACAAAAGGCTTGAAACCACATACAACAGAAACAGAAACAGAATTTCATACAAATTTTACAGAAACAGAATTTTTTCCTGTCAAATTTGTATGAAATTCTGTTTCTGTTTCTGTTGTATGTGAATTCCCGGCTTAAGAGGTAGTTTAACATATGGTTGAATTGAACTATTACGCAAAGTTGAAGAATGGTTAGTTTAAACAGGCAACTTCGTTAAAAATGTGAATAGTTGTTTCATAATTTTCAAAAGTTACCTTAACTTAGCAATTCTTTTGAAATTTTGTTAAATTTACATACATGCTTCGTTATGTGAACGTTAGAAACGTAGTTTAATACAAACTAACGTTTTTTTACTATATAGGTGAAAATAACTAAAAAATTGGTTTAGTTTAAATGATTAGCAAAGGTCAATACAACATGCAGGCAATAGTTGATGCCATTAGTTAAAATGGACTAGATGCAAGGTTAAAATCTACATAGCAAAAGTGACGTTTAAATTAACTCTAGCAAAATTATTAATATTAAACTTGCGCTTAGCTGGTTGAAAAACAACCGATTTGCTTGGTTTATGTTAAGTATAGTTTTTGGTGACAATTACCTATATTTTTTTTTCAGTGTAACTATTTGACTGCCTTAGCTGATTTACGAACTTATATCTAAAATATTACAATACAACATATATTTTCTGAAATTATTTTTGGACAAATCAGCAAAAGCGACAGTGAGTGTCATGAGAATTTTGTTTTTTTATTACCCGGGTACTCGAAGCTATTACCCGGATATTCGAGTAGTATAATTTTTGGTCAAATACCCGGGTACCCGGTTATCCAATACCCGAGTATACGAGCCCTAATTTGATGTTTCTATAATTGAACCATCATCATAAAAATAAACTAACAAGGCAGAAAAGTATAATTTTATTTTAATTTGAGTATTGTGTATAGATCAGTTTGTACCTACATTTACATTTATGTAAATATATATATATATGTTATAAAATAAATTGTAAAATAAAATCTTAACCAAAAGTGAAAAATCAAAACTTGGCGTTGAGACAAATTCTCATCAAAATCGGATAGTAGCAGGATTGAACTTATATAAATTTAAAATATGAAATATAAACAGGGGTTTGGGAGACCGTCCACCACGTAGTCTAACTTATCTAAAAAAAAAAATCAGTTCGTTCCAGCTCAGTTTCAGAGTCAGCAAAGTGTCTTTCATAATTGTACGATAAACTTGTTTATTGGTTTAGTACACAGAGAGAAAAAAAGAGTTAAATTTGATAAAAAAATCATCAAATTGATGATTTTTGTATATCAATATATGGACGAGAATATGAGTTCTCAAATTGATATAAAATGCTGCATCAGATTGAACTTTGGTTTGTTTTTTTGACTTGATGTAAATCTACTGATTATGATAAACAAATTTCTTATTTTGATATTATATTCTCGATATTATTCTCAAAGCTTATAAACTTGTTGTATCAAATCAATACCAAAAGTATCAATTTAAGATGGAGTTGTATTTCTTCAAGAATTTGAGCGGAAGAAGTTGAGAAACCAAAAGCTCATTTTAAGAAATTCTGATCATTTTAAGAATTTTTTTGATCGACATGATCGTATGTTACTTTTGGTATTGGTCCAATATATTTCATTTTGAATCAATTCATTATCATTTTAAGAAAAATGTTTTCTCAAATCGAAGATGACAATATTTAGTTTGAGAAAAGATTTTTCTCAATTTCAGTGGGAATGCGGTACGTTCAGCGACACCCACAAAAGCATATAAAACGCTGCCTGTCAGGGTTTTTAAACCCGCGGGAAGATTTTTACATGCTTCGGTATTGCTAAATGTATCGGACATGCACTCGATGTTGTACGGCTATTTAGATTGACTTATGGCTGTCAGAGTTGTTTCTTATCACATTGACCTTTAAGAAACATCACTACTGAGACAGCTATAACCCGTAAAATAGCAGCCTTGGAAAAATAAGGAACTGGAATAAAACTCTCAATCCACCGATGTTCCATTAACCTTAAACGGGATAAAAAAATCACATTTTTAAAAAATATTCTTTTATTTTAAATAGATAATTTAAAAATAAATTAATTATAATTTTTAATTTTTTTTTATAACGCATTTTGTACAAATGAGCTAATCGAATTGAGAATAGTCGGCTTCCCCATTCCTTTCTTATTTGTTGCAGGAATTCTTGTATTTGGTCTCGTAGCGTAGTGAATAAATTTGAACAGTTTTAACTGTCGTAGCTCTGTAAAAATTTAAATAAAAAAATAAAATCAAATTACTATTGAAGTGAATCAGATAAATTAGTTAAAGTTTGCTGAAATAAGTGACTTCTATTGAGGGAAAAAATCAATCCACTGCATGCGTGCCGTAAGAGGCGACTGAAATGGAGAGTTGTAGCGTGGCTAACCCAATTTCATCATAGGCCCACCTGTGGAGTTGAGGTCCCCTTCTTCAAAAAAATCAGCCCACCGCACTCATGCGTGTCGTAAGAGGCGATTTTCCTCGTCCCGTAAAAAACAATTGTTAATAAAAGACAACATAAGCCTTGGAATGGTACGTCTTTCTGGTTTAGACCGCCCTTGCTATTGTACCTGGACAATCTGTTTGAATCAAACGTGGAACGTGAGAACACTGTTCCAACCCGGAAGCCTCCAGAATCTAATTGGGCAGGCAACAGAATACCAGATAGATTTTTTTTTGGATGCGATGAATGTTTCGGTATTGAGACAGCTATTCGCCTAAACAAACAACACTCTCGGTTCCCCATGAACTCCCATGCAGGAGTCATGCAACCATGATAAAAATTGAATTATTTAAAAAAAACAAAGAACAAAATTAAAAAGGGGAAAAAAAACAATAACTAGAAAATAAAGAAGAAGAATAATAATAATTTAAAAAAAATTAAATATAGGAAAAAAACAACAAAAAACAAATGGATATGGGATAAGAGAAATAAAATACTTAAGGGAATGATTAATCTGTACGATATTAAAAGGGTAGGAAGAAAACAGGAGGAATATGAGGGGAAGTAGGTAGGTTTATACCGTCCATGCCCTGTTTGCGTTAGTTCGACGACTAACGACGACGTCAGTTGTGTGAAATTGTGCTAAGTAATTTTTCACACTGCAGCGGGTGCCCAACTAGCAAACTTACTTCTCAATTTGGAATTATATAAGTTTTAGCTTCAATAAAGCTTCGCTTAAGCTTCTAAGTGGAAGCTAGTTATATTTTTCTTCTATAAAGTTTCAATAAACAACTTCCACAGAGAAGTTCTCGGCACCGCCGGAATGAAAGCTTCTAAAATATTTCTATATTTAATATAAGAAGCTTTACCGAAACTTATCTACAGATCACTAAATAGAGCTTCCGAAAAAAGGTTATAGAAGTTATAGCTGTCATTAGGATTGTAGTTGTTTCGGTTGTAACTGTTTACAGATCGTATAGAAGCACAGCTGTCATACTCTAAAAATTGCTTCAATATCTGAAACGAAATATGTCAAACTGACGGAAGCTATTGCTTCTATTATTTCAACTAAATTTAGATGTAGAAAATATTGTGTAATTCAGGGGATTACTTTTTATGAAAAAAGATATGTGACATGTAATTTCAATGGGTTTATACGAAATTGAAGCTTATACGAAATTGAAATCGTTTCGTTTTTGTCAAAAAAAGTATTGTGCATAAGGTAGTTTTTGTTTTTTAATCTATTATTTAGACTTATTTTGCACAAGGCCAGGAAAGTTCTCCAAATGGCCTTTATCGAAACTGCTTAGAAATTTTAAGGAAACTATGAAGTTGGGGAAGTTAGTTTCGGTAAGACTGTTTAGTGTTTTAAAAGAAGTTAAAATGCTAGTTGGGTGGTCACCCTCACTCTCGTTATTTTGCTCTTCTGGCCGTCAATTTAGAATTAATTGTATTATTTCGGGTTAGGTTTTTTCTTTAGTTGTATGGCCCCCCATTAATTTGGGGAGTTCAAAGAGAACGAAGAAGTTTTTACTTTTTGGACGGTAAAAACTTCTAGTATCTAAAAATTCAATGGGGCATAAAAAACGGCATCGCTGAAGTCTTTATATTTCTGGGACTTGTTTGAGGCTGGGAGGAGCTTGCCAAGGACCGACCGGGCTGGCAGCTTATTGTTGTCTCTGCTAAGTTCCTTAACGGGACATAAAGCCGAAGTGTGTTTTGAAAGTTGTGAAATTAGTGGCGAAAAATATCTTTTTTGAAACATTTCACCAGAAACCCATATACTTATAAACATACCATAACTACACTCAATAACTACACACTTTTCATGATCTAAGACTGCCTTGCAAAAGTGGAATGGACTGTACTGAATTATTTATTTTGGACTTTATTTAACTAGTATAAGGATCAAGTTAATGCATAATCAAATTAATGCATTCAACTATATATTATGTACCGTTATAGTTTAATTGTGATCAAAACTTGTTTACCTGGGTCAGTTGGCATATCGTTCAAATCCTTAAGACTTTGCTTATCTTTAATTAGTTTGCGTAGCACTGGTACCACAACTTCGAAAAAATGTTTTGCCTTCTCCAAAAGTTTTTAATGTTTATTCGGAAAGAGTCTTTTAAAATCTAAATCAATCTGTAGAAAAAAAAAGAATCTGTAATTCCAAAACAGTCTTAAAATGCCTTCAACTTCAAACTTACCAAAATGCTGGCATTATAGCATTTCTATAAAGTGGCCAGTCATTAAAAAATGTTTTAAAGATTTATCCTTTGCTTCTTTAAACTCCCTTAGACGACCCTCACAACTCCGTATCCAATAACTTTCTATAGTCAGCCACGGCTCTTGAATGACAGGTAAGGTTTGCTTCAGCTCTTGAAATTCTTTTTGATCATATTCAGTAAAATCAACCGTCGAAGAACCTAATATTAAAAATAATATAAAAACGAAGTTTAATGCGATGCTTTTGTCTGAAACAATTGTAAAAAGTTTTACCAAAAAATTGTAGTCCTGAAGTTGTTGGAGTATCCAATCGAATTTTTTTCGGTGTAATCAAGCAACCTGCACCTCTTAATTTGGTCGAAGAATTTTTATACAAATTTTATAATTTCCTTTTGGAATTTTGCCATCATAATAGTTATAGTTTTAAAAACAAAAAAAAACTGTTAGATTTAAAACTTATTTTAAATATTTTTAAAACTTTTCATGCAATTTTTTACATTTTTTCATGCAAGCATTTAGTACTTTATACTTTAGAGCTTTAGAGCTCAGAAATCGATAATATCGGTTGATTTCGAAATTTTAATAAATTTCGACAAGAAACCATAATGTATGTATTTACCCAGAAATTTTTGTCCCCGTTTTGCTTCAAGCCAATTGTTTAAAATATCCGATTTTCACCTTCGATTGACTTGAAAGTGATGTGTGATGTAATTTAATTCAGTAATTTAAGCACCAATAGTAGCAAGTACATGCATCAAATAAACTGAACCCAGGACTCCCGGCAAACTGAATGAGCCAAACCTCGTTCTGTGCACGCAAGTTTACTTTAATGAACGCAGAAATTTAGAGAAACATGCAACTTACCTTTTGAACTCTTATTATTGCTGATTTTGAGCACAGCTAGTATCAATTCTCGCACGGACACAAACTTTTTTTTTCACAAGTTATAAGACGCGTTCATCTGCTGAAAAACTCTCTCACTGAATAATGTATCGTAATTTTTTCTTCGAACGTATTATATCAAAAAAAAATATTATCATTTCGATCTTATTCTTATACGTTCAATTTGAGAGAAAAAGAATGAAATCGAGAAATTTTTTTTCTCAATTTTATCTACGTAAGATCAAATCGAAAGTAATCAAATATTAATTATTTTCATTTCGATCTCATAAGTTTAATTTGAGAGAAAAATAATAAAACTGAGAATTTTTTTTTCTAAATTTTATATACGTTGATCCAACCGAGAATAATCGAGTATTAGTTAGTTTCTTACCATCTCATAAGTTCAATTTGAGAGAAAAGGTATAAAATCGATAATTTTTTTTCCTTAATTTTATCTACGTGGATCAAATTGAGAACACTCGCGTATAACTTATTATTATCTGATCTTTAAGTTTAAAAAGAAACAAAAAGGATTAAAATGAAAACATTTTACTCTCATTTTGACATTTGTGAATCAAATAAATGATGGGGAAGTAACAAAGTGATGTGTACTTCTCTGTTTAATTTGAGAAATGGAAATCTTATTCTGATTCAAAAATTTCTTATATTTATACAGAAAAAATGAAAACGATCTTTATTTACTCAAAACAAGAATAAATGTATTTCGTATTGTTGAACAAAAACAATTCTCAACTTCAGTATTTCATTATTCTGTAGGATGATCGAATTGATAGTTTTTTCTCACTTTTAAAGTTTTGTTGTATTAAAATGATATAAATTTACTCGAAATGAGAATAGATGTATCTTCTGTTTTTAATCATAAATAATTCTCAATAATAGTATTTTATTCACTTTTTTGTGTGATTTAATTGATAGTTTTTATCTCAGTTTTAAATTTCGGAGTATTAAAATGATTTAAATTTTCTCAAATTAAGAAGAAACTGAATTTTCTATTTTCAATCATGCACAATTCTCAAATCTAGAATTTTTTTTCTCTCTGTGTACAAATATCATTGAATATTAAACCTTTCATTTATTCAATAAATAATTATTAAATCAATGGATAATCGTCATTACCACTTTACCACCCAACTAGCAAACTTACTTCTCAATTTTGAGTTATATTAGCTTTAGTTTTAATAAAGCTTTGCAAAAACTTCTAAGTGAAAACTGTGGAACAAATGTTGATTGTAGGCTGTCCCAAATTTCATTTATAAAAGCATTTATCAAAAAATCTGAAGTGTCATCCATAGAAGCTTTGTAGATTGCAATACACTATGTTAACCTCAACAGAGATGAACAAAATTAAAAGATGAACCAGCATGACAATCATACATATAAGAATCATTTTGTAACGTCCGTGATATTCGCCTAAACAATAATAAAACCAATTCATCTTCTTTTTCTAATTCAATAAAAGTTTATTTCCATAGTCTCGGTTCATTTTTACATTAATAATAATTTCAAATTTTCCAACGTTCAGTTAAATTTCGAATAACAATTATAAAAACAAACGAACGTACCCAATTTTATTTTCATTTTTAACGAACAGATGTCGTTACTCAGTTTTGCTCAACCTTCATTTTGGTTTGCTCATTGAAAAGTGGAAAAACGAAAACACATTTTTTTCTGACAGGCATTCCATGTTTGAATTCACAAAAAAGAACAAGTTCTCTTATTTTTCCGTGTGTAAATTTTTACAAGTAATAAATTCTAAAAGAATACCAAAAGAAAACGGAAAAGTTTCTATGTTTGTAAAAAAACAAAATTTGCAAAAAATAAATTTTGAAAGAGAAAACAAGTGTTTTCATGTAAATTTTGTTGGAGAAATAGTTTAGCATGATAGAGGTAACTAAAAGTGGACAAAATTGAAATCAAAAAGGTTGTGTGATAACATACAGGCTCCATTGATAGCGTCAGGTGAAATCAAAAGATTATTTGGTTATCTAACACGAAATTGTGATACCGTTGGATGGGAATTCAGTGGTTCTGTTAGCATAATTGAACCGCCCAATATATTATCAGCATCTGTATTGATCAAATTTGTTGTACGATAATAAGGTGTTCAGGGGTACAAGGAATTTAACCTGAAATAGAATACGTTGGGGCAAATTGGGAGAAAGGAAATCCAGATAATCAAAAAAACCAGTGAGAATAGTTATGAGGGGAGAATATTATAATTATTCAAACTAGCAGCAGATGAATGGATGTCCAATATTTCAGCAATTTACAAGCAAGTCATTTTTTTTATTGTTATTATTATTGAAAATTTTTATACACATACATCTTATTGATTATAAATGTTTTTCTGTATAATGTTAGGCTAGGAAAGTGAATATTGAGATAAGAGATTCTAAAAATCCGGATACGTCTGGAACATTCGTTCCGGATAAATATTTTTTGTGTTTTTTTTTTGATATTACATTATATATATATAGTTGACAAAAGTCCAAGTGGCTCCGAATGAGAGCCAAATCTAATAACCTGGGCCGAAACTAAGACCTTGGGGTTGGCATTGTATTTTTTTTATATATTTAAGAACTATTTTCGGCGCGAAAAATATTTTTTTCATTTTTTTCATGTATTTGGGCGGTGTCAACCGGTTTGGTTGACTTCGAACTTGGTTGAAGAAGAACCAGTTGGGTTTTTTATATGTATATTTTTCTTTTGCACATGTATTAAATATATATAGAATTTTTTTTTCTGAATAATTCATTCTTTTTTTAATAATTTTTTAAGAATTTCACAATTTGTTAAAATTTGTAAAGTTAGGAAATCTGTTGGTATGCACACAGTCAGGAATTTTGGCTCGTCGTTTAGGAGCAAACGTCGTCCGGGGCCAGGAGAGCTGGGTCAGGCAGCGGTCGGGCCAGGGGTGAATGAGGTGCATGAAGTGATGCATGAGATTGTAAGTTTAGTAATGAATGTGGTGAATGAGAGGGAGAAGGAAAAAATGAAGGCAGAACTGAATGAGAAAAGGAATGAAATATATTTGGAATTGATGAATGATATAATGTATGAGCAGTATGAACTGATGATGGATGTAATAATAAGTGAGATTGTGAATGAGGAGTTGGTAGGAGAAGTGGTAGCTGAGGAAGTGAATGACTTGGTGGATGGAGTGGAGGGAGTGAATGAGATGAATGAGAGGAGAAAGGCAACGTTTGTGGAATGGATGAATGATATAATGAATGAGCAGTGTGAAGAGATGATTGATGAATTGATAAAGGAGATAGCGAATGAAGTGATGGATGCGCGAGAGACATATCGGCTAAGGAGGCTGGAGAGGGACAGGAGAAGGTGGAAAGAGAGAAAAAGAGCAGGAGGAAGGTACAGAAGGCGGCGTGGTTGGAAGAGGAGGTGGAGTTCTCTTCAGTCATGCACGCTTATGCGGAGACATTGGCTGAGGAGAGCGCCATCTTCGAATCCAACCACAGGAAGGAGAACCCTCGACGGTGGTTGGGACCGCAAGTGGCCCCGGGAAATTGTGTGCATATTTGAGATGTATTTTTTTTTGTATTTGAAAAAAAAACCGATTTGGGTCCACATTTTTTTTTTATGAATTTTTTTTGGTGGTACTATAGTAGTTTTAGGTGTAAATAGTTGTATATAGTAGGTTAATTGTTGGTTATAGGATACATATTTGTACATGTTTTTGTATATAGGAAGCGGTTGTAGTGGATTGAGTAGAATGTTATGTTACAAGATCGAAAAATTTTATTTCTTGGCGAGATGAAATTTAGAAACCAAACCGATGAAACGATTTGGCCATTTGAACTTTTTGTGTGTAGCGGTGGCAAATATTTATACATTAATAAATTAGATCTCGAATCTGATGCTCGTTTTAACGATGCATTTTGGCCTGCGTGAAATACACACATGATTTTAATTTCTTTACCACTAATGGCTATAATCGGTGAAAATCTTGTTTTGGTTGTGGTAGATTCGAACTATTTTTTATTTCGATGAAAATATTGTACATTCCACTACAGTTGAGTGTTTGTAGATGTAAATTAAAAAAAAGTTAGAATTAATTGAATGTTTTTTTTTGGTTGGTAATTTTTTTTTGTTGTTGTATAATGATTACAAGTGTGTAATTAATAAATTTTCCCAGCGGTAGGCCTAACAAGCCATCCATGGGGCTTATCCCCTTAACATAATTATGTTCTTAGATCGCCTCTGTCCATTATGGACATGCGATCGAAGTTCATTGGTTTCTTCTCTTCATTTCAGAAGGAGTTTTCTGGTGATAAGGGAATGACTACTGCTGTGTTTGTACTTAGGTACAAACCAGTAGTACCATTCCCTGCACAGAAGCTTCTTTAACGAAATGAAGAGGAGAACCAATCTATTTTTTTATCAGGATCGAGGCTTCACCTCACACAACTTCAAAATTTTTCCACTTTTACATTTAGCTTACAATAGACAATTTTCATGGAGTTTGGGATTTGAAGTCTGGTGTTCGGGAGCTTTCTTCAACTTTGGCATTAGTTTAATGATAATTTATTTTTAGGTAGAACAACCGCAGCTGGGTCAGTAGAAATGGGCCTAGAGTCTAATCGTGACAGTTGCGTTTGTTTTTGTTAGGTTGGGGAGAATCTGTTCTGTAGAATCTGGTCGTTAGGGGCTTTTCTAGTCAGTTCTCACATGCATTGTTGAAGTGGGCTCGCGAACGCGAGAATTCAAATACTAAATGATATGGATATTGTAGCCATACTTACTTTTATATTGTCTCCAGACGGATCTGAATTTGGGAATCTCTTATCTTATATTAAATTAAAAAAATAAATTAAATCAAAACAATAAATTTTTGAGAATAAATAAATAAAAATTTTTATTAAATAAATTAAATTTTTAGGAATAAATAATTTTAAGTAAATACAAATTTTTCGTAAATAAGCAAATACATCCAGATTTAAATAAATATTTTTTATTTTTTTAAAAAAATAAATAAATATTTTGAAGGTAAGACGCTGCATCCAATAAATAAGCATTTTTTTTTAAATATTTTTATTTTTAAATTTAAATAGATAAATATTTTCCCCTAGGGGTGCTATCGTCAATAAATAATTTTAGGTACTTGTCATTTTAAATTTCAGCATATCTGAAATTAAATAAATAAATTATATTTTAAATATACAATAATTTAGGAATTTTTGTGAAAGGTGAAGCAACATTGAGAACAACCATAAGTTCGTTCGTTCTTTTAGTAAATTTGGTTTTTACAATATTTTTGTGGGTTTTTTTTTTGAATTGGGCGTTCTTTGTTTTTTTCCGTTTTTGCGTTTTTCATTTTCCATCGTACTAACTATATTTTTTTGGGGGAATTGGTTTTTACATTGTTGTCGTTTGCGAGTAAATAATTTTTCGGGTTTTACCATCAAAATGTCAAACCAAATAGACGTTGACCATCCGTTCTATGGTCTGGAACCCAGCGAACTGCTGGTCGAATGTTTGGTTCGGGGTGTGAACTTCGGGGGGGCCGATTGGGCAGAGGAACTGCGAAACCATGTAGATCATGGGTCAGTTCCAATAACAGTGTCTCATGCGAGAGATTTGATAGAGGAATCTCAAATGGTGGTGCAGGCAGCACAACTTATTTTAAATCAAGTACGACGACTTCAGTCACCGATTGATCAGACCCTCTTGGATGGTTTGGCGAATCGAGTGTTACATTATACGGGTAGGATGAATAGGTTGGGTCCTCGCAATGACTTGCAAGAAGCCCGCACCTACGCTATCTCACAATTGTCACGCGCTTGGAGTATAATAGGATCATTATCAACACGTCCAACTATGCAGAGTAAACCAGGAGTGTCATCTGCTCCTTCTGCTTCACCTGCCTTTCAACCAGATGAGAGATCCACACCGATCCCAGTACGACCAATATCGGAAACAATACATAGTCTGAATCGTCCAAACCAGCAACAGCAGAGACGGTCAGATCAAGCACCACCGGCTTATTTCCAGCAATCGGGTTTGAGAGCCGAGGACTTTGCAATACCACAATTGGGTCCATCACTCCCATCTGAACACACACACAATAATCCAGCATTGGTACAACCACAATTAAATTATCCATCAGTACCACAGGTACAACCACTACCAATATATCCACCAGCTCCACTAACAGCACCACCACCATACAACCAACCTCCTCAGGTATGGCGTGACGCGGCTCCAGCGTTAGCACCAGTGGAGTACCGAGGGGTTCGTGGGAACAATTTGAGTCGGTATGACTCAAATTGGGTTCCAACCTTCACAGGGGATGGTCACTCTCCTGATGTTCATGAGTTTATTCATAGAGTGGAGGCGGCTGCCAGAAGAGACCGTGTGTCATGGGACGACCTTAGGTCTATCATACCACGGTATCTGAAAGCAGCGGCCGACAGATACTATTTGAATTTAACTCATGAATATGAGGTGGTGACTTACCCAGTGCTAAGGGAGGGACTCCTACAGACCTTCGGTACGCTCACTGATGATAAGGCGATCTTGCGAGTTCTTCTGAACCGCAAACAGAAATCAAAGGAGAGCGTATACGAGTATCTGGTGGAGATTGGTTCGTTAAACCGTCGCTTAGCACGTCCATTTGCTGACCGTGAGATGCTAGAGATTGCTCGGGAGGGACTGAGTGTGGAGCTCAAAAATGCTACACTTGCAGCAACAATACATTCTATTGATGAACTTCGGACTTTATGTCAGAAGTTTGAACGTTTGTGGTCCACACCAGTTCCGACCAGAACATCAAACTTAAGAATTAGCGAGCTACAGCAAGTGGATGATTATGAGGTGGATGCTGAACCAGAACAACATGGATATATTGAAGCGATGGAGTCAGCACCGAGACGGATATTGCAGCGACCTGGCATAACATCGGATAACATTCAACCTGGTCCATCAATATCCAGACAACCAATAGTATGTTTTAGATGTGGAGTAAATGGTCATCGAGCTCCTGAGTGCTCTAAGAATCGGATAAAATTATATTGCTGGAAATGTAATAAACCGGATGTAATTTATGCAAATTGTTCATATTGTCACCCGTCGGTAAACTACCGTCCGAGAGTACATGCTTCGGGGATGGTACCCTCGGTTCAACATCCAATGAGCCCGAAGAAATCGATGAGAGATGTAGGAACGCAGGACGATCTTCCACCACCAACGAAACCCGAATAAAATCATCGAATACATTTAATTTCCCATCATTACATCGAACGTATTTTAGACGTCTTGAACGTAACATCAGATATTGGAGGATGAGGAAATTATTTCGTAAAGCTTGTATTTCATCTATCCTTTCAGAAACAAAGGATCCTCGACCGCGACTAACAATAAGGATTTTGGACAAACATATTTCAGGACTATTGGATAGTGGAGCGTCGATCACAATACTTGGAAGAAATTCCTTGGAATTATTGGAATCAGCAGGTACAACTTACCGTAAGTACACTTCGTGTATTCGTACGGCAGATGGTACTGCAACAAAAATTTTGGGTTACATCGAAATTCCAATAACTGTGAATGGCTCCACTAAACCAATGCGGTTCCATATAGTCCCTGGTTTACGAGAAGAGCTCTACCTGGGCATAGATTTCTGGGAGAAATTTGGTATTGTTCCTTCTTTTGTTAGTGAACTGACTCGTACAGAGCCAATAACTTTAAATACACACAACCTCACCACTGATCAGCAACATGAACTGGATATGATCAAGGATTCTTTCTCGTCATTTGAAGTGTCTGGGCTCGGAAAGACTTCTTTGGTTGAACATGTCATCGATGTTGGTGATAGTGCACCTGTTAAACAGAGGCACTATCCCACATCGCCGGCTGTTCAGCTAAAGGTTTATGCCGAACTCGACCGAATGCTTCAAATGGGCGTGATCGAAGAGAGTAACAGTTCTTGGTGCTCGCCAGTGGTTTTGGTACAAAAAGAATCTGGTAAAAACAGATTATGTATTGATAGCCGTCGTGTCAATTCACTAACTAAAAAGGACGCTTACCCACTTCCCTTGATTGATGGCTTACTAGGTCGTCTAAATAGCACAAAGTACATTTCAAGTATTGATCTCAAAGATGCTTTCTGGCAGATTCCTCTGGCAGAAGCATCTAGAGACAAGACAGCCTTCACAGTGCCTGGTCGTCCATTGTATCAATTCCGGGTTATGCCCTTTGGATTGTGCAATGCTCCCCAGACAATGTGTCGGCTAATGCACAAAGTGATACCGCATCAATATCACGAAAATGTCTTTGTTTATTTAGATGATCTATTGGTAGTCTCTTCCACGTTCCAGGAACATATGGAATTGCTGTCCAAAGTCTCTTCATTGTTAAGAGCGGCTGGGTTAACCATAAACCTCAAGAAAAGTAAATTTGTTCTGAGAGAGGTGAAATACTTGGGATTTTTGGTTGGTGAAGATGGTCTACGAACAGACCCTGACAAGGTAAGAGCTGTAGCAGAGTATCCAGCTCCATCTACAGTAAAACAAATACGTAGATTATTGGGAATGGCTGGTTGGTACCAACGTTTCATACCAAATTATGCAAGCGTGGTATCACCAATTACAGATTTATTAAAGAAGAGTTCGGGGAAATTGAAATGGACATTGGAAGCGCAAGCTGCTTTTGAAAATTTAAAACGATTGCTGACTACAGCACCGGTATTAGTAAACCCTGATTATAATAAAGAGTTCTTTATTAGATGCGATGCGAGTCTGACAGGGATAGGTAGTGTACTGTATCAGATCGACGAAGACGGACAAGAGTGTCCGATAGCCTTCATGTCGAAAAAACTTAATAAAGCTCAACGAAACTATTCTGTTTCTGAGCTTGAATGTCTTGCGGCAATTCTGAGTGTGAAGAAATTCAGGGGCTATGTTGAAGGTCACCGATTTACAATTGTGACTGATCACTCAAGTCTGAAGTGGCTTATGTCACAGAAGGACTTGAGTGGCCGTCTGGCTAGGTGGAGCCTAAAACTCCAACATATGGATTTTACCATTGTCCACCAAAAAGGTACCCAAAATATAGTCCCAGATGCTCTATCTCGTCTTTATGACGATACACACGAGGAATTGACGGAAGCATTAACACATCACATTAACGACATTAAAATCGACAATGAGGGTTATCGGCACAACGAATATACGGATATGATAGCTGAAGTTCAATCATCACCCAAGGACTTTCCATCTGTTAAAGTCGTGGATGATAAGCTATACATAAGTATTGAGCCAAGACCTGATGCAATACCCAACGATGTTCCTGTGTGGAAACTCTGGGTACCAAAACCGATGACTTCCAACATGATTCAGAAACATCATGATGACAGTACTGCTGCTCATGGGGGTGTTAAAAAGACTTTAGAATTACTTCGACGTCTTTATTATTGGCCGGGCATGGCGTCACAGGTACACAACTATGTTGTGTCCTGCGACACATGTAAACAAACAAAAGCCACGAATCAGATATTGCGTCCTCCGATGCAATATCAATTCGAAACAGCACGTCCATGGCAGAGAGTCTATATAGATTTTTTGGGGCCGTACCCTCGTTCTACACTTGGGAATACGGTGTTATTGATAGTTCTGGATCATGCTACGAAGTTTGTACTACTGAAACCACTTAGAAACGCAACTTCACCGAAGGTGAATGCTTTTCTAAGGAACGAAGTGTTTCTTACATATGGGGTACCAGAATTTCTACACAGTGACAATGGTAAACAGCTCACTAGTAGGAACTTTCAAAGTCTTTTGTCAGATTTCAGCATTAAACACATTAGGACCGGTGTTTATAGTCCTCAAAGCAACGCGTCAGAGCGGGTCAATAGGTCAGTCCTAGCAGCAATTCGAGCGTTCATAAAAGGTCAACATACCAAGTGGGACTCACAAATTGGTGAAATCGCATATGCACTGCGTGCTGCAGTACATTCAGCTACCAAGTACTCACCGTACTATTTACTATTTGGTCAACATCCAATATCGGATGGAAATACTTACCAATTGTTGAGATCACTACACCAGCTAGGTGAGGATGCTGGTGAGGAATTAGAACGCTCTGATCATTTGACTATGCTCAGGAACCGGGTTCGGGAAAATTTAAAAGCAGCTTTCAAGAAATCGCAACATCAGTACAACCTGCGATCTAAACTACGGACTTTTCAACCACAACAACGTGTGTTTGTACGGCAACACCATTTGAGTGACGCTACAAAAAAATTCTCGGCAAAATTAGCTCCAAAGTTCTTACTTGCAATGATTAAAACTAAGATTGGAAATGTACTTTATGAGTGCATAGATATGAGCGGTAAGAATCATGGAGTACATCACGCGAAAGACATCAGGGAATGATGTCTTTTCGTTAGGTAGGGTAGTTCCTCTGGCTGGTTGTCGTCTCTGGGGTTCACATCTACAGTATCATATATTACTGGTTGTATCGAGGTTTCAATGGTGCTGACGTTAGATGGATGGATGGTCTATTTCTGCGCTCACTGATAGTTCCTAGGACCTTCATGAGTGTTGAGATTGATCATCGACCCTGACGCTGGTTACACCATTGATAACTCGATCCCAGATACAGATTAGTTGTGGGAAGTAGTTCGATGGTTTCTGACGTAGAGGGGGTGACGACGTTTTTGTGATTTCAAGGGTAAATATCTTGATTTTTACCTTGAATTCATGGTGTAACGTCCGTGATATTCGCCTAAACAATAATAAAACCAATTCATCTTCTTTTTCTAATTCAATAAAAGTTTATTTCCATAGTCTCGGTTCATTTTTACATTAATAATAATTTCAAATTTTCCAACGGTCAGTTAAATTTCGAATAACAATTATAAAAACAAACGAACGTACCCAATTTTATTTTCATTTTTAACGAACAGATGTCGTTACTCAGTTTTGCTCAACCTTCATTTTGGTTTGCTCATTGAAAAGTGGAAAAACGAAAACACATTTTTTTCTGACAGGCATTCCATGTTTGAATTCACAAAAAAGAACAAGTTCTCTTATTTTTCCGTGTGTAAATTTTTACAAGTAATAAATTCTAAAAGAATACCAAAAGAAAACGGAAAAGTTTCTATGTTTGTAAAAAAACAAAATTTGCAAAAAATAAATTTTGAAAGAGAAAACAAGTGTTTTCATGTAAACTTTGTTGGAGAAATAGTTTAGCATGATAGAGGTAACTAAAAGTGGGCAAAATTGAAATCAAAAAGGTTGTGTGATAACATACAGGCTCCATTGATAGCGTCAGGTAAAATCAAAAAATTATTTGGTTATCTAACACGAAATTGTGATACCGTTGGATGGGAATTCAGTGGTTCTGTTAGCATAATTGAACCGCCCAATATATTATCAGCATCTGTATTGATCAAATTTGTTGTACGATAATAAGGTGTTCAGGGGTACAAGGAATTTAACCTGAAATAGAATACGTTGGGGCAAATTGGGAGAAAGGAAATCCAGATAATCAAAAAAACCAGTGAGAATAGTTATGAGGGGAGAATATTATAATTATTCAAACTAGCAGCAGATGAATGGATGTCCAATATTTCAGCAATTTACAAGCAAGTCATTTTTTTTATTGTTATTATTATTGAAAATTTTTATACACATACATCTTATTGATTATAAATGTTTTTCTGTATAATGTTAGGCTAGGAAAGTGAATATTGAGATAAGAGATTCTAAAAATACGGATACGTCTGGAACATTCGTTCCGGATAAATATTTTTTGTGTTTTTTTTTTGATATTACATTATATATATATAGTTGACAAAAGTCCAAGTGGCTCCGAATGAGAGCCAAATCTAATAATTTGTAATTAAATCAATCTTTAGTACCTGCTCTTCTAAATGATCACTTGATGCCCCAAACAAAATTTGTACATATATGTTTCGCGTTGAAATAAATCTATCTCGTTCAAATATTGACGACGAATTTGATGCGAAGATCTTTAGACGAGACGTATTTAGACGTATTTAAAAATACAAAAATACATGTTATTTAAAATCAAATAAAAATGTTGAAATTTATTTGGATTATTCGTTTGATTTAAAAATTGATACTAGTTAAACTTCTTAATACACAAAACTTAATAAAAAGCAACGAAAACTTCACTGTTAGAATAAAAATACCAGTTTTATAAATAATTTAATTAAACAATTTTACTATGAGCAATTTGATCAAAATTTACATAATTATCTTTTGATTTAAATTTAAATAATGCTCTGACCAAATAAAATGGTCAAGTATAAATAGTAAGCTTCTTCAGTATTTTGTTTCTTTTCTATTGTCTCTTTCATCGTATAAAAATTATACATTTAAACTTCTATATATCATCCCATCAAACAACTTTTCTAAAACTCATTAAATTTGAACAACTGTATTACATATACATGAAATACTATGAATAAAATAAGCCTACATAGCAAAACCCTCTATGCAGACACAAACAGGTATTATTAATTAGCATTGAGTGCAATTAACTAAAAAAATGTTAAAATATTATTGCTATATATAAAAGCTTTTAAGTCTGTTTCATTTTAATGGCCGGAATTGGAATAAATAAATATTCTTACTTTCAGAGAAATATTCGAAATAGTCAATCGTTACAAAATATAGCCTTTCAATATTGCAATACTTAAAACCTTTGAATCGATAAAACAAATAGAAAAAAGATCTGTCAATATTCTTTTACAGAACGTCTATAAAAAAGAAAAAAAATCTTTTAAGAACTTAAATCTCAGATTATAATTTCATCGTTCAAAAACCTTTTGAAGTTCCATGTCGCATATATACCTTTTTATATAAAAAGTAAGCCTGAATTATACTATCTTTTCTACATCTAAATTAAAATACTTAATGTTATGTAAGTCTTATAGAAGCTATTTTTATTAAAACTACTATCAAACGCATTTAATTTCTTCTTAAAATTTAAATTAACCCATTGGATAACGTGCAGGACAAACGATCGAAGGGACCCGAATTCGAACCTTGATGCGAGCTTAAGCAAAAACTCAAATTAAAACAATATATATAATAACATTATAGCAATAAAAATAATGTTACGTTAAAAAAAGTGTAGAAATATAAAAACTATTGTAATATATTTTGTCACATTTTTTAATAGCTTCCATAAGACTTCTAAAGATTGTTTAA
Source organism: Diogma glabrata (assembly GCA_963693315.1). NCBI lineage: Eukaryota > Metazoa > Arthropoda > Insecta > Diptera > Cylindrotomidae > Diogma > Diogma glabrata. Next base: position 14,258,656 of record OY856187.1, on the reverse strand, counting down.
AACGATATATTAGAAACACATTACCGATTTGCCCTAGTCCGGATCAAGCTTTGGTAAAGCAGCCTGATTGAGCCCTGATTGGCGTAATCGGATCAGACCCTGATTGGGATAATCGGATCAGGCCCCGATTGGAATATAAGGATCAGACCTTGATTTATATTTATATATTGTATACATAAATTAATTAACATAAAATAAAAAAATTACAATGGAAAAAATTAAAATACATACCACCTTACTCTCTAGTAGGTATTATAGTCTTTCAGCCGAGAAGCGATAACTTAAACATACATGAAACGATTTAAACTATATATTTCTAAAATGGATAATACTCTGGTGAGCTTTATAAAAATGAAATTTCAGCTAGGGATCAAATACGAAAAACCATATCAGGGCCTGATATATTCAAATAAGGTTAACTCTAAGAGGGTATTGTAAATCAGGGGCCCGGATCAGGCCCACATCAGACTGCCCTAATAAGGCTTGTCCTTTCTGGACTGAGCAGGGCCTGATCGCGCCCTGACTGTATCTAGCCCTAACTAGTTTCTGCTCGGGTATTGTTGCGGTCAGACTGTTTAGTATTTTAAAAGAAGTTAGAATGCTAGAATTTTATGTTAGAATTTGATTAAAATTCTTTAACAGTTCTATAGTTTATTAAATATTTTCCTAACAAATTAAACAACAAACTTGTTTTGTTTTTCGCTATCTTTGAAGTATTTATTTCAATATGGCGATACAAATTTTTGCATGAAAACTGGAAATTAAACGAAATATTTTACAGTCGTGGATAAAATAGCATCTTGTATTCGCTTAGGATGATGGCAATTCTTCACTCGGATGATTCCCTCTACTCGCTACGCTCGTTTCGGGAAACTTCATCCTCGTGAAGAATTGCCTTCATTCTAAGCTCATACAAGAACCTACTATTATCTATGGTATATTGGTTTAGTTATCGCTTCTGCTGAAATACTAAAAAATAGTTAAATAATTATTAAATTTGTTAATTTAATAAAAATGTTTTATTTTCTAACAACTTTTTTATAAAATATAAAAATCAGACCGGTTTCAGATATAAATATCTATCGTCAGTGAACAATTTTTATAAATATAAAAATTTTTTTTTATAAATATAAAAATTGTTCACTGACGATAGATATTTACATCGGTCTGAAAGACCTAAGTATTACATTCATGAGCCAAAAGTGAAATTCTTACCCCCCCTTTTTTAGCATTTCTCGACGTTTTAAGACCTACTGATTCTAAAAAAGCAAAAAAAAATGTTTGTCTGTCTGTCGGCTGTCCGTCCGGCCGGCCGGCCGTTCGTCATTACCTACGCTGCAGGGAAAACCGCTGGAGGGATTTCAAAATTTTTTTTTTCTAAAAATAGATATACTCAAGCGACAGTTCCGAGTGTGGCAAAAAAATCATTATGTGTGTCAAAAATAGCAAATTTTCATATTTTTGGCTTAAAAAACGCTCATTTTAAGTGATTACGATTAGGAACATTAAATTTGGAGAAATCTTGATGGAATTGGTATCTGGTAGGAATTGGTATCTGAGATCAAAAACTAGATTATTGGTAGGAATTGGTATCTGAGATCAAAAACTAGATTATTGCATTAAAAGTTTGTCAAAAAAATGTTGTCAAGTGTGTCAAAAGAAAGATTTTTATTTATATTTTTACCCAATTTTTTGGAAAACAATAAAATTAATTATAAGTTTGAAATGAGATTTTATTATTATTATTGAGAATTATGACATTATCCGTTTGTCAAAAAAATAATGTCAAGTGTGTCAAAAAATGATTTCATTTATTTTTTCAGCCAATTTTTTGGGAAAAAAATATAGCTGTTTTGATGACGTATATGTAATTGCAAATGAAATTGGACATGGAAATTTTTGAATTTGTTATAGTTTTTGAAATATTTTTGGACTTTTGAAAAAGTTTGTATTCTTGATTTTGTAATAATTTTAGCAATATTTTTAGAATTTTGAAAAAGGTTGAATTTTGAGGAATTTTTGGAATATTATTGGAATTTAGAAAAAGTTTAAATATTTGATTTTATTCTAATTTTTGGGATACTTTTGGAATTTTGAAAAAAGTTTCAGCTTTCGATTTTGTTATAATTTTTGCAATATTTTTAGAATTTTGAAAAAAATAGAGTTTTTGAATTTATTATATATATATTTTTAGAATTTTGAAAAACGTAACGGTTTCTACATAATCGATTTACTCAAAAACTATAAGTGCTATCAAGTTGATAGCACTTATAGTTTTTAGTGTGTTGTTGATTGTTTTTAAATGTGTTGTTCCACGCCTACTGATAACAAAAAATATTCAAATATTTGTTTTCATCTATATTTTATCTATGTTCATAAAATATAGATGAAAACAAATATTTGAATTTTGGATTTTTGAGATCAATTAAACTCAAGTAAGTAAAGAAGTAATTGTCTAGAAATTTAATGCAAAAAATCCCATATAATGTAAAAATATTTGAATATTTTTTGGAAATAGTAAAACAAAATTTTTTTAAGGAATCGAGTTTGGTTTAGAAAAATCGAAAAAGATCAATATATTTCCAAAAAAGTTTCAATGATTTTTCGACTGCTTAGTTTTTATATATTGCCAAAAACGAGTGTTTTTTCCTGTAAACTACCCCCCCTCCCCATTAACTTCAAACATTATACAAGAAAAAATTTGTAAAAATTTATGGTTATGGGCATTGTTGTAAAGATTGAACGAAAACAATAGCGGTCGGCTCATCATTTTAAACGTTATTTTGATGGGATTGAGAGTGAAAATTTTGAACTTGTCGAGTGGCGTGAAAGGTTAATTTTTTTCTAGTTTAAAGCAATTTTTTTTGTAATTTTCAAAAGCGCAACTTTTGAGTTATGTTAAAAAATGTGAAAAAAAATCCTGCCCTGCCCTTTTGGAAAAATTCATGGTTTTGCGGATTGTTGTAAAGATTGAATGAAAACGTTGACTCATTTCAAATGTTATTTTGAGGGGGTTGAGAGTGGAAATTTTGAAAATAATTATTTTAGACTATGTCGAGTGGGGTGTCATTTGAAAGGTGGATTTTTTTCTAGTCTAAAACCATTTTTTTGGAGTTTTCGAAAACACCGTTTTTGATGCATTTGCTTAAAATTCTAAAATTGTGTTTTTGTGAGATATTCACGTAAAATAATCGTTGAAGAGGATAA
>OY856187.1:14192867-14255249 GCA_963693315.1 Diogma glabrata | reverse complement strand
ACAAAAGCATTAATTCGACCTGTGCTTACCTTGGAAGCGAAAGCAGGACACTGACTTCCTCGATTGTAGAATTTTATCAACATTCGAGAGGAAAGTCATACGAACAATTTATGGTCCATGTAAAGTTGCTGAAAATCAGTATAGAATCCGAATGAATCATGAAATCAGACAGCTTCTTGGAGGCTGCGATGTAATCGGATTCATTAAATCTAACCGGATTAGATGGTTTGGTCATGTAGAAAGGGCACCATTAGATAGAATGATTAAAAAAGCGTCCCAACAACAACCAGCTGGTGTTCGTCGAAGAGGAAGACCTAGACAACGCTGGCGTGATGACATCATCCAAGACCTTCGTGATATAGGATGTCGAAACTGGGGTCAACTGGTCATGAACGAGACGATTGGAAGCTGATTGCACAGACGGCAAAATCCCTCCATGGGATGTAAACGCCAGAGAGAGAGAGAGAGAGAGAGAGAGAGAGGGAGAGAGAGAGAGAGAGAGAGAGAGAGAGAGAGAGAGAGAGAGAGAGAGTGAGAGAGAGAGAGAGAGAGAGATGAGAGGAGAGAGAGAGAGAGAGAGAGAGAGAGAGACAGAGAGAGAGAGAGAGAGAGAGAGAGAGAGAGAGAGATGAGAGAGAGAGAGAGAGAGATGAGAGAGAGAGATGAGAGAGAGAGAGAGAGAGAGAGAGAGAGAGAGAGAGAGAGAGAGAGAGATGAGAGAGAGAGAGGAAGAGAGAGAGAGAGAGAGAGAGAGAGAGAGAGAGAGAGAGAGAGAGAGAGAGAAGAGAGAGAGAGAGAGAGAGAGAGAGAGAGGAGAGAGAGAGAAGAGAGAGAGGAGAGAGAGAGAGAGAGAGAGAGAGAGAGAGAGAGAGAGAGACGACGAGAGAGAGAGAGGAGAGAGAGAGAGAAGAGGAGAGAGAGAAGAGAGATGAGAGTGAGAGAGAGAGAGAGAGAGAGAGAGAGAGAGAGAGTTTGTTACTGTTTGCACTGTCGCGATTCCACATTGTCGTTAGCGAAAATGCAGAGCAACTAAGGACTAAGAAGTCAAACTGCAAATAAATAGAATGATTTACCAGAATCGGATAAGTAGTATTGAATTCGGATGAGCTCCGAACTGAAGCTATAAGTAGTATAAAAAACAAAAATAACGAGATCTGAGTAGATAGCGTTTAGGAGCTCAAAAATAGTACATCCACAATTTAACAAATATTCTTTCTAGAAGAGATGTGAATTTCAAAAAATATTAAGTTATATAAAATGTACAGCTTGCTCTAATTCATGATTGCTCCAAAAAAATTTCTCATTTATCTAAAAAAGTTTTCTTATCAAACTTATCTTCTTTGCTATCAGCGTAAACGAAAGAAGAATTTATACTATTTCGAAAGAATTTGACATTGTGGAGAAAGTTTTCTCTTATTTATTGTGCAATAACGGACATGCGCCGCATTTGCTTCTTACAGTAAATTGGTGTGCAAGCTATTATCTTTTGCCATCAAAAATATATAACACGTGGTTTAATAAAACATTCTTATAATCATAATTACAGTACGAACCTGTGCTTTGAAACGAAAATAAATTTTAAAATATGATGGTAGTTGATCCTTAGCTAACGAATATATCTTCCCTATAGTTTATTAGTAAAACGTTCACTGCTTTCCGTAAACCGGAGCAGTAATGCAGCCAGTAGACGCAATACCTGTTTTTAATATTCAGAAAAATATATCGTCGAAAATCTTGACACTCATCTGTGTAATGTGTTTGTAACAAAGTTTATGACTCGTTATTTCAAATACTGTTCCCACCAACTCAAGGGAAATAAAATATATTGTTCACTGTATCAACCCAAAATAAGATTCACAAAAAAAAGCATCAAAACAGATCGATAAAAATAGAACAAAAACTAGCAAAAATACTGCGCACGCATCTTCTCATTTGTTCTATATATTTTTGTTATTTACAAAATATAAAAATTAATTTAACGGTCGGTTGTTGTTGTTGCCAGTAAATAAATTGCATTTTTTATAAATTTTCATTCACAAGAAAAATACGCAATTGAATAAGAATTTTAAATACAAAAAGTTCCCCTTTACAAATTTGTTCGTGATATTCTTATCAAATTCAAAAATTGAGAGGAAAATTTCATAACGCGAAAAATGAAAAGGAGGCAAGAAAGTGTGTGAGCTTTTTTTTAATGTTTTTCATTTTTGTATTTTTATCATAAAAAAGGAGAAAAGAAATTGCAGAGAAGCAATAAGTTTATTTTCCGTTTTTTAGTGTATATAAACGGATTGAGAGAAAACAAAATTATTTCAGTTCCCGTTAAACAAGACAACGAATAAGTTTTCAAATTTTTAAAAAACATAATTTGTGAAAATTTAAGATTTGAAATTGTTTAAAATATAAAAATAAAATGGCTTTAAGTTCAAATCTAAATTCGGAAGGTATTGAATTGGTGCCGTTAAATAAGAATCCAAGTTCAAATAATTTGTGTATTTTATCAACACCTAAGTTAAAACGTGCAAATAATTCAACTAAAAAATTACAATTTTCAACACCTGAGTGTAGTAATGTTACACCAATTTCTCAGTTACCAGGTGCAAGTAGTCGCGTTTTAATTCCGAATCGAAAAAGGTAAGTAAATTTTTGCTTTAGTAGGATTTCTTGTTTTTCATTTCATTGTATAAAAATACAATTCGTTTTTTTTTATGGAATGAATGACTCCCATGTACTCATTAAAATTCCTATTTAAATTCGATTTTCTGGAGTTTCTTTTCTTTTGTTATAAATTATAATATTTTGGCGAATAAAATGATTGTAAAAAAATGAAGGGAGAAAAGCATCATTTCCACTTTCCAGAATAACAAAATAATAATTATTTTTGATTTATAATTGTTTTTTGTTCATGATTTCCAAATTTGTCCTGTTTTGAAAAAAATAAAGTAAAAATTTGATCATAAATATTTCACCTTTGACAATAATTTCGTTCGAGTGTTAATTTTGAATTGCCATCCATATTAATCTTACTTTCGAGCTATGATGACCATAGTGAACAACGTACTTTCGAGTTTATACATAACCCATATAAACTTTTCGCCGGTTATTTTTACGAGAAGAAGTGACAGAGTGCAGAGATACTCCAGGTACCGTGCACAAGTACTATACCATTTTACTTTCAATATGAGAATAATAACTTTCAACATGATAAATATAAATATTTTTATAATGAGAATTATTCACCAGGTTTATATAAGATTTGTAGGAAATTTTGGTTTTGCCGCAACTTCTTTTGAAAATGTTTTTAGCATAATAGGATGTTGTCCAAACCGGAGACTTTGTTGATATTAAACCCCTTAAAAGTTTTTCGACAATTTTAGGTTTGGAATGGAGTTCTTTCATATTAATTGGTGAAGACAGCATTTGGGGTATTTCTTGTTTAGAAGTTTCGAAATTTTCGTATTTGAGGCAAAAAAAATAACATTTCTTGAGTGGTGAGTAGCGATTAAATCACCATCAATTATAGGCCAGATAGAAGATTTAGAGCCAGAATTTAAAGAATTAAAGGTACTGTAAAAAATTTGTTTAGAGCTTAGGCTCTGTAAATTTCTAAATTTTACATTTTCAATTATCTGGTTTGATATTTTATTGGCTTTTAGATACTGCGATACTACCGACTAACGGCATTTTTGTTATGAATCCAAATATTAGATAATCTACGATTTGTTTCTAAGAGTCACTTTGGCCGCCTTTGACAGCAAATATTTTTATTGGGGTTTCATTATTGAAAAGAGAACGAATTTAGTAATACTGAATTGAATGGTATTAGAAAAGTTAAGAGCAGATACATTTACATCGTGTTTAATTTTGGGAAGTAAAATATTTAACTTTAGTTCTTATCAAATCGGTTTTGACAACTGATGTAATTAGATTATAGTCAGAATTTCCAATACCACCCTTATCGAAACACGTAATATCTGGGATATATGTGAGATAGAGACTTTTATCACTAACATTACGAGGAGTGAAAGTTGGACTTTTTACAATTTGCGCCCGGTTCTGTGATGCGGCAAATATTTCTGCCATCCTTCCATTGTTGCTGTCGTCAATTGTCTTAGAAAATTCTAATAACGGTTTGTTGTGGACGTTGAAGTCGCCGGTAACAATAACCTCACAATTGGTACACTTTGCTCAAATTTCGTCCACAATATTAGTAAGGAGATTAAAGAAATCGTGGTTATGTTTTTTGGCGTTCAAACCACAAATACTTTGAATTTGCGGTTTGAATCTTGTGCCAAATATGCATTGTTTTTTTGGTTCTATAATAAAATATCACACGAAAAAATCCCACATGAAAGAATATCACGTCGAAAATATCACAGCGAAAAAATCATACTATACGAAAAGTTTACATCACGAAAATATCACATCTCGAAAATATCACATCCTAAAATCACACGCGAAAAAATATCACATCCTAAAATCACACACGATAAAATATCACATCCTAAAATCACACGCGAAAAAATTTCACATCCTAAAATCACAAGCATAAAAATATCACATCATAAAATCACACGCGAAAAACTATTATGGAAAAAGTTTTATTGCAAAAATAACACAGAAATATTACAATTTTTGAGTATTGCAGAAATGCGTACATTCCATCTCTAATTTTGGAGATATCACTAAGGCAGAAAGAATAGCAAATATTTTTACAAATTACTGTCGTGATCGAAGAATCACGAATCACAAATGTTAAGAAGAATTGCTCATGTATGTGCATAAGAAATCAAAATAATAAAAAAAATACATAATTGTGAAAAAATGCAATCAATTTATTTTAGGATTCCTTTTATACTGCCTGTCTGTCTGTTACCGTCAGCTATCTTGTAAACTATAAATCTTTTCGATCTAAAATTTGAGTTGAGTATTGCTTGAATCATTTGGGGTCCAAAATAAATTAAGTGAGAGTCATTTGTTTGATAGGGCTATGACGTGAAATCGTTGAACACGTTTTTACTAAGTCAAATATGGTTTCATATGAAAGATTGTGTCTCAAATCTCAATGGTCGTTACAATTGTTAGCATAGAATTCGTTAAAATTTATATATTATATACCGACTTCTGTTTTTTTACAATAAAATGTTCTCCATGATGTTTTCGCGTGATATGTTTACGCCTGTGATTTTAGGGTGCGCCATTTTTTCGCGTGTGATTCTAAGGTAGTCTCCACTGCACGAATACAAACAACAAACGTTTGCTAATGTTTACTATCGTTTGCTAACAATCTGTCTCTACCATCCAAACTACCTTTTCTAAAAACAAATGTTTGCTAACATTTGTAATTTGTTGAAGGGCCGAAAATTTTACAATAAACTTTGACAGCTTTTCACAACTTTTCACTTAAAAAACCAATATCAAATTTAATTATCAACAGATAACAGATCAATATATGCATGACAGATGTAGTTCCTAAATAATATGAAGTGAAGACAAAAATCTGTCTCCACTGAACGAGCAAAAACATGCAAAAACATCATGTTTTCTATATTATTCGGTTACACATCCTCTTCACGTGACAAATATCATGGCAATGATATTGATAAAAATGCAACAGAAATATCAAAGATGGCTGCTGGTATTACAAAATATCATACTGATATATTTTGACAGATATAAAACATCGTTTTTGTTTGTTTGCAAAACTTTAACTTTTCTTTTGTTTTCTTCTATAATTTTATTATAACTTTACATCCAAAAACATTCTACGAATTTTAAATATAAATAATATATAACGTATGCTTTGAATTTTAAATGTTTGTAGATAAACAAAATCAAGTTGCCATTTTTTTTGAATTATCATAAAATCATACTGATATTTTTTTCTACAAGAATTGAAAAAATGTTAATGAAAAATGAAAAATGTTATGACATTGATAGAAGTAGTCTTCACGTGTGATTTCTTGTATACCTCGATTGTAGATGTTACGTGAAGACCCACAGTAAACTAACAAATGTTAGCAAATGTTTGTTCGTGCTCATATTTCGTGTCTCCACTAAACAAGTCTTAATGTTCAGTCTTAATGTTTGCAAATTGCAAACGTTAAGATTGAAATTCACATAAAACAGAAACAGACTTTCATACAAATTTTACAGCAACAGAATTTTTTGATGTCAAATTTTAATTTAAAAGTTCTAAACTGTAACAAGATATTTAAATAATAATAAAATAATAAACGCCTTATTCTTGTTAAATTAAGTTTTATTTCACTAAATGCCTATTTCGAAAGCTATGTTTCCATCGACACTTCGACAGTAGTATCTAAAAAACTGAGTTTTTTAGATACTACTGTCGATGAAAACATAGCTTTCGAAATTCGTATTTAGTGAAATAAAACTCAATTTAACAAGAATAAGGCGTTTATTATTTTATTATTACTGTCAAATTTGTATGAAATTCTGTTTCTGTTGTATGTGAATCGGTTTAAGCAAACGTTCAGCGCGGTTAGTGGAAAGAAAGAAAGCGATATTTTTACGAGTGTGATTTTAGGATGTGATATTTTTCCCATGTGATTTTAGGATGTGATTTTTTTGACAAACTTATAATGATGAATTAAATAACATAAAATACATAGCCAGTAAAAACGGATATAAAAACGAAATAATTGACACATTAAATAGAAAACATAAAAACAAGAAAAATTTGCAAACCCTAACAATACTGAAGAATGAAGGAAACTTAGCAGGCAAAAAATACATAGGCGCAGTGGCGTAGCTAGCATGGGTGGCACCCGTGGCGGATATTGTGGTGTCACCCCAAAAATAAAAACTGTCAATAATAATAAAAAGCCGATAAACGTAATTTATAATTTTTTTTAATTAATACAAATGAGCATTATTATTATAAGCCCGCAAGTAATTTTTGACTAATTTTAATTTGCTGAAACTCCTCTCACACAAAGCCACTAATACGCAAATAGTCATAAATAACTTTAGTGCGACCGTAAGAATCGGAAGAAATTCTAAAAAATCCCATTCTACGATGAATTTCAAAAAGTCTAGGTACACCCAGTTAGAAACTGTAACATTGGCCGCTTTTAAATCCCTCCTCACCCTTTGTATCTCTATGAGGAGTTCTGTTGCCAATACCGCATCATAAAAACCAGTAAATTTTGATACCGATAATTTTAACTCTTCACTGTTCGTCAAAAGCTAAGTGTTTGTCTGCACAACCTCGAATAATGAAGCTAAATCTTGAACTGACTTCAGTCTGTGAACAATGAATCAGTCAAGACATTCCAACATGTCCTTTTTAAGTTGAGCTCTCAGTATCAGTCCAACATCAGGTGCAAACTCACCACCCGTTCGTTTTTTGCGTTTTTATGACGAATTCGACTTTCCATTGGAATGTCATAGTACTCCGATTTTTTCGCAGCAAGATCTATTGCCTCTTCTACAATGAGACTTCGTTATGAATTGACTCGATTTTTGTAGCTAATTGATCAATATTCAAGCCCGTGCTTTGCAATCCAATCTGAGCACAGATATTATTTTTCTTAGAATATCATTCCAAAACAAAAGAAAGCAAAGAAACGAAAAATCACATGCTGCATTGTTAAGGTGCTGTGCAGCGCCTCTAGTGTCTACATTTTCTTGTTGATCACTTAACTTCTCAATTTCAGCCACAATCCCATCAAAGTTTTCGGCCAATACTTTTACTACAGCATAATGAGCACTCCAATGCGCTGTTAAGAGTATTTTAACAGTTGCTTTGTTGTGTTTAGCAAGTACTTCCCAGCGGCTAGTCGAAGCAGAAAAACATGTAAAAATGGCTTCCACTGACGAGTGTTGGCCGTATAAATTAATTGAATGATCTTTGCAGCCCACAAAAATTGCTTTGTTATTTTTTGCTTTAATAATAGCTTGCACTTCTCCATGTATACTACTCATAACAGCTGCATTATCATAACCTTTGGGAGCGACGATTCATAACATTTATACCATCATTTTCAAGATTTTACACTGAAAAAAACATGTCCTATTTCCAATCGAAATGCAGTTGTCTCAACCTCACCGTGCGGGCAGATATGGCGAATCGAAATACGAGATTGATTCAACAACCGTACAATGATAAGCCGATGCAGTTGAGACAATCAGATGAAATATTTATGTGGAAATAAAATATAGTTCAATTAATCTCAAATACTTAAATTTTAAAATGAAAAATTCATGATATAAGGCCAAAGAAATATGTTTTCATGGAAATAGTTATTAACTTTATTCAACTACTGTTATATTGGATAGCACTTTATATTTTAATTACACCTCATTCTGTTATCAGGAAAATGTTACTGAGTACTGAGTAGTTGTCCCAATCACGGTGAAATTGTTTGTAAATATCTTTTCTTTGCATGAATAATAAACTGCCATCTTCGAGATGAGGTTATCATTACTTCAATTTTTTTTTCAGTGTGAGAATTTCATCGCTTAAATCAGCGGCTTTTTTCCACGTAAAGGAAAAAATCCAAGGAATACTTCCTTGATTTCCACTTTACTACCATCAATTTTCACATAACGAATCATTTTTGACGTTTGATCAATATGTGAAATGTCAGGTGTGCTATCAAACATAATTCCAAAATATTTAACCGATTTAATTTCGTTGACAAGCTTAAACTTTACGTGGATCGCTAAAACATTTATGAACTCATTTTGTATATCTGGTGACAAATATGATACTTTTGGTGATTTACCATGCTCCAAATTCAAAATGTGTTCTTTTAACACTACATCATACTTTGACAATAGTTTGGTTAGTTCTAAGAAATTGCCTTTATTTGAAGAACTTTGTCCTTCATCATGTCCATGAAATGCTGGGTTTTGTTTAGATAAAAACAAAGTTATATCCAATAATCTTGATAAAAGATGTTTCCACTTGTGTTTTTTATTGTATATTAATTGCAAGGCTGCGTCTCGTATCGTTTTATGAATTTTTAACCTCATTTCCAAAGTTTTCCACTTTTCAAAATTCTCCAGAGGTTCATTTGAAGTTTCATGCTCGGCCACTTTGGGATTTAGTTTCCACCGCTTCTGATATCCAGTAGTAAATGTTGATTTTGTATTATTATTATTGGTGACAGCAAATGCACGACAACAGAAGCAATACAGGACGCAAGTTATTATTTACAGGAGAATAAACAATCCATGGCCGTAGAATTTTTTCACCATTATTCATCATTTTATAAAACCATTCTTTAGAAAGATGGCGAATATTACCTTTTATGTCTAGCCCGTGTCTAGATACAGTAACAAACGGCCCTTCTCTAGTTTGAAAATGTTCACTTTCTTTTTTTATGATTTCAATGCGAACATTACCAAAGACGAGTATATTCCAATGTGATACATCTCTTAAGTCCTGAAGTGATTCACCCATGCAAATACTGTCTTCGATAGTAGAAGCATTAGCGGCATTATCACTGTCATTTTCATTATTCCTTTCTAATTCGTCATCATAGGTTATCATTATTAATTCTGTATTGTTGCTGTTACTTTCCGAAGATGAGCCAATATTCTCTGAAACATTCGTTGCATCAACGTGATAATCAGTTTCTTTTGATGAACCTTGGATATCATCGGGTTTTGTAACATATTTATAGATTTGGTCTTTCTCTGCTGGAACCAACTTTTTCTTTAAAATTATGAACTCCTCGTGGCATATTTATTTTTTGGGATATTTGCTAAATGAAATCTAAAAAAATATTTTTAATTATAGTATAGGTATCAGCAAAGCATTAATTCTAAATATATTTGTAGGATACATAATAGGTACATAGTTCATAATAAGTACACTGTGTTAACGACTAAATACACCGCCAAGAAAATTAATTTATTTAAATTTCCTTGTAAAAACTTATATTAAATAATATTTGATAAAATGGTATATACAAATCATAGCCTAATATTATAAGGAACTATTTAAAAAAATATAAGTATGAAATCCTAAAAGATATTTTATATAAAGAATTGAAACCAAAATTAAATATCCAATTAGAATCATGCTCAATAATTTACAAAATTAATGTAATTTTTGTGAAAAATTTTACATCGCGAAAACCGGAAAATGTTTTAAAGACTGATTTAAGGAATACCTTCCTAAGAAGAAAAATAAACAAAATTTAAAGTTTATTTTTGCAAACCATTTACATAGTTAATAACAATAGCTACACCACTTTTTAAAAAAAATTGAAGGCTTTACATTTATGTAGCCAAGGATCTTTTAAAGATAATAACTTGATGAGTTTGAAATTTCCAAGGGATTTAAAACCCAACAAAATGTAATTTTAAATGGTAAACTTTCATTTATTTCAAATATATAAATATATAAAACTGAAAACATACAGTATGAGTATGTATCAACCTACAAAAATTTGCAAAACTGCAGTAATTGCATAACTGCCATTTTATCCCACAGTAATTATTTTTGTGTCCATTGAAAAACGATCTATTTCAATTTATTCTTTGAGTTTCAAGATAAAGGAAAAAAAAATTATTTGGAGATCATTTACAAACACGGTAATTTGATTGTTTGTTAGTTTCCTTAGGTGTTTGCAATTAATTTGTTTGAAATGTAAAACATATATTAGGTAGTAAGGTTAAGCGGATATTTTAGAAATAATTTTGGAATGGAGACATTGTAACTCAAGGGTGCCACCCTATCGACAAAGGGTGCCACATTATCGACGTAAACCACTTTTCCTATACATTATTCAGCATATGTGTTTTCAGACCTGGTCATTAAATAATCATGCTTGCATACTAAATAATATATCGTAAAAAACGGTCAATATGGTATCTATAGGAATATTCAAAGCTGTAATTGTGGTGATGGGATTCAATGCTCAACATGTTGATTCGATTAATATTGTTAAAATTTTATTTCACGTAATAACTCAAAAATTTTAAAAAGTAGAATAGATTCTTTTTGAACCAATAACACATTTATAGGACACATCACATCACAATTTATAAATTAAAATTATATGGATAACCTGGTTAAAATGGTTTCTAAGTGATTTATCGTTGAAAACATGTGATGGTTTGCTTAAGTTTTTTACGTTCGGGTGTCACTTCAAAACGGTTTCGAAGTGATTTATCGTTGAAAACATGTGATGGTTTGTTTAAGTTTTTTACGTTCGGGTGTCACCCCAAAACGGTTTCGAAGTGATTTATCGTTGAAAACATGTGATGGTTTGTTTAAGTTTTTTACGTTCGGGTGTCACCCCAAAACGGTTTCGAAGTGATTTATCGTTGAAAACATTGTGATGGTTTGTTTAAGTTGTTTACGTTCGGGTGTCACCCCAAAACGGTTTCGAAGTGATTTATCGTTGAAAACATTGTGATGGTTTGTTTAAGTTTTTTACGTTCGGGTGTCACCCCAAAACGGTTTCGAAGTGATTTATCATTGAAAACATTGTGATGGTTTGTTTAAGTTGTTTACGTTCGGGTGTCACCCCAAAACGGTTTCGAAGTGATTTATCGTTGAAAACATTGTGATGGTTTGTTTATGTTTTTTACGTTCGGGTGTCACCCCAAAACGGTTTCGAAGTGATTTATCATTGAAAACATTGTGATGGTTTGCTTAAGTTTTTTACGTTCGGGTGTCACCCCAAAACGGTTTCGAAGTGATTTATCGTTGAAAACATTGTGATGGTTTGTTTAAGTTGTTTACGTTCGGGTGTCACCCCAAAACGGTTTCGAAGTGATTTATCGTTGAAAACATTGTGATGGTTTGTTTAAGTTTTTTACGTTCGGGTGTCACCCCAAAACGGTTTCGAAGTGATT
The DNA here is from genome assembly GCA_963693315.1 of Diogma glabrata. Lineage (NCBI taxonomy): Eukaryota > Metazoa > Arthropoda > Insecta > Diptera > Cylindrotomidae > Diogma > Diogma glabrata. Next base: position 14,243,411 of record OY856187.1, on the reverse strand, counting down.
TATCGTTGAAAACATTGTGATGGTTTGTTTAAGTTTTTTACGTTCGGGTGTCACCCCAGAACGGGTGACACCCGGGGCGGACCGCCCCCCCTAGCTACGCCTCTGCATAGGCGTAACATATAATAAAACAACATTCAAAATAATGCAAAAAACTTTAAAAAAATATGAATATATTGCAGCTTACAAAAACAAAAATAGAATAGAAAATTACCTTATAACTATAAAAACCCAAACCTTAGACACAGGTGTTTATAAAATTACCTGTGATGACTGCAGTAAGTTTTGTATAGGCCAAACGGGGCGGTCCTTCACAAAAAGATTTATTGAGCACACCAGTAAAATTAATAAAAGTGATCCAAAATCCAGATATGCCCAACATTCAAAAATAGAAAAACACAAATATACCAATATCAACACAAATTTAACCATATTACATAAAAAAAGAAAAGGACAAAATCTAGATAGATTGGAAGAAATAGAAATATATAAAGATAAAAACAATAACAACATTTTAAATGATAAAATCAACACTAAAACTAACAAAATATATGGCATAAAAAATAGCAGCTGAAATAGTATATAAGACCATAGTTTAAGTAAAAATTGTAATAATAATCTAAGAACTGAGGATGACATAAGTCGAAATCGATATTCAATAAAATAAAAAATAATATTCAAAATTGTTACTATAAGGAAGTTTATATTATTATTTATTAATAATAATATAAGCTTCCTTATAGTAACAATTTTGAATATTATTTTTTATTTTATTGAATATCGATTTCGACTTATGTCATCCTCAGTTCTTAGATTATTATTACAATTAAAAAAAAATATATACAAATTAAAAAAAAAATTAAATATAACCATTTAAAAAAGTATATTTTTAAATATTGCATTTTAATTCAAAAGTGACAAAAGCACACAAACAGTGAATAATATGGAAAACCATAATAACACATATAAAAAATATGCATATTTCCTTGTTTTGACACATTTGACGATTTTTGGACACACTTCCGGTATAATTATCGAACACATCGTCCTTTCGGCTCTTACCATTGAGTGTACCTATTTTTAGAAACAAAATTTTTAAAATCCCTTCAGCCGTTTTCTAGATTTTGTCGGTTGTGACGGCCGGCAGACAGACATACATTTTTTTTTTAAATTTAGAAATACCAAAAAAAGAGGGTGTAAGAATTTCACTTTTGGCTCATGAATGTAATACTTAGGTATTTCAGACCGAAGTAATATAATATAACAAAATATGACATATGCCAATATTCCATGGAAGAATGTTAGAAATAAAAACAGCTGAAAACAAAATAATTGTATAAGAAACAAAACATATTTAAATTTTTTGTCATGTTGTTCGAGTTTGAACGAAATATACTTTACGAAAAGGCCTTAATCCATACCTGTTGCAAATCTATGTACAACTGAGGAGGACAGTTGCCCAGAGGTTTTTAAGCTCTTTTTTTAAACCAACCACATCCATCTTTCGGTGCACACAACTACCCTTATTGGAAATGCTAATCGGTAGCGTCATGCCGCGACTAAGCTAAGGTTCCCGCTCCCGTTAAACATGGCAACCGATGTGTGGTATATAATAGCGGATAACAGCTCTGACCTCTAGCTCGGGTACATCGGGTAAGAAACACCGTGACCGTTGAGGTCAAAGTTGGGCATTTTCTTGTGTTATCAAATTTAAACCAATCATAATATCTTATAATCTGGTGGATTGGTTAAAACTCTTTCTAACTTTCATATTAGACATATTTCTATCCAAATTAAAATTAACGAATAATCAAAAAATATTTCAAAATTTCAATGATAATTTTTTTTTGCTGTCAGTAATTTTATTTTCCATTCATACAAACTATGATATTTAAACAGTAGGCTTTGTATTAACTGTCGGCAATTCTTCTTGTCGTCGATAATTTTGCTTTGTCGTTATGAAAATTCTTTGTTGTCATTTTTTCTTCTAACAAAATGAGAGATAATTTCATCTTAGTAGGCGCATAAATGCTATAAATTTGTAATTTATTTTTGACAAATAAACAAACATTTATGAATGAAAACGGACATTTTTGTTATTTGCAAATTGCATTTTTCCATAATTTTGTATTATTGAATAATTTGTAAAAAAATTTTCATTTAGAAACTAATAATTATCTTTTAAGCAAAATTATAATTAAAAAAAAATTATCTCATTAAATACCACTCTTCATTGAAATTTTTGTCTAAAATTTTTCAATTTTACTCATTAAATTATTTTTAAGCAACACTGCTCAATCAAACCACTACTTAAACCACTCGTCCTTCGGACTCGTGGTTTATTGTGCGCTTTGATTCGCAATGTTGCTAAATAATTTAATTCGTAAAATCAAAAAATTTTCGAAAAAATTTCAATGACTCGTGGTATTACAACCGATAATTTTTTTTTTTGCTGTCAGAAATTTTAATTTTCATTCATACAAACTATGATATTTAAACAGTAGGCTTTGTTTTAACTGTCGGCAATTCTTCTTGTCGTCGATAATTTTGCTTTGTCGTTATGAAAATTCTTTGTTGTCGTTTTTTCTTCTAAGAAAATGAAATATAATTTCATCTTAGTAGGCGCATAAAGGCTATAAATTTGTAATTTATTTTTGACAAATAAATATTGTTACGTTTTTCCAAGCTTCCTTCGAATTGGCCTAACTCACAATTCGACAAACTTAATTCCCAATGTCTTCCTGAGTTCGATCACTGATTAGTTAGCACAAACACCAGGTTTTATTAAGTATTCAACACCTTAATTGTTCCACAACAACAGGAAAACAATACAACAAACAATATTCCTGACCAGAATATTCTTTCAACAGCTTCAGAACTCCAACGGTTTATTGTAGAAATTTCCAGTTCACAACGATGAAAATAATACACAAAATCCAAGATTTTATTAAGAGTTTAGCAATGGATCTAACCATTATGTAGTTTAGAATTCTAAGACACTAGAAATGAATGTATTCAATTGAATAGAATGAAAAATTGCTTTGAAAAGTGAAAGATCCGTAACAAAAGTTTTATCTCAATTCCGGTCGGTTCGGGGAATCGAACCGGCGTCCCTCTGATCAAAGTTTATATGGTTAACCATTTAACCAACTCGACCAGCGACGAGATAACAGATCTCGTCGCTGGTCGAGTTGGTTAAATGGTTAACCATATAAACTTTGATCAGAGGGACGCCGGTTCGATTCCCCGAACCGACCGGAATTGAGATAAAACTTTTGTTACGGATCTTTCACTTTTCAAAGCAATTTTTCATTCTATTCAATTGAATACATTCATTTCTAGTGTCTTAGAATTCTAATACACAAAATATTTCTACTCAATAAAACTTAAAACTTTATTCACTAATTTAAAGATCACTTTTATAATTTTAACTTCACAATCGCAGGTTTAAAATAAACTAATTCAAAACTACAATAGGCAATTTTCTTATATACCTTCTGCAATACTTCTAAATAATTCGACATCACTTTCCAGAAACCTTGAGAAAATATTAGAATATTCGATTATTTTACGTTATGTTGATTTGATTCATAAAATCGTTTATGTTGACCCTATTTCTAAGAAGAGACAACAACAACAATATTCATTTCATTAATATGTTGTAGTATTTTGTTGATTTGATTTTCCTAGAAGTAACCGTAATCGTCTAGATTTTTCTGTAATCGTAACAATACCCTCCACTTAAGCCTGTTCGTCCCGAACAGGATCTAGCTCTCCTTTGTATAAGGCCAATCTTTCCAAATGTACGACTTTCGCTTTGCCTCGATGGCCTTTCCTAATTCTATAAACCACGTCATACAACTTGGTAATAATGTTGTAAGGTCCTTCCCATGCAGCTTGCAATTTCGGTGATAACCCTCATTTCGTTGTGGGTTGTGTAGCCATACTAATTGTCCTTCTTCAAAACCTTTATTATTAGATCGTTTATCATATCGGGCTTTCATTCTATCACTGGTCAGTTGTATCTTCTGCCGAACAAGCTTGTGAATATCCTCAAGGTTCTCCCGGATTCGGTTGACGTATTCTTGCGCAGACAATGATGTTGATGGTACCGCTCCGAATTTGAGGTCACCAGGAAGTCTTAAATCACTTCCGAAAATAGTTTGAGCTGGTGTCATGGTCGTGGTGTCATGAACTGCTGATCTGTATGCCATCAAAAATAAAGGAATGTGTTGATCCCAGTTACGTTGATTCTTACTGACCACTTTTGCTAGAAATTCCTCCAAAGTAGCATTGAATCTCTCAACCATCCCATCTGACTGTGGGTGTGAAGCTGTCGTCCTCGTTTTGTTAATCCACAGCATTTGACAAATTTCCTGGAATACAGCTGACTCGAAGTTCCGTCCCTGATCGGTGTGGATCTCCATAGGAACTCCATAGCGGCTAATCCAATTATTTATCACAGCTTCAGCGATTGTGGTTGCTTCCTGGTTGGGAATCGCACACACTTCCGGCCACTTACTGAAGTAGTCCATGATCACAAGCACATATTTATTCTGATTATCAGTTGTTGGAAATGGTCCCGCTACATCCATTGCGATCCTTTCAAATGGAGCACCTACATTGTATTGCTTCATTTTTCCATGACTTCTTCGTGCGGGTCCTTTCACCGCCGCACATTTATCGCATTTTTGACACCACTCCACAATTGATTGCCGAGTCCCTGACCAGTAAAACCGTTGTCGTATTTTTGCAAGAGTCTTATTGATCCCAAGATGACCTCCACTCGTTCCTTCGTGATACTCCCTTAGTACTGCTTCTATTTTCCTTTTTGGTACCACCGTAAGGGATTGCTTTATCTTGCCATCTGAGCTTTCCCATACTCTCTTTAAACATCCATCCTCTAACTGGAGACTGTCCCATTGCGCCCAGTACGCCTTCAAAGTTGGAGTTTTATCAGAAATTTCTCCCCATACTGGTTTGCAGCCCTTTTCCTTGAACTCGATGATGGGTGCAAGATCCGGATCTTCTAATTGATCTTTTCTTACGGCTTCTGCAGTCCATTCATCGTCAGGTAGCACTTGTAGTAATCGTACATCGATGATGTTCTCCTTATTTTCTTGACGACTGCAATGCTTGCATTCAACTTGACAGGGTCGTCTCGATAATGCATCAGCGTTCCCATGTGCAGTACCGATGTTCAATGTCCAAATCGTACGCCTGCAACCGTTCGATCCAACGTGCTACTTGTCCCTCTGGATTTTTGAACTGGAGTAACCACCTTAACGCACCATGGTCAGTTCTGAGATGAAATTTCTGACCATACAAGTATTTATGGAAATGTTTGACGGATTCCACAATAGCCAATAATTCCTTTCGAGCTACACAATAATTCCGCTCCGGTTTGTATAGCATTTTCGAGAAATAAGCTATCACCTTTTCCTGACCATCTATTTTCTGCGACAAGACTCCTCCTATACCTTCATTACTGGCATCAGTATCCAAAATAAACTGAACATTTGGTATAGGATAGGACAGAATTGGAGCCGTACATAATCTCTTTCGGAGCTCCACAAATGCTTGTTCTTGAGGTTGATTCCATTCAAATGCCTTTTCTTTTCTGGTCAACTCATGCAGACTTTTGGCAACGTTGGCGAATCCTGGCACAAACTGTCTGTAATATGTGCACAATCCAAGGAAGCTTCGTAGTTCATGTAGATTCTTTGGTCTTGGCCAGTTCATAACTGCTGCAATCTTGTCAGAATCTGTATGAATTCCCATTGCCGTAACCTTGTGTCCCAAATATTTTACTTCTTCCTTGAAAAGTGAACACTTTTTGGGACTTAACTTTAAACCTGCTGCTTCCAACCTTTCCAGTACCTCCGCCAAGTTCCTCAAGTGGTCATCAAAGTCTTTGCCCATGACGATGATGTCATCCAAATATACAAGGCATGTTTTCCAGTGCAAGCCTTTTAGTACCCGTTCCATTAATCTCTCGAAAGTTGCGGGAGCGTTGCATAACCCAAATGGCATGACATTAAATTGCCATAGTCCATTCCCTACACTGAACACTGTTTTCTCCCGATCTTCATCCGCAACTTCAACCTGCCAGTCTGCAGATCCAATGTTGAAAACAATTTTGAACCCGATAATGTATCCAGTGTATCATCAATCCTAGGCAATGGGTAGCTATCCTTCTTCGTAACTATGTTTAGTTTCCTGTAGTCAACACAAAATCTCAAGCTCCCATCTTTCTTGCCAACTAACACCACAGGTGAGCTCCAGGGACTGTCTGAAGGCTCAATTACACCAGCTTCTTTCATATCTCTTACCATTTTATCAGCTTCCTCTCTTTTAGCTAATGGTAATCTCCTTGGTGCTTGGCGTATCGGTTTTTCTGCTCCAGTGTCAATACGATGTTTTACCAAGTTGGTTCTGCCATTTCCTTCGGGTGTACTGCAGAATACAGACTTGTGTCGCTCCAATAATTGACGTACTGCTTTCTTCTGCTCTTCTGAAAGTCCTTCTGTCCATTTCTGCACAAGTTGTTCCATTTCTGCTTTTTGTTGTTTTGTGCTGACCGAGCTATTGATGTTTTTCTGCTCGCACTTTATTATTCTAGCTACCTCTTCACATTGTCCTATGATTGATCCTTTCTTAATTGTTTTCTGCGTATCTGACAGATTTAAAACTCTTACTGGTATTTTGAAATCAGCATCCGATCTAACTAAGGTTTTTCCTATAACGACTTCTTTACAATTTTGTTGTTCTTCTTTGTTGGCTTCCACAACCCACAACCTGGGTGACCCAGAACCTCCTTCCAATTTTCCCCAAATGATTGTTTCTGATTGGGGTGGCAGCTTTTCTCTGTGATCCAATATTATTCGACGGACACAATTTGAATCTTCACCATTAAATTGGAGGGGCAACTCGACATTTCCGTACGTGAGTACTCCTTTGCCAGCATCAATAACGAATCCATTTGGCCTCATGAAGTCCATTCCTAGGATGACTTCATCCACAATGTCAGCTACAACCACTTCATGTTGAAAGTGAGTATTCCCTATTTCAAAGTTGACCACTTTCTTTCCTTTAATACTTGCACTTTCGCCAGTAGCTGTCTGCATTCGGTATCTCCCTGCTGGTTTTAGTTTCCCTTTCACAACATCAGTGCGGACAATTGTATTTGTTGCTCCCGTATCTAACGTGATGACACAACTTTTTCCATCAATATTAGCCCTAACAGTAAGGTTGTCACCACCCCTTGTCAATCTCAAAACATGGATGAAGGTTATGGGGCAATCGGTTGTGGGAGCCAGCTTACGCCCCTTTAGGCTGACTCGTTGTAGTTTAACTGATTCGGTGCTGCTCCATCGTCCTCTCTAGCTTGCTGCACCCGTTCTTCTGCTGGACGTTTCTGCATAGGCGATGCTGATCTTGCTCGTTTCCTTCTAACATCTCTGCATTCCCTCGAAATATGACCCAACTTGCCACATAACCAGCATCGGATTCTATCACTTCTGACACTCTCTCGTAGTCTTGGTTTATAACCGTTGTCATCAGCCAACTCCACCCGGCGTATTTTGATTGATGGTTTTATAATTGCTTGTGCAGTTTCATTTGTCAAGGCATAAGCAATAGTTTCAGCGAATGTTGGTTTAGGCGACAACATTACAGCTTTCCTTGTCTCAGAATCACGAATACCATCAGTAAACGCCTCGATCTTCATCTTCTCCACGAAATATGGTGGTGTATTTGAGTGGGCTAAATGAACAAGCCGCTCTACAGCCGAGGAATAATCCTGTAGAGATTCACCATTTCGTTGCAAGCGACCTTTTAGCTCAATCCTGTATAATTCCTTTTTATGGTCGCTGCCATATTTTCGTTCCAATGCATTCATTACCTCAGCATAGCTTTTTCGGTCGTTTTCTGGTACTGCCTGTAGTGCTTCAGCTGCTTCACCTTTAAGCGCAACTATCAATGCAGCAAGACGATTTTCGGCGTTCCAAACATTTTGATCTGCTGCAGTCTCGAACTGGAACTTGAAAATACCGAAGGATGTTGTTCCATCGTACGATGGTGGTTTTAGTTTGATATTTGCTACTTGATGAACCACCTGGGGAGCAACTTTAGTCGTTTCAACATCCTGCAGCCGTTTTTCGAAATCATCAACTTTCGATAAAACCTTATGCTCAAAATCTTGAATTTCACTTTGAATCTTCTCGACCTTTCCATCGAATGCCGTCGAGATTTGGAGAAGTTTCTCATCCATAATTTGTTTGACTTCGTCGCGACTCATAGAATGTTTGTGTTTATTGCTTCTAAATGTTGATTGATGCTGCAACTAATTCTGTTGCATCATAGCAATTAACTGCGTAAAATCACAATTTGCAGGTGGCAATGAGGTTGTTGTTTCCGCAACAGAACTTTTCTCTTCATCAATTGTTACTGAATCAGCATTTGTACTAATCACTCCAAACTGGTAACTTTCCACGTCCATTCCATTGGCTTCCATACCTTGTCGAAGCCGTAGCATTAATTCAGTTTTGTTTCCACTTGTTGACACGTTGTTCTAGTTCTTTCTTTAACTCAAGAACCTTCAAATCACTTAATAAAACCATTATTAACCGCTAACTAATCCGCCGATGTCACCAATGTTACGTTTTTCCAAGCTTCCTTCGAATTGGCCTAACTCACAATTCGACAAACTTAATTCCCAATGTCTTCCTGAGTTCGATCACTGATTAGTTAGCACAAACACCAGGTTTTATTAAGTATCAAACACCTCAACTGATTAGTTACCACAACAACAGGAAAACAATACAACAAACAATATTCCTGACCAGAATATTCTTTCAACAGCTTCAGAACTCCAACGGTTTATTGTAGAAATTTCCAGTTCACAACGTTGAAAATAATACACAAAATATTTCTACTCAATAAAACTTAAAACTTTATTCACTAATTTAAAGATCACTTTTATAATTTTAACTTCACGATCGCAGGGTTAAAATAAACTAATTCAAAACTACAATAGGTAATTTTCTTATATACCTTCTGCAATACTTCTAGATAATTCGACATCACTTTCCAGAAACCTTGAGAAAATATTAGAATATTCGATTATTTTACGTTATGTTGATTTGATTCATAAAATCGTTTATGTTGACCCTATTTCTAAGAAGAGACAACAACAACAATATTCATTTCATGTTGTAGTATTTTGTTGATTTGATTTTCCTAGAAGTAACCGTAATCGTCTAGATTTTTCTGTAATCGTAACAATATAAACATACAAACATTTATGGATGAAAACGGACATTTTTATTATTTGCGATTTAACATAATTTTTTATAAGCTGAATAATTTGTAGAAAAAACTTTATTTAGAAACTAATAATTATTATCTTTTAAACAAAATTATAATTTTAAAAAAATTATCTCATTAAATACCACTCTTCATTGAAATTTTTGTCTAAAATTTTTCAATTTTACTCATTAAATTATTTTTAAGCAACACAGCTCAATCAAACCGTTACTTAAACCACTCGTCCTTCGGACTCGTGGTTTATTGTGCGGTTTGATTCGCAGTGTTGCTAAATAATATAATTTGTAAAATCAAAAAATTTTCGAAAAAATTTCAATGACTCGTGGTATTACAACCGATAACATAAACATTTTATAATCATTACATAATTCAAAATTGATTCATTGCATTTAATTATTTTGAACTTTATGTATACTTTTATTTGTATTTTATATAATTCATTATTATTGTATGTTATATTTGAAAATGTTTCCGAAAGAAACTTTAGTACATTTTTATTAATCAATAAAAAAATTATTTTCCTAATGAACAATGAAACAAGCGAATCAGTTTAAGTACACAAAAATTCATTTATTTCCAGCAAAGCAAAGCTTTAAGCACTACTGAACTCAATTTCAAGTTTTGTTTCGTGTACGCGATCAGCTGCAATAAGTGCCACGATATTGTTGCTAGACAGGAACTACTGTGAATAAATAACGTTTAACGATAAAAAATAAAATATTATGAAATCACTTTCAATAATGCTCGATTCAACAAACGCTCAACTTAATACACTATCATTATGTATAAATGTTTTCAATTACGTAAATTCACTTTACATATACATACTTTAATCATCAATATATGTACTGCACGATTTACTTTTAGGTTGCTAGTGTTGCAATTAAAATTAACTCAAGAAATAATTTTCGATCGATAAGAGAATAAAATTTGTTTGTATGGAAAATTCAATCAAATTAGGTCTAGACGTCAATTCTGTAAGAAACATGTCCTAATTTGTTTGAGTTGTGTTTGATTTTTCATACTTACAGGTCCTTAAAACATACGTGCTTTCAACCCCTTTACCCTGGTCTGTATTGTGACGTTTTAGGGCCTATGTGCGATTAAAATATGAAAACCTCAAAAAAATTGAACAGTCATTTTAATTTAATTTCTGTATTTATTTTTGAGTCAATCTTAACCCTAGATACTTATATAAATGTTCTAATAGGTTTTATGGAATGTGTACCTCTGTATAAACCAAAGCAATGGACAATGGTAGTAATTTTACCATTATCCGATTTAGAATTACTGAAATTTATAGAGATTTTTTGAACTAATTATTATCTAAGAGAATCATTTAAGCTTTTGGATTCCAAGGCACGTTTTGGTTTTCAGATTACTCAAAAAAATATCTAATCGTGTTTCGTGTTTGGATTCGAACCCACACTACAATTACTGATTTGTAGTAGTCACGATATCAAATGACTATAATGCTTCGAAATTAAAACTTCAACTTATTTAACATAAAATATGTTTTGTAATGGCATTACGATATGTGTCACAACACACATAGAAACCGTTTAGGACTAGCTTCCACAGCAAAATGCGTTTTGAGGTGTAGATGGGCGCAAATTTTGTTGTTTAGTTTTCATATTTTTTTTTAGAAATCGATAACTTAACAAAAAGTCTATAACATACAAAGTATGACATAGACCAATATTACTTCGGTCTAAAAGACCTAAGTATTTCATTCATGAGCCAAAAGTGAAATTCTTACCCCCACTTTTTTTGGCATTTCTCGTCGTTTTAGGACCTACTGATTCTAAAAAAGCAAAAAAAAAATGTATGTCTGTCTGCCTGCCGGCCGTTATTGTCTACGCTGCAGGGAAAACCGCTGGATGGATTTCAAAATTTTTTTTTTCTAAAAATAGGTATACTCAAGGGACAGGTCCGCAAGGACGCTGTGTTCGATAACTGTACCGGAAGTGTGTCAAAAAAATCATTATGTGTGTCAAAAATAGCAAATTTTCATATTTTTGGCTTAAAAAACGTTCATTTTAAGTGATTACGAATAGGAACATTAAATTTGGAGAAATCTTGATGGTCGGGATTGGTATGTGAGATCAAAAACTAGATTATTGCATTATAAGTTTGTCAAAAAAATGTTGTCAAGTGTGTCAAAAGAAAGATTTTTATTTATTTTTTTACCCAATTTTTTGGAAAAACATAAAATGAATTATTTCTTTGAATGAAATTTTATTATTTTTATTGCGAATTATGGCATTATAAGTTTGTCAAAAAAAAAAATGTCAAGTGTGTCAAAAAATGATTTCATTTATTTTCTTAGCCAATTATTTTTTGGGTAAACAAACGTAGCTGTTTTTATGACGTATATGTAATTGAAAATGAAATTGGACATGGACATTTTTGAATTTGTTATAGATTTTGAAATATTTTTGGAATTTTGAAAAAAGTTTGTATTTTTGATTTTGTAATAATTTTTTTGCAATATTTTTAGAATTTTGAAAAAAGTTTTAAGTTTTGATTTTGTAAGAGTTTTTGGAATATTTTTAGAATTTTGAAAAATTTTTAATTTTTGATTTTATTATAATTTTTAGAATTTTGAAAAAATTTTAAATTTTTGATTTTGTAATAATTTTTGCAATATTTTTAGAATTTTGGAAAAAGTTTGAAATTTTAAGAATTTTTGAAATATTATTGGAATTTAGAAAAAATTTAAATATTTGATTTTATTCTAATTTTTAGAATATTTTTGGAATTTTGAAAAAGTTTGATTTTAACAATATTTTTGGAATTTTGATTATAATTTTCCGGCAACGTATTGATGTTTCGTGTTAGTTTTGTAATTAGTTTCTAAACAGAGATAAAAACATACTTGTACTTTAACAAAGAGTTATGTTTGATATACATCGCTGCCCAAAACTAAAAACCATGTGCTCATAAAATTTTTTTGCCGAAAACTATATCAAAATCCTTAACCCAGACCGAAGTCTTGATATCTCAGAGCTGTGAGATTTCAGTCCCTCCATATTTTCATGATAGAATTGAGTAAATTAAATTAAATAAAATAAGAAGGAAGAAAAAGATTTTTTAAAACATTTGCAGGAACAAAACTTAAATGGAAATGCCAATAATGAAGCTAGTGGCATATTCCTTCATCATTTGACGCACTGTCTCAATGATTAAAACCCAGGTATTAAGTTATATTAAGGTTCGTATCTTCGAGCGAGCAATAGCGTACCATCTTCAAGGAATATGCCATAACTAAGATTGAGAGTGCTATCGTTTACTGAATAGAGTTTATCCGCCAACAACCCTAAGATATCACCTTGGCTGGTGATATCTCCATGCTATTAAAAGTGGTATGTGATATCATACGTTAACTTATATGTCAATAAGTATGGACTGGAGTACGTGGGGTTATCACTTACGTAGATCGAAAATCAAAACAAATTTACTTAATTTTAAATTTACCGTTGTTAGAAATTTCTGTTTTTATTCAAATTCAATTCTAGCGTATTTCTTTAGATTTCTCTAGCGAGCACACATTTTAACTGTTTTCGTACTCTAAATAAGCTAGCATTGAATGATTATCTTTGTTGTCTACGGATTGGGAAGGTAATTCCCGATTTTAAAACCAGTGCGGAGATGGCCACTATATCGAATGTTATGCTGCAAGTACTGCAACATTTAAAACAAATAAAATAAAATTGTTCTAACCAAAAAACGTTACTACAACCGGAAACAAATTCTGTCAATAATTATACTTGAAATTTGTGGTACCAACTTGAATTAAAATGTTGCTTCAGAAATAATAAAAGATTATATTTAAAATATGCATAAAATAAAAATATGACGACTAGTTGTCTTGAAAATAATCAAACAAAAGAAACAATTTTGCAAAAAAATAAGAACAAAAAACGAGGGAATTTATTTGATTTTGTCTGGAAAATTTTATGTGAAATATAGAGAAAAAAGAATAAATAAACAAAAACCAATTGAATTTCATGGAAAATTTAAAATTTTGTACTTACAGACTAATTAGCAGAATATAAAACAAACGAAATTTCAAAAGATACTATTCAATAAATTCAGGATTTTGAGGACGATCCTTACTCATACTGCCGTGCTAACCACGTATCTTGGCTTTTTTGTCAAAAATGAGTTATGCATTTAAGATGATATAATAACAGTCGATGGACATTCTTATCATATAATTAAACCATTTAATCAATTTTTTCATTCAAAAATTGCTCTTTTAAAAATACCGTATCTTCTTTAAAAGTATCAAATTACTTCGGTCTGAAAGACCTAAGTATTACATTCATGAGCTCAAAGTGAAATTCTTACCCCCACTTTTGTTGGCATTTCTCGACGTTTTAGGACCTACTGATTCTAAAAAAGCAAAAAAAAAATGTATGTCTGTCTGCCGTCCGTCATTACCTACGCTGCAGGGAAAACCACTGGAGGAATTTCAAAATTTTTTTTTCTAAAAATAGGTGTACTCAAGAGCCAGGTCCGAAAGGACACTGTGTTCGATAACTGTACCGGAAGTGTGTCAAAAAAATCGTCAAGTGTTCAAAACAAGGAAATTTGCATATTTTTTGCTTAAAAAACGTTCATTTAAAGTGATTACGAGTAGGAACATCGAACTTCGAGAAATCTTGATGGTCGAGAAATCTTGATTGGTATGTGAGATCAAAAACTAGATTATTGCATTATAAGTTTGTCAAAAAAATGTTGTCAAGTGTGTCAAAAGAAAGATTTTTATTTATTATTTTACCCAATTTTTCGGAAAAAAAAATTAAATTAAAATTTTGTTTGAAATGAATTTTATTATTATTATAGACAACTATGGCATTATAAGTTTCTCAAAAAAATGTTGTCAAGTGTGTCAAAAGAAAGATTTTTATTTATTTTTTACCCAAGTTTTTGGAAAAAAATAAAATTGTTTGTTTGAAATTAAATTTTATTATTATTATTGAGAATTATGGCATTATAAGTTTGTCAAAAATGTTGTCAAGTGTGTCAAAAGAAAGGTTTTTATTTATTTTTTACAGAATTTTTTTAGAAAAAAATAAAATTAATAGTTTGTATTGTATGACATGATATTTTATTATTATTATAGAGAACTATGGCATTATAAGTTTGTCAAAAAAATAATGTCAAACGTGTCAAAAAATGATTTCATTGATTTTTTTAGCCAGTTTTTTGGGAAAAAAATGTAGCTGTTTTTATGACGTAAATGTAATTGAAAATGAAATTGAACATGGAAATTTTTGAATTTGTTACAGTTTTTGAAATATTTTTGGAATTTTGAAAAAAGTATGTGTTTTTGATTTTGTAATAATTTTTGCAATATTTTTAGAATTTCGGCAAAAGTTTTAATTTTTGATTTTGTAAGAATTTTTGGAATATTTTTGGAATTTTGAAAAATTTTAAATTTTTGATATATTATAATTTTTGAAAATAGTTTCAAATTTTGATTTTGTAATAATTTTTGGAATATTTTTAGGATTATGGAAAAAGTTTGATTTTATTTATTTTTTACAATATTTTTGGAATTTTGAAAGAAATATGAATTTGTGATTTTGTAATATTTTCTCGAAACACTAAATGGAGAGGTATTTGAGTAGTTTGCTGAGTGTAACTAAAAACCATGTCCGAATAAAAGTTTTTTGCCGAAAAGTTTTTTGCCGTCCGGCCGGCCGTCATTACCTACGCTGCAGGGAAAACCGCTGGAGGGATTTCAAAAAATGTTTTTCCTAAAAATAGGTATACTCAAGGGACAGGTCCGAAAGGACGCTGTGTTCGATAACTGTACCGGAAGTGTGTCAAAAAACTCAATAAGTGTGTCAAAAACAGCAAATTTTCATATTTTTGCTTAAAAAACGTTCATTTTAAGTGATTACGGGTAGGAACTTTGAATTTGGAAACATCTTGATGGTAGGGATTGATATGTGAGATCAAAAACTAGATTATTGCATTATAAGTTTGTCAAAAAAATGTTGTCAAGTGTGTCAAAAGAAAGATTTTTACTTATTTTTTTACCCAATTTTTCGGAAAAATTATTTGTTTGAAATGAAATTTTATTATTATTATTGAGAATTATGGGATTATAAGTTTGTAAAAAAAAATGTTGTCACGTGTGTCAAAATAAAGATTTTTATTTATTTTTTTACCCAATTTTTTGGAAAAAAATAAAATTAATAATTTGTATGACATGAAATTTTATTATTATTATAGAGAATTATGGCATTATAAGTTTGTCAAAAAAATAATGTCAAGTGTGTCAAAAAATGATTTCATTTATTTTTTTAGCCAATTTTTTGGAAAAAAATGTAGCTGTTTTTATGGCGTGAATTTGGACATGGAAATTTTTTGAATTTGTTATAGTTTTTGAAACATTTTTGGAATTTTGAAAAAAGTCTGCATTTTTGATTTTGTAATAATTTTTGCAATATATTTAGAATTTTGAAAAAAGTTTTAAGTTTTGATTTTGTAAGAGTTTTTGGAATATTTTTAGAATTTTGAAAAATTTTAAATTTTTGATTTTATCATAATTTTGGAAAAAGTTTCAATATTTGATATCGTTATAATTTTTGCAATATTTTTAGAATTTTGGAAAAAGTTTAATTTTTTAAGAATTTTTGGAATATTATTAATATTTAGAAAAAGTTTAAATATTTGATTTTATTCTTATTTTTGGAATATTTTTAGAATTTTGAAAAAAAAATAGAATTTTTGAATTTTATATATATTTTTAGAATTTTGAAAAAAGTTTTAATTTTTGATTTCATAACAATTTTTGGAATATTTTTAGAATTTTGAAAAAATTTTAAATTTTTGATTATATTATAATTCTTATAACTTTGGAAAAAGTTTTGATTTTTGATTTTGTTACAATTTATGCAATATTTTTAGAGTTTTTGAAAAAGTTTTAATCTTTGATTTGTAATAATTTTTGAAATATTTTTAGAATTTTCTTTGAAAAAAGTTCGAATTTTTGATTTTATTTAATTTTTACAATATTTTTGGAATTTTGAAAGAAATATGAATTTGTGATTTTGCAAAATATTTTCTCGAAACGCTAAATGGAGAGGTTTTGAGTAGTTTACTGATTGTAAAATCTTTTCACTAAATTATGTTAATTTATGATCTGTTATAATTTTCCAACAACGTATTGATGTTTCGTGTTAGTTTTGTAATACATATCTAAATAGAGATAAAATTAGATGTACTTTAACAAAAAGTTATGTTTGATATACATCGCTGCCCAAAACTAAAAACCATGTCCTCATAAAAGTTTTTTGCCGGAAACTATATAAAAATCCTTAACCCAGACCGAAGTCTTGATATCTCAGAGCTGTGAGATTTCAGTCCCTCCATATTTTTTTTATTGTTGTCGTGCATGCACAATGAAAAACTTTTACTCATGAGATCCAAGTTTGTTTGAAATTTTGAGAAAAAAATTTTTTTTCTTTGGTAGCAGATGAAAAGTCTATTTTCAAATAGATTTAATCCGCTGTGAAAATGATTGGTTTTTCCACTAGTGTAAAATTATTTTCGCTAAATAACAAATTGTAGCTGCTTTGTTATTTTCATGTAATTTTACAAAAATTTTAAATCGAAGCTACCATGAAAAAATATGAATTTTGAATGTTATCTGTCATTTTCTAATTAGATAATTTACAATAAATATCGATTATATTTATATTAACGAAGAAAAAATTGCATATCCTACGCGAGATGAAAACGGTTTTCGTTCGTAAACATGAAAATTTATTTTAAGGAAAAAAAAATTTATTTTTGAAATATACTTGAGTTAAGTAGGTCATAAAAATCCTCAAAAAATTTAAAAATTGATGAAAATTTAAAAATTGTGTAAACTGTTAAAATATTGACTGTCAATATGTCAATATCAATATTTTTTATAATATTGATCCGATCCTTCAAATATTGAAAGTCAAAATGGAATATCGACAGGTGGCAACCCTAGAACCGTTACAAAATAATAATAAAATGTTGATCAAATCTCATGAGTAAAAAGTTTTTCCATTGTGCGTGCACCCTAACAAAACGTTGCTCGATTCCCATGAATAAAAGTTTTTTCATTGTGTAAAAGTTTTTTTTATTGTTTTTTCATTGATGCACCGTAATAGAGAATAAATTTAGCTACATTTCAAAGCATTGTGCTAATTTATTAAAAATGAATAACAAAAAGTTGCTCTAATCTCATAAACTTACATGCACACACAGTGCAAACACTTTTACTCATGAGATTTGAGCAACTTTTTATTATTATTTTTTAATAGTAGCGCAACACTTTAAAATGGTAACTATAGCTTCAATCTATATTAATCATGAGTCAAAAGTTAAGAATTTTTTATTGGTTCACGCAAAATGGAAAGACTTATACTCATGAGATTTGAGCAACATTTTATTATTATTTTGTATTACTATTATTATTGTTTAATATAGCTTTAAAAATATTGCATTGCAGCACAATGCTTTAATATGTAGCTATTTATTCTTTATTAATCATGAGGCAAAAGCGAAGATTTTTTTAATTTTTTCATTGAGTAAAAAGCATTTCAAAAATAAATTTTTTGTAAAATAATTTTTATACAAACTTGGTTCTCATGATGAGGATTGGATCTCACCGTTACATGTTTAAGTTTGGCATAATACAAAACAATGGTTGATTAGCTAATTTGAAAGACAGATATCGCTTCACAACTTTGATGAATTTTTATAAGATCCCTTAGCATACGAGAAATTCTTTTTTTGAACAACCAAGCGATTCATTATAATTTTTTTTAAAACTGTTTTTTTTCAGAGAGGAAGCTATGGTAATGGCAAATTTACGAAAACGTGTTGCAGCGATTGATTTAACTCGTCGTAGTGATCGATCGAAAATTGAGGATCAAAATGCAAATGATACAGGACAGACACAAGAACAACTCGATAATCATCCTTTACTTCCTAAGGTAAGTGAAAGATAATTAAAAGTTGTTTAATTTACTCTGCTTGCAAAATACTTATATTTCTACAACAAGCCTAATATTGTTTTGAAATACATAATTAATCACCACCAAATTTATGAGCGAGCAAATTGTTTTTATTTTAGATTGTCGTTTTTAGATTAAATTTTTACTTCACCACAATTTTAAGTTGTGCTTTTTCTTTTGTTTTGAACCTTCCTCGATCTAAATAGCCAATAAAAATTTTGGTGTACGTCTGTGTGTGGGTGGGTGGGTGGTTGGGTGGATGACCTTTCTGCATAGGACCTTGGTGAAACTTTGGCAAATGATCCAGGTACATTTAAAAATGGAAGATCTGGATTCATTTCAAATTTGTACCAAATGGCGAGGGTCTCCCGATCACCTCTAGGCTTAAATCTTCAATAAATTCTAATCCCGGCTTATGATCTTATGGAAACTTGGTATATAAGGTTTTAGTACTGTTTCCAATATTTCTGTATACCAACTTCCGGTTTGTCACTTCCGGTTAAAAAGTTTTTTTTTCAAGTGTTTATCCCTACTGTATCCTACAATTATCGATCGATTTTCATGAAGCGTTGATAAAAACTTTCAAGTAGCATGAGAAAGATTTATTCAGCTTTTGGAGTACATTGGAGGTAGGGTTTCTCATTTCCCGTAGAAATCCAAATCCCGGGAAGCCGGGACAAAAAATATCAAATTCCCGGGATCCCGGGAAATCCCGGGAAACGCTAAAAAGCTAGATTTTTCTAATTGGGTGGTGGAAAAATGTGTAAAATTAAAACAGCACAAAAAATGCGCTATTAATTTTTAAATTTCCATTATTTTTAATTAGAAAAACTTCAAAAATTAAATAAAAAAGAATACATAAAAACAAAACAAAAATAAATTCATAATACTAATTTTTAAACAATTTTTCAAAAAACTAGGTTGTCAATGGCGCCATCACTCAATTTTCTCTGAATTTTCGTGACGAAACGTCCATTGAACCATCCATTGAACCATCTGTCCAAGAGAACCATTAAACATAAATTAAGAGAAATGAAGCGCAAGTTTTAGGTAGATTTCTCAGAAAAATCTACTTATTTTAAGTTTGATTGGTTTTAATTTGTTGTGTTTATATGTGTCAAAAAAACCATACAAAAAAACCATGATACCATATGTGTCAAAAAAAACATTTTCCTAATTTTGAACGAAATTAATTACTACAGAAGGAAAAGAAATAAAAACTACTCGATTTTCGAGTGAGAAAACTTTTAATATCTTTGAAAAAAGTACAAAAAATGTTAATAAAAATTAGCGGGATACCCGGGATCCCGGGGTGAAATCCCGGGAAAACGGGATGAAAATTTACCCCCGGGATCCCGGCGAAAACGGGATCCCGGGATCCCGTTTGAGAAACCCTAATTGGAGGGTCCACCATACAACAGGTGGTTTTCTACCCAATGTTTTTTATGTTTGTTGGAAGCATAAAACATTCATTCGCGAATAAATTTTGACAGTTCTGCACCGAGAAAAATGCGTGTAGTAAAAAATTAACTACGCTGTAGTTGAAATTACAACTGTATTTTAAGTTATGAAATATAAAAATATCAGTAGTAAATTTGATTACGCATACTAATTTTAATGATTGAGGTATTTGTTTCTAATATAAAAAATAGTGAAAATAAATAGTTATTAAATCTAGTTATTTTAACTAAAACTTGGTAGTAACAATCAATATTTGAAATGATAAAACAATACTGTGACGATTATGGAATACGATAGAACACAACACAATAGAACATCTTTCGAGAAAAATACTCTTTAGAGAAAATAGTTCTACAAAAGAAATATAAAAATCAATAAAAGATAACAACGCAACCAAAGTAAACATGTAATATGAAGTTTTTGTTTTATCAAATAAGAATTGGTTAACGAAAACTTTAAGAATTGGTAAATAAAACAATTGAAAAGAATGGATTTCACAACTAGGTGTCAATATTTGAAGATCGTGTTATTATGTTTATGTTGATAAAAAAAGGGTTGTGTTCTAGAATATTATAGTACTATCGAGGCTATTTCATGTAGTATATATAAGAGGTGTTGTTCGAGGATAAAATTAGTATAAAATTGTCAGAGATAGAAAAAGTATAAAAATTTAGCAGTGCAATAGGCGAGTTAAAATTAACAATGTTATAAGTAGAAATTTAGAAGTGATATTGTGAACAAGTATAATAGAATTATAAGTGGTAAATTATTGTTAGTACAAGAAAAATTAAAGGGAATAGTAGCAGAAGCAATATTTTTATAACAAAATCTTGAACGTATAAAATTATAACGTTTAGAAAATCCATTGTGTTTTAATTTCCTGATTTAGTGATCGAACTAAATAATTGTAACTCGGCGAAGAAACGTTACAATACTATTGCTACAATTTTTATTACAAAATATAGTAATATAGTATTACTTCATGTCAACACTCAAAATGATATGCAAATAAAATTGGATGAAATGAGGGAAAATTATGGTGCAATGAAATTAACAGTGCAACCGTTAATTGTTGCAGTATAGGTTTAAATATCAATAGTCTAAAGGATTTTTATGTTGTGTAAGACTCAGTGAAATACAAATTACTTACAGTTTTAAAGGCTTATTTTTTTTTTTTTTATTCAAAGTTAGGCATGTTTAGTGTTAATTATAACAAATTATAAATTAACGTCTCTGAATATCCGAAGATACCATGCCAACTAGGGATAAGAATGGAATAAAAATTAAGATTCTCTGAGAAATTTATGAACGTTAACTTTAAAGCCTTGAGGATTAAATTCATCAGGAAAAACCCAGGAAGGTAAGGCATTCCAAAGATGAGAGACTCTGTTGAAAAAGTCACGTTGGAAGGCTACAGTTCTACACCTAATTATTTGTACTGTAAAGGGATGCGCTGCTACGTTTGCTCTGGTGTGACGCGAAAGGTTTGCTGATTTAGGTAAAATCGATTTGATCTCTTCAGAAGCTCGCTCATCCATAATATATTTATAAAATATAGTCAAATCAGCAACATTTCTTCTGTGCTGCAAGGAATCAAGACCGTTAGTAAGACTTGGGTTACCAATGAGTTTAATAGCTCTACGCTGTACAGAATCAAGGCAGTTGAGACTATTCAAGTAAGCTCCACCCCATATGTGAGAACAATATTCCATGCAGGGACGTATAAAAGATTTATAAACTAAAAGAAGTTGTTCGCTATCGAAAAACTTACGACATCGCCCCAAAAATCCTAACTTTTGAACAGCATTCTTAGCCAGATTAAAAATATGAGAATTCCACTTCATATTATTTTCAATCTCAACTCCTAGAAGTCTGACAGACTCATTCTTCTCGATTGCTGTTTTAAATTATTTCAGGTGTAAAATCATTTTAATTTTAACTGGAAGTGTTATAATGTATATGTTTTTTAGGTATTTAATTTAAAATATCCTGCTCCCTCCTTGTCACCAAATATGGAATTTTGTACAAATTTATTTCTATAATATTAATACTTCACATGGTGTTGTAAATAACAATAATAAAACTTTCATTAAAGATCTTACTGGATATGAGTAATAGTGTAGTTAGATCATGTAATATTTGTATAATATTTTTGTAAAAAAAAATCCTCCCGAGCACCTGTTTATTTGAAACTTCAATAACATCGGTTTCTAATAACTGATTTTCATTATACTTGGTAGAATTGCTTTAAGTATGATTTGTAACAGTTCTGCATTTTAACTTGCGGTTTGTCACTTCCGGGTTAAAAGTTTTTTTTTTCAGGTTTTTATTTCTACTGTAGCCTACAATTACAGATCGATTTTCATGAAACGCTGGTAAAAGTTTTCAAGTAACATGAGAAAGGTTTCATTAGCCCCCATAGTAACCCCATGTTTTAATGATCGTTGGGAGCATACAGCATTCGCTCGTGAATGAATTTTGTAGACACTTTGGAAAAAGATGCAAATATGTAAGGCATGGAGCTGATTAGTTTTTCAGCAATATTGATCAAAGTGGTGGGGGGGTCCCCTAGTACCTGCGTTTTTTGAAAGCTTCATAGCATCTGTCCCTGATAATCGAATTGGATGAAGCTTGTTCCATAACCATTTAGTACGGTTCAAATCCCAACTTCCAGTTTGTCACTTCCGGTTAAAATTTTTTTTTGGTTTTTCTCTGCCAACAAAATTTATGTTTGTTGGGATACTACTGCTTTGTTTAATATTTTTATAATTAGAACTACGCGAAATCTTAATCATTTATTAGCCATTATAGTTAAAATATTTTATGGATATAAGCTCACTATATATCCAGAACAGTATGGTGAATTCAGGTGAATTCAGCTAATGCATCAGCGTCGCAATATTTTATGTTACGATCTAACATTATCGACAATAGTATATTATTTAATTAGGAGCTAAAGTGCTACTTTTTGTATTGAGTCTACAGTTTGGTGGCCGACCGTAGGGCCATTACTTCTCATTACTCTAATAACATCAGTTTCTGATAACTGATTTTGATTAAACTTGGTATATATGCTTAGAGGATTTGTAATAGTTCTGCTTTCCAACTTCTGGTATTCGTGCAATAGAATTTATGTTTGTTAGGATACTACAGCTTTCTTTATTGTTTTTATAATTCGAACTACGAAAAATCCAGTGTTATAGATTTTTCATTAGCCACAAATTGAAGTATTTGATGTATATTAGCTCACTTTATATCAGAGTTGTGGTGAAGTTAGCCTATGCATCAGCGTCACAATATGTTTTTTATTGTATTGAAAGATCTTCCCAACCATTGGCTGTGAAAGAACCGGTTTTTCATTTCTTTTATTTATTGTTAAAGTTCAATTATATTATAACAAAACATTGATCGGTTAATCGAAAATCACTCTGATAGTCTAATGATAAGATTCAACTATCAAGTACAACATTAGCGAGTATTTTAATCGGAATGTTCAGCACACTTTATGCGATTTAGGCTGTAGTCGAACAATGATAAATTTTTAACAAAGCATCGGGTAATTTGTTTAACTCAAGATTGCAAAAATCACATCGTTTAAAAGTGAGAAGAGAGCTGCTCTTCCATTTTTAAATAGTTTTGCAAAAATTTCATCGTCACCTGTTGGTTTGGTTTGTCATTTTTCGTTTTGTGATTAAAGGCTTCCTCTTCTTCTACTATTAGACTAACGAAAAAAATCTCCTTACTTGACGACGAAATCAATAGGATGAATTTCATTCACCCTATTTAGTTGATCTTGCCACTTGGATTGCGATACTCTTCGCAAATCGTTTTTATTTGATGTATGTTCATTGTTTTAATTTCTGATAGCTGTTGATCTTGGATGGAACATTTTGCAAGCTGTTGTGCATTTTTATTATCTGCGTTGATGTTTTCGATATATTTTCTCGTATTTCCGCGTTTCACTTTCCTTGAGAGTTTTGCAGAAGTTTTCTAAAGCATAAATAATAAGCTTGACAGCTTAAGATCTCTTAAGATTTCTTTTTAACTGTTTTATTATGCGTATCTCAAATATATATCTATGTAAAATGATTTCGATAAGCGCTGATTTAAATAGCGTTCTATATTTCAAAAACATATCTCAAGTCACAACTGGGGTGTTTCTGTACTAACTTCCCTTCTTCTTATTTACCTGCTTAATAATTCATGTTTTGTTTACAAAAAGTGAAAGCTATAGATATCATCTACATACATTTTTTGTATTTTTGTATAAAAATATTTGTTTTGTATAGTATTGCAAAAATTATTTTGTCATGTGTGGCCTTCGATAGCTCAGTTGGTAGAGCGGTGGACTGTAGATGTTAGTAAAAATTGAGATCCATAGGTCGCTGGTTCAAATCCGGCTCGAAGGAAGTTTTTTTTTTCAAAATTGTGACGATATTGAACATCCATACGGATGGAGAAATCAGTTTTTATTGATTTGTTAATTTTTTGTTAATTTTTAATCTACGGTTGTGATAATCCTGCGTACTCCATTCTATGCCATTGAAATATGAGTCAGCCATTGACATATGGGTAGTGAGATATCGCTAGTCAAGGTGCGGGTGAATTATTAATGCGGATAAACTATATAGTCAACAGTAGTACTCTCAATCTTGGTTATGTCATATGTCTTGTTGATGCCGCGCTATTACTTGCTCGAAGAAATTAGCCCTTATATAACTCTATATGTGGGCTTTAACCATTGTAGTCTTTCATATAACTTATTATAATTATTACAAGGCAAACTTAATTTTAAATAAAAAAAATTAAAGAACTTGATAAAGGGAATGCGTCACATTATCGAGAAACGTAGCATTGTCAATTGCATTATGAACACAATACTGAATACACTTTTTATTCAAAAAAATTTAATTTGTTGGATTTGTACACATATAAAATTGGTTAGAATTTCAATTAACAATAGCACGTATCGATAAAAAACTTCGTAATTACTTTTTGTTTTTGGAACTCCATACAAGCAATGCTCCTTTATTATGGAATTGATATAATTGTTTTTACAATTACTTTGGTTTTGAAAAAACCTAAGTATTGAATTTTTGAACCAAAAGTTAAATCCTTACCCCCACTTTTTTGGCATTTCACGACGTTTTAGGACCTACTGATTCCAAAAAAGCAAAAAAAAATGTATGTCTGTCTGCCGGCCGTCACAACCGACGAAATCTAGAAAACGGCTGGAGGGATTTCAAAAATTTTTGATTCCAAAAATAGGTATACTCAATAGTAAGAGCTGAAAGGACGATGTGTTCCGTAGCTTTCCCGGAAGAGTGTCAAAAAAATCGTCAAGTGTGTCAATACAAGGAAATTTGCATATTTTTTGCTTAAAAACGTTCATTTTAAGTGATTACGAGTAGGAACAAAGAATATGGAGAAATCTTGATGGTCGGGATTGGTGTGAGACCAAAATCTAGATTATTGCATTATAAGTTTGTCAAAAAAATGTTGTCAAGTGTGTCAAAAATGATTTTTATTTACTTTTTTAGCCAATTTTTTGGAAAAAACTTTTAATTATTTGTATGACATGAAATTGGACATGGAAATTTTTGAATTTGTTATAGTTTTTGGAGTATTTTTGGGGTTTTGAAAAATGTTTGTATTTTTGATTTTGTAATAATTTTTGTAATATTTTTATAATTTTTGAAAAAGTTTTAATATTTGATTTTGTTATAAATTTATATTATATGTTATATTCTAAATATTTTTAGAATTTTTGAATTTGTGAAATTTGAATTTTATATATTTTTTTAGAATTTTGAAAAAAGTTTCAACTTTTGATTTTGTAAGAATTTTCGGAATATTTTTAAAATTTTTGAAAAAATTTAAATTTTTGATTTTATTCTAATTTTTGGAATTATGAAGTTTCAATTTTTGATATTGTTGTAATTTTTGCAATATTTTTAGAATTTTGGAAAATGTTTGAATTTTTGATTTTATTTAATTTTTACAATATTTTTGGAATTTTGAAAGAAATATGAATTTTTGATTTTGTAATATTTTCTCGAATCGTTAAATGGAGAGGTTTTTGAGTAGTTTGCTGATTGTATTATCTTTTCACTAAATTATGTTAATTTATGATCTATTATAATTTTGCTGCAACGTATTGATGTGTTAGTTTTTTAATAAATTTCTAAACAGATATGAAAAATACATGTACTGTAACAAAGAGTTTTATGTTTGATATACATCGCTGACTAAAACTAAAAACAATGTCCTCATTAAAGTTTTATGCCGAAAATTATATCGAAATCCTTAACCAAAACCTTTATATCTCAGATCTGTGAGATTTCAGCCCCTCCATATTTTACAAAAATACGTTTCTGTTTTTCCAATTTTATTTAATTTCTTTTTGATTTACTTTTTGTATAAAAGATCAATAAATTTAGAGTAATTGATAATTGATAGCCTCTTCATATATCTATACATATCTATATATATATCTATTTTCATTATTCATATATCTATATTATATTCAATTTAGTAATGTCGACAATAAACATATTAGCTTTCAATACAAAAATACAAAACTTGAAATTAGTTTTATTTCTGCCAGAATAATTACAACAAAAACTATTGCAAGTAAAAACAAACAAATCATTTAAGATTTATTAATAATTTTGCTATATTTTTCCAATTAGTAATGATTTTATATTAGAATTTTTATTTGTTTAACTTATTATGAAATTGGAGAATTTGGTTTGAGGTTAACGGTTTATATTGATTGTTTGTCAAAAATTTAATTTTCTTATAACAGTAAATCTGGGGTTAAAATAAACAACTACACCATACATACTACACTACAGAATGTCGTAAACCACACAATTATCAAACCTACCTCACCTAACGATTTGCAAATGCAGAACATTTCACTATTGGTGTGATGGTAATTAACTTATATATACATTTACCAAAAAATCTATAACTCAAACGAAAATGTTGTCACGATAAAAAGCAATTCATCTTAAAATACCCAACTCACAGAAATACTTATATAAAATGAAATTTAATGGCTTTAAGAATTTTTCAAAAATTAATCAATCACTTTAGTTAGGTTACACCCCTACTAAATTTTTCTTTTCAATTATTAAGTTACATAATTTTGTGAAAAATATAACGAAAAAATTAACAACAAAAGGGTCGAAGTCATACGATTATTTACTGTTTTCATTCAAATCGAGAAACTTTTTTTCAAAAACATCTCGTTTGTTTGGAATTTTTTTGTATAAAAGAAAAACTTTGTTTTTTATTGTGAAAATAAAATTGAAAATTATTATTTTTTAATCCGTTTATCAAATGGGTTATTCATGGAGTTTTTTTTTATAATCGATTAAAAAAACAATATATCAATTAAAGGTTTAGAGAAGTTAAACAAGATACACACATTCGTATGTTGCCGAAAATGCTTTTAAATTATAGTCCAAGAGCTAGTGAACCCTTTGAGTAACGGTCGTCCTGTAAGGCTAGAATTTTTTTAGTGATGGTTCATGAAATGTGAAGTACGGAAACCACAACCTGGCAGGCATCAGCCGTGCACGTCATCATCCCCTATATGTTTAAAAGTGTAAAAAAAATGAAAAAAAAAAACTTGGTCCTGTAAGCTTGAAATTTTTATATGATTTAGTTCACTTATTGTAGAGTACAAAAACAAATTGACAGGCGATTTGGAGGTGCACAAGTATCTGCCAGGCGAATCGAAATGTGTTACAACTTGCCGGCCGGCCGTCACAAGCGACGAAATCTAGAAAACCGCTGAACGGATTTCCAAAATTTTTGATTTTAAAAATAAATTTACGCAAAGGGAAGAGCTGAAAGGACGATGTGTTCGATAACTGTACCGGAAGTGTGTCAAAAGAATCGTCAAGTGTGTCAAAACAATGAAATTTGCATATTTTTGGCTTAAAAAACGTTCATCTTAAGTGATTCCGGATATAAACATTGAATTTGAAGAAATCTTGATGGTCGGGATTGGTATATGATACCAAAAACTAGATTATTGCATTATAAGTTTGTCAAAAAAATGTTGTCAAGTGTGTCAAAAGAAAGATTTTAATTTATTTTTTTACTCAATTTTTCGGAAAAAAATAAAATAAATTAATTGTATGACCTGAAATTTTATTATTAATATTGAGAATTATGGCATTATAAGTTTGTCAGAAAAATGTTGTCAAGTGTGTCAAAAGAAAGATTTTTATTTATTTTTTACCCAATTTTTTGGAATAAAATAAAATTAATAATCTGTATGACCTGAAATTTTATTATTATTATTAAGAATTATGGCATTATAAGTTTGTCAAAAAAAAGGTTGTAAAGTGTGTCAAAAGAAAGGTTTTATTTATTTTTTACCCAATTTTTTGGAAAAAAATAAAATAAATTATTTGTATGACCTGAAATTTTATTATTATTATTGAGAATTATGGCATTATAAGTTTGTCAAAAAAATGTTGTCAAGTGTGTCAAAAGAAAGATTTTTATTTATTTTTTTACCCAATTTTTTGGAAAAAAATAAAATAAATTATATTTTGTATGACATGACATTTTATTATTTTTATAGATAATAATAGAATTATAAGTTTGTCAAAAAAATGTTGTCAAGTACGTCAAAAAAATTAACTGTTTGTATTACGAAAATGTGGCATGGAAAATTTTTGAACTTGTAATAGTTTTTGAAATATTTTTTGAATTTTGAATAAAGATTTTTTTTTTGATTTTGTAATAATTTTTGCAATATTTGTAGAATTTTGGAAAAAGATTCAATTTTTTGGAATATTATTAGAATTTAGAAAAAGTTTAAATATTTGATTTTATTTTAATTTTTGGAATATATTTAGAATTTTTAAAAAAGTTTGATTTTAATTAATTTTTACAATATTATTGGAATCTTGAAAGAAATATGAATTTGTGATTTTGTAATATTTTCTCGAAACGCTAAATGGAGAGGTTTTTGAGTAGTTTGCTGAGTGTACCATCATTTCACTAAATTATGTTAATTTATGATCTGTTATGATTTTCCGGCAACGTATTGATGTTTCGTGTTAGTTTTGTAAAATATTTCTAAACAGAGATAAAAAAATACATGCACTTTAACAAAAAGGTTTGTTTGATATACATCGTTGCCCAAAAATAAAAACAATGTCCTCATAAAAGTTTTATGCCGAAAACTATATCAAAATCCTTAACCAAAACCGAATTCTTGATATCTCAGAGCTTGAGATCTCAGCCAATCCATATTTTATATATATATGTTTGAGTAAGTGATTCAAAGAAAGTGGGTAAAATGACAGGCGGTTCTGGCTAGCATAAGGCCTTAGCAGGCGAGGGGAAAGATGCTATGGGAGTGCGAGTAAGAGTCGTAATTTCAGGTCATACAAATGATTTATTTTATTTTTTTCCAAAAAATTGGGTAAAAAAATAAATAAAACCTTTCTTTTGACACACTTGACAACATTTTTTTTGACAAACTTATAATGCCATAATTCTCAATAATAATAATAAAATTTCAGGTCATACAAATAATTTATTTTATTTTTTTCCAAAAAATTGGGTAAAAAAATAAATAAAAACCTTTCTTTTGACACACTTGACAACCTTTTTTTTGACAAACTTATAATGCCATAATTCTCAATAATAATAATAAAATTTCAGGTCATACAGATTATTAATTTTATTTTTTTCCAAAAAATTGGTTAAAAAAATAAATAAAAATCTTTCTTTTGACACACTTGACAGCATTTTTTTGACAAACTTATAGTGCCATAATTCTCAATAATAATAATAAAATTTCAGGTCATACAAATAATTTATTTTATTTTTTTCCGAAAAATTGGGTAAAAAAATAAATAAAAATCTTTCTTTTGACACATTTGACAACATTTTTTTGACAAACTTATAATGCAATAATCTAGTTTTTGGTATCACATACCAATCCCGACCATCAAGATTTCTTCAAATTCAATGTTTATATCCGGAATAACTTAAGATGAACGTATTTTAAGCCAAAAATATGCAAATTTCCTTGTTTTGACACACTTGACGATTTTTTTGATACACTTCCGGTACAGTTATCGAACACATCGTCCTTTCAGCTCTTCCCATTAAGTAAACTTATTTTTAAAATCAAAAATTTTGGAAATCCGTTCAGCGTTTTTCTAGATTTCGTCGCTTGTGACGGCCGGCCGGCAAGTTGTAACACATTTCGATTCGCCTGGCAGATACTTGTGCACCTCCAAATCGCCTGTCAATTTGTTTTTGTACTCTACAATAAGTGAGCTAAATCATATAAAAATTTCAAGCTTACAGGACCAAGTTTTTTTTTTCATTTTTTTTACACTTTTAAACATATAGGGGATGATGACGTACACGGCTGATGCCTGCCAGGCTGTGGTTTCCGTACTTCACATTTCATGAACTTTCACTAAAAAAAATTCTAGCCTTACAGGACGACCGTTACTCAAAGGGTTCACTAGCTCTCAGTCTATTATGTTTTGAAGGAAATGAAATTTTATAAACAACTTTTTTTATACTTTACACTTTGATTTATCTATACTGTTATTTGTCATATTGCCAAATTTTAGGTAGGCTTCATATAAAAATCTACCTAATGCAATGTGCGCCATCTAGGAATTTCAGCAAAACTTTGAGCCCGAATTACTAATAATTTCGGCGGCCGGAAATCGGTATAAACATATAAATATTTATACATAAACGATATGAGATAAAACGAAAACGACCGGCACTCGTACGGTTGAGGTAGATAAAAAAAATTCAGAAAATGTGTATTCTATTTATAATATCTCAATCAGTAAAATCCGACACATGGTTAAGAAACTAGAGTGTTTTAGTAAAACAATTGAATTTTTAAAGCCGGTATAACAGCCGTTTGGGCTGCATTTTGTTATTTGGTTTCGTAAAGTAAGTAAGTATTGCAAAATATGTACGAAACGTTAGGGTCAGACCATCTTTCCAAATATGATTTCATCTAATTCTTTGTATTTGTTTTAATCTATATACAATTCTAGTTTTTTCTAAAGAATTTGGATATTTCAAATGCTTTCTTTAAATCCAAAAACCAACCACAGTAAAATAGTTACATCGATGTTTGATTATTGTTAATTAATTAATTCATTTACATGATTTTAACGATTTCTTTTAAAATCTTTTCATATTCATCGGTGTAATACAAAAAATTCTTATCAGACACCATTTTTCTGTACGGAAGTTTAACTGGTGTTAAGCATGAATTCGCCAAAAACCATAATTCAGAGATTCATCAATATCGTACAATATTCGTAATATACAGAGTTTAAAACGCCCCTTATATTACTCCTTTACTCCGTTCTTTCAGAGCGGGTAATTTAAAAAAAAAAATAATGCTCCCAAATACGGAAGTAAAAATAATAAAATATCGTTCCTACTCCTAAATTGAAATAAATGTTTTCTTTCAAATACTTATACACATATACACATATTTGTGCTTCAAATTTGATGTTTTCCAACGTAAAAATAAATTGTTTTTCTGGATGATTTGTTCAATTATGCAAGTATGTATTGTTACAAAAATAAATAACAAGGATGACTTTTGCAAATAGAATGAAAGAAAATACAAATATAATTTCTTTGGGATTTTTTGTATTAAATTTCTAGACACTACTATGTGTGAAATGTGAATTCATAGGATGAGAGAATATTTCGTCAACATCTTAAGTCAACATTCTAATCAACATCCTAAGTCACGAGTGTAGAGTTATTATTGATTGTCAATCAATGCGAAACTAATATCTGACGCACGGTCAATTTATTGCCATATTTGGTTAGAAATATAGGCAACATTAGGGGAATTTTAATTTAGAGGGTTTGTTGTGAGCAATTAAGCTTATGTACATATTGGAAATCATTAGAATTTTGCAATTCGAAATCATTTTTCATTTTCTCTTAGAAAAACTCCTTTAGAAAACTTTTTGTGTGTTTCGTGCTGGGATTCGAACTCATACTCATCAGAGACACCTGTTCAAGTCCCGTGTGGCTTGCTGTGGCTAAGTGTATAAGACACACGGAATTTGAACAGGTGTCTCTAATGAATGTGAGTTCAAATCCCGGCCCTAAACACACAAACATTTTTCTAAAGCTTAATTGCTCACAAAAGAACCCCTCCAAATACAAATATAATCTTCAAAGGAGTGAAATCGAAAAAATAAAAATTTTACGACTTAGCTCATCCTAACTATTATTTGTTTTTAGTGTATTTAGTGTGTTAGTACTACAGTGCCGTATATGTTCCATATAGGAAACGTAGGCTGTCAATAAGTGTCCCACACCTGTATTAAATTTTATCAATTCACTTAATTTTGTAGCCGAGTTTCATTTGAAAACATAATTAATAGTTTAATCGATTAGTTTTAGATGGTTGTTATTGTTTTACTTAAAAACGCTTTGTCCTAGATGAAAGCCGATCCCGGGTCCTACCAGTTCGACGTCTAGCGTACTACCACTAGGCCACTCAACACACAACTGTAAAAATTTTAATTTTTGAATACAATTTTGATGAGTGAAATGAGTGCTCGAGTAAAATAAAATTGTAAACTCTGGACTAGGATATCTTTAAAGTTGGTAAGATAATAAACACATTTGTCTTTTTTCACTATTTTTTTATATCTGAATTCTGAATCTAGTTTGCCAGTTGCATTGCAGCCCTATAAGTATTTTCATTCACATGTTATGTTGCATAAGTCTTAAAAAAAATTGTTGTTTTTCCTTACGATATAAAAGTTGCTGGCCTCAACCAGTATAAAATGTCAGACAAGTGCGAATGAAATTAGCTCGCCAAGGGTTCCGTGAATGTAAAAGAACACAATATCAAAAATAACTGACCAAAAGTTGTGTTGTAATGTCTTTATATTACCAGTTCATGACGCATAACAAAATAAATGAATATTATAATTTAATAGTCTGTTAAGTAATAAAAATATAATGTCTTCTAAAGAAATAAACAAAAATTTTTAATTTTCATAATCATATGATGGAGAAGGTTTATTGAACATACACATAACGACTATACATTTTGAACCGATAGCTGCGTTTTTTTCATTTGGGTCAAGGTCAAGGTCTAGATCAAGTCTATTTTTTACATGTAAAAACAACAACAACATAAAGCCAGGCATTCACATACAACGGAAACAGAAACAGAAACCGAATTTCATACAAATTTGACAGCAACGAAAACAGAAACCGAATTTAGAAACGTAACAGAAACGTAAAATTCGTCTGTTTTGTCTGAAACGGAAACAATTAAAATTGAATTGTTTCAGTACCGAAACTGTCACATGACCAGAAACTGTCACATAATATTAATTATTATTTTGTATTGTGGTAACAAAAGCTTTGAATTTTGAATTTAATAAATAGGTTTAATAAATAAAAATTATTTGTTTTTGTTATTCTTCAATTTTATTATTCATAATGGATAACAAATTCACAAGCTAAAACTAAATTCGGTTTCCGTTTCTGTTTTATTACTCACCACCGTCAAACAAATTAGAAATAGAAACGGAAATTTTTCAGTTTCAATTTCGGTTTCTGTTTCCGTTGTATGTGAATGCCCGGCTTTACCCAGATATTTATCTGGGTCTAGATCAATGATCTAAAATATTTTGGTTACATAAAATTGCAAGAGATGGCAAAACGTAGGTTTTGATTTTATAAGGTTGGTATGGTCGTTTTAAAACTTATAAATGTCAAAGAAAATTTATTTAAAATAAAAAAACGGTCAAAGATATTTTATTAAATTTGTTTAAAATCAATTTTATTATGATTTGTTTTCAACATGATTTTAATAAATTTGCTTAAAAGCAATACCTACGATATAAAATCAATATTTTTTAAAGATTAGATGTTTACAATTTTTTATTATCTATCGATTATTTTATTTCACGCCATTTGCAATAATCAATGAACATTGGTATATGTAAAAAAATGGATTAGTGTTTCTGATTAAATTTTTTTGAATTTTTTATATGAAGTTTTATTTTTCAAGAGAAGTTAAATATTTTTTTTTAATTTTTTTATATTGAGTTTTAATTTCCAAATGGCGCTAGAAGTTCACGATTTTTTTTCTTCTCAGCTCAGTGTTGCCAACAATTTAAAATATAATATTTTTTTTCTTTCCGTGACCCACGTCGTTTTTTTTTTCAAACCTTGACCCTGACCCAAATGAAAAAAACGCAGCTTTTGTGAATGATGTCTTTCTTTCTGATTGAATTCCGACGAAATTTTTAAGAAATTGTCTTCATAGCTCTGAAATGTAAACAAAATGTCAAGCTTTATTTTTTCGTTCATACTTTACAATAGTCAGAGGAAGAAAAAAGTTTTTACATTTGTGGAGTTTCATAATAATGAATATTTATTATTTCGTGAGTTTACTGTATACCTGGAATGTTGGCAACGGTTTTCTGCTCCATTCCATTCGTTCTCAAATTTTTAATAGAAGCACGTTTAATTTATTTTGTATTTAAATTTGTGAGTTTTTTTTTTAATGCACTGAAAACTTTAAATCATGGCAGATGAATTATAATCTGTGCATTTTGAAATTTAAATGCTGGTGAAAGTGTACAAATCTGTTCAGAAGAAAACTTTTAAAAAATGTCAGACTATTTTCGTTTACGAAAATTTCATAATTTAAAATATAGTGATGTTATTTTACCGCGTAAACATTTAGTTAGTGGCTACCATCGTACTTGTTACAAGACATTTACTAAAATTGAAAAAAAATTATTATCATACAAAATAAAAAATTATAGAAACGTCTTGCCGCAATCAATGCAACAGCCGTCAACTTCTGTCTGTATTCCTATTTTAATTTATACGCTTTGTTAAAATAAATATATAACCAAAGGGATAGTGAATACCCATTTCACCTACGGCAGGTGAAAATCTATACCTAGCATCAATATGGAGTTTGCTAACCTACCGTAAGTCTGCCTATCACTGGCTCTTAGACTATATAGCTTCTTCCTACCTTCCTTCACAACCTCAAACTATATTACCACAGATATATTAAATCCTTATGTGTTTAGGAAAATAAGATTACACGACAAATATTTATAATGTGTCTTATAATTAAATTAGATGCCCAGTGGCTTTGACAAAACCTGTTATAAAACTACATACTAACGATTCTTGTTCACTCATTTATTAACTTCCCGATATGGGAAGTTATTGTTTTTGGGTCGATTTTCGAAATCGGAATTTTTTTGATATCTTTACGTTTCATGACCTCCTGAAGCTGTTTAGACTATTTTTAGCTGGCAGTCTGTATGTGTGTGTGTGTGTATGTATGTGTATATCGCTGTGTGGAGAATTTTTGCCCAACGATTTCTCAACAACGGATGGGTCGATTTTAACGGAAATGGTCGCAATCGATGTATCTTGTCGTAACTTAGAGCCCAGTCCTTTTCTAGCGAAATTATATCGTTTGTTTTTTAGTGGTTTCCAAAAAACTGAAAATCATCTCTTGCAAATATCATGAGATTAATAAATAATGCTATCAAGGTCATGAAGCTTCCATATTGCTTGTCAGCATGTCAGACATTTGTATAAACAATTGCTATCTTAGTTTTTGAGATTTTTAACAAAATGTGAAAAAACTACGTGTTATTTTCTTTATGCAAACGAATGATATCTGGATGAAACTTTTGTATGTAAATGAGCTGCAACCGCATCCGGGTTTACTTGAATATCAAAAACCTGAGTTATTTTCTACATTTGACAAAAAGGTCAGAGGTTCGAGAGGAGATTGCCTGGTCAACTGTTTATTAACTTTCCGATATGAGAAGTTATTGTTTTTGGGTCGATTTTTGAAATCGAAATTTTTATAATATCTTTACGTTTCAAGACCACCTGAAGCTGTTTAGGCTATTTTTAGCTGGCAGTATGTAGTGTGTGTGGGTATGTGCGTGTGTATCATCGTATGTGGACAAACATTTGTCCAACGCTCTCTCAACAACGGATGATCCGATTTCAACTTCAATGGTCACAATCGATATATCTTGGTGTAACCTACAGCCCAGTCTTTTTCTAATGAAATCAGTACATTTATTTTTTAGGGGTTTCCAAAAAACTGAATATCATCTCTTGCAAGTATTACTAGAATAAATAATGCTATCAAGATCATTTACCTCCCATTTTGTTTTTCATCATGTCAGCCATTTATAATGACATTTGTATAAACAATTGCTATCTTACTTTTTGAGTTTTTTGAAGAAAATTTGAAAAATGGGCGTTATTTTCATTACTCAAACGCATGAAAACTTGATGAAACTTTTGAATTAAAATGAGCCGCAAACGCATCCGGTTTTATTTGAATATGGAAAATGTGCTATTTTGAATCAGCTATTTTCAAAATTTGGCAAAGGATTCGGGGAGGATGTCTGTGGTTCGTTGAACAACTGTTTTTTTAGACTTCTCAGTCTTGACATTTAATTTTGTTGAAACTTAGAGCATAAGGTTTTTGTAATGTTTATAGTCGTTTTGCAACTTGTTCGAAATTTCTTCTCTCAACCACCTCTAAGGAACATCTGAAATAATTAGCTAACCGCTATAGTTTTCGTTCAATCTTTACAACATTGTCTATAACCGTGAATTTTTTCAATTTTTCGCTTCTGTAATGTTCGAAGATAAAGAGTGGGAGAGAAACAACTTTTCACATTTTTATAAATAAGTCAGAAACCGTGTTTTCGAAAAATACAAAAATATTATTTTGAACTACAAAAAAAATCACCTTCCATATGACACCCCACTTGTCCAAGTAAAAATATTTTTTTTTCAAAATTTCTACTCGCAACCCCCTCCAAAGAACAATTGAAATTATAACGACCAAAAAAATTTTTTCATTTTTTTATTGCCAAGTTCCTACAACCGTGAATTTTTTAAAATTTTTTCTTTTGTAATGTTCGAAGATATGTGGGGGGGACAAAACTAAAATTTCACTTTTTCTAAAATAAGTCCATTACTGTGCTTTCGAAAATTAGAAAAAAAACTGTTTTAGACTAGAAAAAAAATAACCTTTCATATGATACCCCCCACTTGACATGACCAAAAATATTTTGTTTTCGTAATTTTTACTCTCAACCCCCTCCAATGAACATTTGAAATTATAACAACCAAGGATTGGATTTTTGGATTTTTTTTGGATTGGATTTTTTTTGATTTTTTTAAACCAAACTCGATTCCTTAAAACAAACTTTTGTTTTACTATCTCTTATCAATGTCCATAAAATATTGATATAAAATAATATTCAAAATTTTCTTGTTGTCAGTAGGCGTGGACAAATACATTGAATAACTGTAAAAATTTCAAGTTGATAGCACTTATAGTTTTTGAGAAAATCGATTATGTAGAAATTCGGACGGACACCGAAGTCTCACCAATAGGGTACCGTTTTTACTTTTTCAAAGTACGAAACCCTAAAAATGGTGTTATTGTATGATAAAAATCGAAAAAATTTTAGCAACGTTGACAAAGTAGACTTTAAGTAGACTCCACCGTTAGTTTTTTTAAATATATGGTGCAATGAAAATCTTCTTTCCAGTGTAACCAAAAGATTAAAATATGACGATTAATTGCAAGTCTTAGAAAGAGAATTTCAATTTATTAAAGTTTTAAGAAAATATCTTTATGTTACCTATTTAACTTAACGGGAAGTTCTTGGCGTGGCCGCTATGGTCACACCCTACCCTACTAGTTAAAATTAAATTTGTGCTATACATACACCGATGCGTATAAACCCGGGCATTCACATACAACAGAAACAGAAACAGAATTTCATACAAATTTGACAGATAAAAATTCGGTTTCTGTAAAATTTGTATGGAATTCTGTTTTTGTTTCTGTTGTATGTGGTTTCAAGCCTTAAGTTAGCGATTTGCACCTCTCTTTTAGTCGAGATAATTAATATAAATGACTCTGTTTGTTGATCGTAAATAAACTATGGTTAATACGACATGTCGTATAGCTCAAATTTCACTTAAAACTAGATACAGTTTTATCCACATTGGTGTATATACGGTTCAATAGTTTTGTTATGCTAGCTGTAGCATAAAACAAAATTATTTATTACTTTCAAATATTAAGAAAATCAGTAATATAATTTTATGTTTTAATTAATTACGTTAAAATTTAAGCGTGTTTTCCTATGCGTGTTTCACACTTAATAGAAGAACTTATGATAAACTTGTTTTCTGTTTTAGATAATTAAAGCCATTTTATTTATTTGTTTAGCAAATTTATTTAAATGGTAGAATTATTATTGAGATCATTATTTTTCACATAAGTTTAATCAATTTAAATTAATTTTTAACGTTATATAATATTAGAGAGTTTGTGACCAATTAAAATCAAGTCGCCAAGGAAATAACTTGAAATTTTTCAATTCGAAAGTGTGTTTGATTTTTTCACAGAGATACTCCCCTGCCCGTTTTTGTGTTTCGAACCGGATTAAAACCTTTCCCAGCAATGCCGTGATTCGAATCCTGTTACTGCTGAAACGTTTATCAATTACGCCACTATTATGACTATGTATTTCGAAGTTGAAACTTCATGATCACTTTGTTTTACTTAAGTTGAATTTTTCTATTGTCATTCTTTAGACTCCTTATTATGGAAATGTTTATCCATTACATGGGGATTTTTACATTCAATTTCTAGACATTACTTTGTGTGAATTCATCGGATGGAAATATTTCTATTATAGTCAACATCCTACTTCATTTTACAAGTAACCGTTGCCATATGTTTTTCTAAGTTTACTACTAATTAAAAAATAAGAAATTAAAATGAAACAAAACAACCATTATGTAACCGAAAATTATAAATCGAAATTATAGGATACAGAATTATTGTGATCCTTGCAATAGCGCTTTACAAGCGATTGCTAAAACAACATTTATTTTATCTTACTTAAATCAGAATCTATATATTCAAAACCCTCGACATATTCAAATTCCTGATTGTTTTTTTTTTGTTTTGGACAGAAAAATCGTGAACTTATAGCGCCATTTTGAAATATAAAACTTAATATTAAAAAAATTTAAAAGAAATTTAGCGCTGTCTTGAAATAATATAAAACGCCATATAATAGTACATTATGATGCTAGGACGTAAAGCTAAAGATTTTGGACGGATGTGGAGTTTGCAAATCGAGGCGCTAGCTGAGATTTGCATCTACATTAAGTCCAAAATAGCTTACGTCCGTGCATCATATACTATCTTTTATTCGCCGCAAGCAAAATATTTTAAGAAAAGTTGTTTATTCTAAATTAAAATTATAAATTTTCATAAATTTTAAAATAAAAATATGTGGAACAAGTAACCTTTGATAAAATATTTATTATTTTTTCCAAATTATTGTGTAGCTATGACAACAAATGATAACAACTATTTTAATTGGATAATGAAATTTTGAATTTGAGGGTTGCTTTGATAAAAATTTTTATTTTTCATAGAATTTAAACAAATACAAATGCTTTTTACTTTTTTGGACGTAGCTATGACAACAAAATAAATAGTTGAAAAGTGATACTCTAAAGCCGCAAATCACAGTAATGAAGCAACACTTTAATATGTAAACGAATAAAAAAAAATTTTAATCAAAAATATTAATTTATTTCTTTG
The DNA here is from genome assembly GCA_963693315.1 of Diogma glabrata. Classification (NCBI taxonomy): domain Eukaryota; kingdom Metazoa; phylum Arthropoda; class Insecta; order Diptera; family Cylindrotomidae; genus Diogma; species Diogma glabrata. Next base: position 14,203,898 of record OY856187.1, on the reverse strand, counting down.
CATATGGCAAATTGGATAATTGTTTTTTTACTTATGGCGTCAAACAATCATGCTTTTAAAGTGAAATGCGCTTATTTAAAAGTGAAATGCGCTCAAGCAATCGTGACGATAAAAGCGATTGTGATAAAAAATAGTTGCGTGTTTTAAATATTTAAGGGTGAATTGCATTACTCCATGTATATTACGTTAGTAGGATTAAGGCTTGGGTTTATTCTAGATTGGCCAATCGTTTATCCCTTATATTTATGTAATACAAAGCCTGATAAATTTTGTACCTGATAAAGTTTGTAACATACAAACCTTCACACAACCCTTCTCTTTGTCAACGTTGTAAGATCTTATGATGCGTCTCTGTTCTATTGTTGTAGTAATCTGATCCCAAAAATTCAAATATAATTAAAAAGAAAAATATTCAATTTTGTTTTATTTCTTTCATGATAAGTAACGAAGAAAATCAATGTAGGATTAATTAATTATTTTTCTATAGTTATATCACATCTAAATTCATGTAATATTTGACAAATATTTTGTTGGTGTTGAATGAAATATTTCATTAGATTATTTTATAAGATATAAAAGAAAATTGTTGTTGAACAGCTACTGTTCATAAAGTTTTAGAATTCTTTTGTTCCTCACATAAAGTGTCATAGTATAAAATTATTTTATTTGTTCACGAAAATTTAGATTTAATTTGAAGTTTTGCTAGTTCATCGTCTGAACAACTTGTCGTTTACAAGTAAAAATTTAATATTTTTACGACCAACTTTCCAAACGATTCTACAAATAAAATATACGTATAAGTTAAAAGACAATTAATGTACAAAGACGACGAAGAATATGCATATGGGTAACTTTTATAAACCGAATACCTTTCTGACCGACCCATTTTTGATTTGGCTGAAATTTTTTTAGGGGTTTTTTATAGAAAAAAAAGATATACGTGTTCAAGGATTTTTTTTGGAAAATAGAGCTGTTCTAAATTTCGAGAATTTCATGATTTTTGGCTTGAAGACTTATTTTCAAAAATTCATTACTTTGGCTGTATAGAAGATAGAAGCTTTTTCTTTTTTTTATTTGAAAGTTAAAAGATGGAATTTTTTAAAAATAAATATTTTCAACTAAAGTTATTAACAAATTTCTATTGTTATAAACAAATAAAATGTTAAAATTAAATTTTAACAATTCCCCACCCGTGAAATTAGTTTTTAATATAATCATCGTATTCGACGTTCAATTTCCTATAAAAAAGTATTTTTTTTAATGGAGAAATGATATTTACTGTTAGAAATAAATTAATTTATCGAGTGCGGGACGACAAAAAATTCCATATTTTTGTCATTCTTTTACATACTGAACAGATTAGGACAAAATGTGACTACGACATTTTTGATTCAACTGAACTTTTTTACGGGTTCTTTATAAACATAACGATATATGTACTTGTTCGAGGATTTTTTTCTTTTTGTTTTAGGGGAAATAGAGCGGATCTAAATTTCGAGAATTTTGTGATTTTTGGCTTGAAGACTTATTTTCAAAAACTGTTATTTATAAAAAATAATTAACAAATTCCTATTGCTATAAACAAATAAAATTTTTAAATCAATTTTTAGTCATCTAAAATAAATAAAGAGTGTTTAGTGTAATCATCGTATTCTACGTTCAATTTTCAATAAGAAACGTATATTTAATTAACATAATGTCAATCTATTGTTACTTTACGCAAATAACTTATTTAATGAGTTTAATAACAAATTAAAGAAAACAAAGCTTTTTTTAATTTTACTGTTACTCTATATATATTTCAGCTTGTTAGGCCATCTTCTGAAGTAATCCAGAAGATGGCCTAACAAGCTGAAATATATATATATATATATATATATATATATATATATATATATATATATATATATATATATATATATATATATATATATATATATATATATATATATATATATATATATATATATATATGTATATATATATATATATATATATATATATATATATATATATATATATATAGGGGGAAGTGGGGATGGTATAAACAGTTTTTACTTAAAGCTCGATAACTTTAAAACCATAAAACATTTTTACTTAAAAACTGTTTCATTGTAAAATTTCATATCTTTACTACAAAAAACTATTTTTTTTAATTACGTAACTAAACATTAAGTATAAAATTTTGAATTTCAAAAAATTTATGTTTCTCGTTTAAAGTATCCCCACTGGTGGGGCACTTATAAACAATGAGCATTTTTGTATGGGGCACATATAAACACCCAAAAAACACCACAATAAAATTCATAAAGTACCTTTTTTAACATTTTTTATTATTTATTGTGCTTCAAACAATATATATAAGCATATAACATATATATTTCTTTAAAAAAAAACAATATTTTTCGATTGTTGTAAAACCTCAATAAATTCAGGTAGAAAACTATAAAGAAAAAAGCAAAAATTCAATCTCATCGTATGTTTAGGTTTTGCAAATCAATATCAAAAGTGAAACGGGAAACCACACGTATACCATATAACCATACCATGCTTCACATATTTTTTATATGTTTGCACATATGTTTATATGTGCCCCACGTGGCGATTTTAGGGTTATGTTTTGAAAAAATATTCCAAGATCTAAAATTTGGCTAAAACAAAGAAATATTATGTTTCTTGAATATTTCAGCTATCAAAACATGTTGGAATATTTTTAAACATATTGTTACGATTCAGAAAAATCTAGACGATTACGGTCACTTCGAGGAAAATAAAATCAACAAAACACAACAGACAAATTAATGAAATGAATATTGTTGTTGTTGTCTCTTCTTAGAAATAGGGTCAACATAAACGATTTTATGAATCAAATCAACATAACGTAAAATAATCGAATATTCTAATATTTTCTCAAGGTTTCTGGAAAGTGATGTCGAATTATCTAGAAGTATTGCAGAAGGTATATAAGAAAATTGTTTCTTGTAGTTTTGAACTAGTGTTATTTTAGACCTGCGACAGTAAAGTGAAATTGAATGTAAAATTAGTTTATTTTAAACCTGCGATAGTGATATTTAAAATTAGTTTTTGTGTAAAGTTATAAGTGTAATAAAGTTATAAGTTTTATTGAGTAGAAATATTTTGTGTATTATTTTCAACGTAATGAACTGGAAATTTCTACAATCAACCGTTGGAGTTTCTGAAGCTGTTGAAAGAATATTCTAGTTAGGAATATTGTTTGCTGTATTGTTTTCCTATTGTTGTGGAACAATTAAGTTGTTGAATACTTAATAAAGCCTGGTGTTTGTGCTTACTAATCAGTGATCGAACTCAGAAGAGATTGGGAATTGCGTTTATCGAATTGTGAGTTAGGCCAATTCGAAGGAGGTTAAGAAAAACGTAACATTGGTGACATCGGCGGATTAGTTAGCTATTAATAATGGTTTTATTAAGTGATTTGAAGGTTCTTGAGTTAAAGAAAGAACTAGATCAACGTGGATTGTCAACAAGTGGAAACAAAACTGAATTAATGCTACGGCTTCGACAAGGTATGGAAGCCAATGGAATGGACGTGGAAAGTTACCAGTTTGGAGTGATTAGTACAAATAATGATCTAGTGGCAGCTGATGAGGAGAAAAGTTTTGTTGCAGAAACAACAACAACATTACCATCTGGAAATTGTGATTTTACGCAGTTAATGGCTATGATGCAACAGATGAGTTTGAACATCAGTCAACAGATAGCTACCAATAAAGACGAACTGAATCACAAACTGGATGTTGTAAATACAAACATGGCTGTTAACAAAGAAGAAATTAGTGAAACAATCAGCCAACAATTAGCTTTAAATCGCGATGAAGTTAAGCAAATTATGGATGAGAAACTTCTCCAAATCTTGACGGCATTTGATGGAAAGGTCGAGAAGATTCAAAGTGAATTTCAAGATTTTGAGCATAAGGTTTTATCGAAAGTTGATGATTTCGAAAAACGGCTGCAGGATGTTGAAACGACTAAAGTTGCTCCCCAGGTGGTACATCAAGTAGCCAATATCAAACTAAAACCACCATCGTACGATGGAACAACATCCTTCGGTATTTTCAAGTTCCAGTTCGAGACTGCAGCAGATCAAAATGTTTGGAACGCCGAAAATCGTCTTGCTGCATTGATAGTTGCACTTATAGGGGAAGCAGCTGAAGCATTACAGGCAGTGACAGAAAACGATCGCAAAAGTTACGCTGAAGTGATGAATGCGTTGGAACAAAAATATGGCAGCGACCACAAAAAGGAGCTATATAGGATCGAGTTAAAGGGTCGCTTGCAACGGAATGGAGAAAGCCTTCAGGACTATTCTTCGGCAGTGGAACGGCTTGTACATTTGGCACACTCGAACACTCAACCATGTTTTATGGAGAAAATGAAGATCAAGGCCTTCATTGATGGTATCCGAGATCCAGAAACCAGAATCAAAGTAATGACTACACCTAAGGCGACTTTCCATGAAACTGTCGCATACGCAATGTAATATGAGATGGTACAGAGGATGGGTATGCCATCGGGTGGATGCAGAAAAAGGAATGTAGAGGGGAACATCAAAGGGGAAGTTTTGGCACACAGAGATAGAAGCGACATCAGATGCTGGGTATGTGATGAAGAGGGTCACATGGCACGGGAGTGCAAGAAAAACGGAGAAGCAGACAGATTGTCGTCTTCTGTGAAGAACAGAGGAGCCGAAGAAATGGAGCACGTAGGGTTCAGGAGCAGCAGTAGGAAAATCTTGCGTTGGATATGTAGAAAATCGGGCCATATCTCACAGGACTGCTGGAACAGGAAGCGTGATAGATCTTCGTCTCCTATTCAACGAAAGTCTGTTGAAGGTGCAATTGTAAAGCCAAAAAGTGAGGAGAATGCAGCCTACATTCCAATTTCAAGAATTGCGGTAAATGGTGAAAGCTTGGGTATCAACGGACAACTTGAAGGTAAAGGTTGCTTCATGACACTGGATACAGGTTCAGCTCGAACATTCGTTCGCAAAGGTTTAATTGACGGCGTTTTGGAACCATCAGATGGATTGAAACTCCAAACAGTAACTGGAGAATGCGCTGAAATAGAAGGTAAAAGAATCGCTGAAATAAAATTGGGAAATAACTGCTATCAACAAGAGGTGCTAGTGGCAGACATTATGGATGAAGTCATTTTGGGGATGGACTTCATGAAGGCGAAGGGTTCTTCGATTTTGGATGTGGAATCCTAAAGGTAAATAATGTTGAGATGCCACTACTTGTGAATGAGGCAGAGCCAACAGTTATTGGCAGCGATGAGGAACTACGCAGTGCAGAGGAAAATCCAGCACCATCCAAACAGATAAAGGAGAGAAACGTCAACCGACGCAGACGATTAAACAAACGCCGAACGTTAAAAAGGAAACTGGTCCAAGCCCATAACGAAGTGAGCAATGTAACTGAAGTGGTTCAAATAGCTTCAAACGGTGACGAATCGCAGCTGAAAATGAGAATGGTTCAGAGACGTGGCAGTGTGAAACACTCAAAGGGAAGAGATAAGGAGCACTTTAGAGATAATGATTATCCATACTCATCACGGTGCGCTGACATAGAACAAAGTAATTGCCAAGGACTTAGAAAGGGACCGGAAGTAGTTCTAAACAGCATGGGAAATAGAAAAAAAAAGAAAAAAAAAATGTTTGGATTCAACAATTGGAGGAGAGATCTAGATCCTGTTCGGGACGAACAGGCTTAAGTGGAGGGTAATGTTACGATTCAGAAAAATCTAGACGATTACGGTCACTTCCAGGAAAATAAAATCAACAAAACACAACAGACAAATTAATGAAATGAATATTGTTGTTGTTGTCTCTTCTTAGAAATAGGGTCAACATAAACGATTTTATGAATCAAATCAACATAACGTAAAATAATCGAATATTCTAATATTTTCTCAAGGTTTCTGGAAAGTGATGTCGAATTATCTAGAAGTATTGCAGAAGGTATATAAGAAAATTGTTTCTTGTAGTTTTGAATTAGTGTTATTTTAGACCTGCGACAGTAAAGTGAAATTGAATGTAAAATTAGTTTATTTTAAACCTGCGATAGTGATATTTAAAATTAGTTTTTGTGTAAAGTTATAAGTGTAATAAAGTTATAAGTTTTATTGAGTAGAAATATTTTGTGTATTATTTTCAACGTAATGAACTGGAAATTTCTACAATCAACCGTTGGAGTTTCTGAAGCTGTTGAAAGAATATTCTAGTTAGGAATATTGTTTGCTGTATTGTTTTCCTATTGTTGTGGAACAATTAAGTTGTTGAATACCTAATAAAGCCTGGTGTTTGTGCTTACTAATCAGTGATCGAACTCAGAAGAGATTGGGAATTGCGTTTATCGAATTGTGAGTTAGGCCAATTCGAAGGAAGGTTGGAAAAACGTAACAATATGATGGTAAAAAAAGTTATTCGAGTTTTACAAAAAAAAAAAAATTTACCTTTGGGTTGCCAAAACATCTATTCACCAATAACTTTTGAACAATACTGACTTCAGCTGTCAAATTCTCCTGGTGTGTGTAATCGATCGAAGCGACATCTGTGATATTTTTGCCGAATTTTTTGATTGATGTTTTGTGAGGGAAATTAAAACTGTTTACAGTTGCCCCATGTTTATACTATCCCCACTTCCCCCTATATATATATATATATATATATATATATATATATATATATATATATATATATATATATATATATATATATATATATATATATATATATATATATATATATATATATATATATATATATATATATATATATATATATATATATATATATATATTTATATAGAGTAACAGTAAAATTAAAAAAAACTTTGTTTTCCTTAAATCTTTATTGAATTTATTAAATAAGTTATTTGCGTAAAGTAACAAGAGATTGACATTATGTTATTTGAAAACTTACGCCAAGTGCCAACGGCAAATAGTGTTAATTATAGTATATTTAATTAATGAAGAAATGAGTTTTACTGTTACAAATAAGTTAATTACAAAGTATTATTACATTATTAAGTTTAATATAGTATCACAATACCTTTAAATATAGCTAACTTTATTCTTTATTATTCATACGGCATAATTTTTTTTTGTAACTAAGTTGCAAAATCTACGCATTTTCGTGCGTCATTTTAGTTATTAAATGAGCTGTATTTAAGCATTAATCTAGTACATTGGTCAGATTCATTAAAGTACTAATTGTAGTTGTTTAATAATTTATTAAAGCATTAATAATAATGGTTTTATGATTCTTTAAAGTATTAATAATAGTTCAAAAATTGAATAAAACCGTAATATTTTGTTCAAATTATAATTATTTGTTAGAAGGTGAAGGTGAAGGTGAAGTTAATAGTACAAGAGTTGAATATACAACCCCGTAAATTGGTATTATCGTTTCCCATTGGCCATACAGTCGAATTTTCCAAAGCAATACGTTCTTGTAGCGTACTTTCAGTGATCGTCACCTCTTGTAACGAAATGATTCTCTAGATTGCTTCTCTGCTCGTACTAGCTTTAGCGACCGAAGTGCTTGATGAACATACCGTTGACATTATACTCGCGACTGAAGTAGGAGTATAATGGTCCAAAATTCTGTGGCCTGTTTCTTTGCTCGTATTATCATTAGTGATTGAAGCTGAAGTCGTAGCCGTTTTAGTTGCGATTGAAGCAGTTGATGTATCATCGCCCAAAATTCGTTTTGCGATTTTGCATTTGTTGGGAATGGAGCTGTCCACATGACCCTCACCAACGTTACCAGATTTCCATCTGCCAAATCTCTTCAATAACGACAAATGCGCACCCGAATCCGCAGCAACGTGGCACCACTTCTACGGAAGCAGTGTCCCGTGTACAATTCAGGACTTGATAATCCCAAAAATTCCACAATCTTCTTCGGAATAGCTCCGAAGGTATTTATACCAAAATGTTGAGTTATATACTTTCCGGTGCGATAACCTACAAAAAATCGTCGATGTAGTGTTTTGGAAGGACGAACTGAAACGTATTTTCGAAATACAGCTAGCAAACTGATGTTATCAAGGGATCCCTCAGTGATGACGAAGTGACGTGGAACTTTTGTCTTTGTTTTAATAATGTTAACAATCACAAATTCACCTGTATTATTCACGTCATCTATTGATAGCTTAAGTAACTCGTCTCTACGACAACCACCAGCTACACCAACTATAAGTACCTACAGTCTAAAAAATTACATGAAAAAATCAGAACACATAAAACACCTTTATGATAACGTTTACCTTTAACAACAAGTACCCACTATCACTAGCAGTCGATAAAAATTTTTCGATTTGTTCCTTGGTAAATGTTTTTGATTTTTTCGCGACGTGACCTTTACTCTTCCTTTTAGCTATCTTTAGCTAGCTATCAAATTCGTGAATGATTTCATATCCACTCTGGCGTTCAAATAAACCATAGCTCTTAGTTTAGAGTACTCGCACCACAATGTTGAAGGTTTCATGGATCCTAGTTTTCTTACAAAATAGGCCAGCATGACCGTTTCATTGATTGTTGTAGTTTTTGGTTCTTTGAACCACTCATCAAAATTTTGTATGAAGTTTCGTACGCCAATTTCGTTTTTTCCGGTACGATTGTAGAAATAGCTTCATTGGCTGCTTTTTCTTCATTGGCATATAGTTTCATTGGCATATCTGACGATACAAAATCATCATCACTTGAACTCATCTTGATAGTTTTCACAATTTGCAGTATAAAAAATAAAAGAAAACTACGGCTACTTACTCCTTATAAAATCAAATTGGTTTGCTCAAAACGTACTAGACACAGATGCAATTTGTTTAATTGTTTTTTTTTATAAAAGTTTAATTTTGCAGCTTCGTTACAAAAATCTTGTATGAAAACGTTGCTAAATTAGTTGTTTTAAGCACTCGATGTATTGTCAACCTCGGCTTCGCCTCAGTAGCCAATTTCACATCTCGTGCTTAAAACAACTAATTTAGCAACATGTTTCATAAATTACTATTTAACTTTTTCATTGAGCAACAAGTATTTCAAAAATAAGTTTTTTTCCTCCAAATAATTTTACACAAACCTGGGTGGTTATTTTGTAGCGTTATCTCACTAGGTGAGATAAATAGTGAGATAAAAAAATTATGTTTAAACGATTTCTTTTATCTAATATAATCGATCAAAGACAAATATTTTATCTCACTTTTTATCTCACCTAGTGAGATAACACTACAAAATAACCGTTCAGGATAAAAGTTTTTTCATTGTCATGCACGGTTTTTATAAATTTTATGAAAAAGTTAGAAATGGTGCATTGCAACCGTGTGACGTATTAGATTAATTTAATTGAAATGATTCTGGGACGAATGTTTCATTCTACACGGTATAGATATATCACAGAATATTCAAGCAATTCAGAGCAGTCAACGCTATTAATCATAATATCAATAATAAACATTACTTTCGCTGTGTTTCGGCTTGTATTCAATGACCAATATCCAAACGCAAAAGCCTGCTATATCATATTATAATATAACTTAACATAGTAAATGTTAAAAACTAGAGATCAGATAAAAAATTACGCAATGCGTAATAGAAGTTGCGTTTAAATACACATTCAATACAAGCAACATCTTTGCTATAGAAAGGTGACCATACGAGCAACATACGTTTAGTAAAGGAATTTTATATCCGAATAAAGGCTGACCTTAGTACTGAAATAGACCACAAGTCGCTCTTTCTTAAATTTCGGAGAAGGTTTATATGTCATTCATTACTCATTAGTATTCATCGCAAGCCAGTTGAAATTTACTAATTTATTTATCAAAATCATAATTAACTTATCAAACGCTCTAGAAAAATTTTAATTGGAAATACAAAATAAAACCAACATCAATCTTATTACTGCTGGTATCATAACAATAATTAAAATATATTGTATTGTTACATTTTTTCACCTTACTTCGAATTTGCCTTACTCACACTTCGATAAACGTAATTCCCAAATCTTTTCCTGAATTCGATCACTGATTAGTAAGCAAAAACACCAGATTTTATTAAGTATTCAACACCTTAATTTTTCACACAACAACAGGAAAACGATACAGCAAACAATATTCCTATCTAGAATAATATTCCAACAGCTTCGAAACTCCAATGGTTGATTGTTAAAATTCTCAGTTCACAGCTTCCAAAATAATGCACAAAATACTTCTCCTAAATAATACTTAAACTGTATTTACAAAAAGTAATTTAAAAATAACTTCTTCTATTTACACAGTTTTATATGCACGATACAGCGTTTCCCTTACAATTAATTTAAATTTAAGATAATCACATTTCACTTAACACTATCGCAGTAATTTAAACTATACATAACTAAATTATGTTACGCAGTAATTTAAACTATACTAACTAAATATCATCGCACGCAGTGTAATTTAAAACTAATAAAACGTTCGCTAGCGGAATTTCTTATATACAAATGCAATCCTTTATAATTTCTCGTATATTCTATGAAAATCCATTCTTTACAGAAATCTACGTAATTATTTCCGATATATCTTATTTCATGTATCCCTTGTTCTAAGAAACAAACGTGACCTTGATTTTATTTTTGAAATATTGTACATACATATATCGAAGATTTAGGTTGAATACGTTTGTTTTGTATTTCTTTGCGTGTATGTAGAATCGTAACAGTATTATATGGAAATTGTTACAGAAATTATATAAATTAGACTGTATAACTAATAAAATCTAAAATTTTCGTTACAAAATTTAGTTTTTCTGAGTTAGTATAGTTATAAAATTAAACTTTCTAAAACAAAAGGATTTATGATATTGATGTTTAATGTTATCAGGTGGTTTGTTCAAGTTCTGTAATTTCGGTTCATTTTTTATTTGAGTTTGGCATCCTATTACATGCCAAACTCATTTTGTTAATAAAAAGTAAAAATAAAGTTATTGTTATCATTTTCTATTAATCGTTTT
>OY856187.1:14113621-14188621 GCA_963693315.1 Diogma glabrata | reverse complement strand
ATACTCAAATGATGATGAATGAAGAAAAAATCGATATAACATTTTTGAGGATGATTTGATTTGTATGGAAAGCGAAAACATTTGTAAGAATGATATTATATATGGATACTTTGATAAAATTACTGAATAAATTTAATTTATGGTACTGAGCTTGAAATATGTAAATTTGGTTTTGATAAAGAATTATTTCGATGTTTATTTTGCGCTGTGAATTTTATATATTTTTTAATTAATTGGACATGTTTAGCATGCTAAACGTAAAATATTCTTTACTTAAACTATTTTAATAGCCGAAAATACAATGTCAATTAGAACAGCAAAGAATTTGGGCAAATGAAAAGAATGAAGATATTTTTAGTTAGAATAGTTAGGCTAATTGTTTTACATGGTGATGGACATTTTTTGATAATGATTAATGTCTAATAATAAAATTTGAATGCATCAGGAAAAACGGATATAGTCAATGAATTCCACTTAACATTCCTATTAAAATAATCATGTTGAAAAGAAATTCTTCTACAAAGGGATATTTGAACCGATTATTGGTGTGACAATCTTTATGTTCTCCAGCAATGAAAGACGACATAATTTGGTTTTGGTTGGATTGAACTCAACAAGAATGCACTCCAGCATTATACACTTTATGGTAAATGATAAAATTATTGAACAACTTTCAATCATTGCAATCATTGGTTGCTGCTGCATGTGATCGAATATTAGGAGATCTCTGAGAGCCATGGAAGTCACTGGCATCCGAAAAACGGTGGAAAGGTGTCGTCAGTAAGGCTGTAAAGGTTCAATATTTCATAGGATAGAAGTTTAGTATCAATTGAAATATTTTGATGCCAAACGCCATATAATTAAATATTTACTAACACATAAAAACCTTTTAAAACCTAGGTTCTACACCATCATGTTTTTTAAGACGTTGATGGACGCAAATTTAATTTTTTTTTGGTTTTTTATGATCTTTTTAAAGAATGGAAAACCAAATAATAAATCCTTTCACATAATAATGTACGACGTAGGGCAATATTTCATAATAGGATGGAGGAAATAAAAATAAAATACTTTGTTTTTCAAATTTGCACGAACAAAGCTAAAATTGGGTTACTAATTTTCCTAATTCTAGAAGCATATACCAAGATCATGTAACGCATTGTTTTCCTCAATCCAGCATACATAATAGTTATATGGAAACTCGTTTCTTCGAGCAAGCAAAAAAGTTCATTCTTTAAAAAAAAATATAAAAAATAAAAAAATTGCGTCCATAAACACCTTAGAAGCATGTTGTTGTGGGACCTTGTTCTTAAAAGGTTCTTATGTGTTGTTGTGACACGTTGTGTTGTAATTCCTACGACCTAACATATTTTATTTAAAAATACCTAAAAAAGCGTGTCGTCACCAAAGAATATTCCATTACTATAAGACTAAGTGTGCTATCGTTGATTGAAAAAAGTTTATCCCCCAGCACCCCTAAAATATCACTTATCCCCTTATATCAGTGATATCTTACTGCCGTTGCCAGTGGTATACGATATCTCACGTTAACTGATTTGCCAATAGCAGGTACCAAAGTACGCGGGGTTGTCACACCCATAGATCCAAAATTTATATAAAATTCATAAATATATAGAATTCAATGCAAGATATATAAAATTTATTGGTATTAATGCATTGTTACCGTTTGCAAATCACTATTCCAAACGTGTTGCCGGCTAAGTGCCACTATTTTTAAATAGTTTGTTCATCATAATTGCCATCCGTTTTTGATTGTACATAAGCTATGCTTCTTTGTATAGTATTTGTGCGAATTCCATTTCGTAACTTTGAGCTTTAAATCGTTATGCTCGATGTTATCCACTATCTTCACTTAGTTTTAGAAACATGTATCACATACAATTGCATACCCGCAACATATTTGGTGTAGATAAAACAATTTGATCATGTGCTAAATTCCAATATATATCATTTTGATATATAAATAAACATAATTGTTTGTCAGATCATACTTTCATTTTTCAATTTCATTAAATTATGTTCAATGTAAAAAAAGTTGATCAAAGCAAACCAAATGTATAAAACGATATATTTAGATAAAAATAATAAAGGCGAAATCCCTTAAATTAATTATAAGAGCCCTGGGGTTCCATTTATCTACATAATATATAGCCTATGTTCATCGAGAATAATGTACCTTTCAAACAGTGAAAGAATTTTTCAAATAGGTGCAGTGGTTTTGGAGATTATCAAATACGAACAAACAAACAAACAAACATTAATTTTTATATATATAGATTACCGATCGATGTTTTGCATTCATTGAAAAATGTTATAATTTTACAAAATGAAAATAACTTAACAGTGAAACACTGAAAAAATGCAAAAATAATTTCAACGGTAACATGTATCAACATAAATTTAATTTTATTTGTGTATGTAATTAGTTGGTTAGCTTTACGACTATAGAGGCCGTTTTGATAAGCTGACGTAACCTAGCTTATTATTAAGCATTTTGAATATCCATTACCCACTTAGCATCAAAATAGCAACTCAATTCTTAGATAATGGAGGTGAGGTGACTATGATTTTAACAGTCAGCTAAATTATGTGCATATGATTTAATGGTTTCTTAAAACACCTGGATATACATTGCCTATGTGTATTAACTTCTAATATTATTTCCCAACAAATACATTCACTCATTGTTGAATTAGTTACAAGGAAATCGCCAAATTGACATATCAATATTTGTTAAAATCTTGATTTTTGTAATTAGTAGAATTTGTAAATCAACCACTCATCAACATAGTAACATAAACAGATATGCAAACAGCTATTGCAAAACCAAAACCGAAAAAACCAACCTCATTAAAATAAAACCATATTCAAAAATATGGAGGGGCTGAAATTTAAAGCTCTGAGATATCAAGACTTCAATTTTGGTTAAGCATTTTGATAAAGTCTTCGGCATAAAACTTATATGAGGACATTGTTTTAATAGTTTTGGGCAGCGATGTACATCAAACATAACTCTTTGTTAAAGTATATGTATTTTGTCTTTATTTCGAGAAAGTATTACCAAATCACAAATTCATATTTCTTTCAAAATTCCAAAAATATTGTAAAAAAATAAAATCAAACTTTTTTCAAAATTCCAAAAATATTGCGAAAATTAGAATAAAATCAAATATTTAAACTTTTTCTTAATGACCAATAGTCCAAAAATTCTTAAAAATTCAAACTTTTTCCAAAATTCTAAAAATATTGTAAAAATTATAACAATATCAAAAATTGAAACTTTTTTTCTAAATTCCAAAAATTATAATAAAATCAAAAATTTTAAGTTTTCCAAAATTCTAAATTTAAATTTAAATTCTAAATCCAAAATCTAAAAATAGTCCGAAAATTCTTAGAAAATCAAAAATTTAAACTTCTTTCAAAATTCTTAAAAATACATATAAAATTAAAAAATTCTACCTTTTTCCAAAATTCTAAAAACATTGCAAAAATTATTACAAAATAAAAAATACAATCTTTTTTCGAAATTCCAAAAATATTTCAAAACTAAAACAAATTCAAAAATGTCCATGTCCAATTTCATGTTCAATTGCATTTCCTTCATAAAAACAGCTAAATTTTTTTCCAAAAATTGGGTAAAAAAAAATAAAAATCTTTCTTTCGACACACTTGACAAATTTTTTTTGACAAACTTCTAATGCAATGATCTAGTTTTTGATCTCACATACCAATCCCTACCATCAAGATTTCTCAAAATTCAATGTTCCTACTCGAAATCAGTAATTACTTAAAATGAACGTTTTTTGAAAAATATGAAAATTTGTTATTTTTGACACACTTAATGATTTTTTGACACACTTAATCCCTCCAGTGGTTTTCTAGATTTCGTTAATGACGGCCGGCAGACAGACATACATTTTTTTTGCTTTTTTAGAATCAGTAGGTCCTAAAACGTCGAGAAATACCAAAAAAGTGGGGGTAAGAATTTCACTTTTGGCTCATGAATGCAATACTTAGGTCTTTCAGACCGAAGTAAAATCGCCAAAACCAAAACCACATTTTAAAAATTATCAAACTGTAACCGATATCACATTCTAAAAATCATAAAGCCAAAACCAAATTCGAAAAAATAGTAATAAAACCTCGGTAGAAAACTTCATATCCGTCTTGCCATTGGTTCTTTAAATGGACTTGACGCTACGCAATGAAATGAAATACTTTCTACTCATTATTAATTGACCCGGCATTTTTTCTTAAACATGGGAATGGTTTAAATTTTAAAACAAATAGTGTAATTTTTAATAAATTGTCTGACGAAAACCCAAACAATAAGATTTCGGTTTTTAAAAGTGAAAACCGAAACTTATCATTTATAAAAACCAAAACCGAACCCAAACTCAAAACTTGTCCTAAAATTGAAACCAAACCAATATTTATTGTTTCGAAAAATCAAACCAAAACTTATCATTTAGGAAAACCAAAACCATAATTGGATATTAACAAAATCTCAAACCAAATCATTAAAAATAATTAATGATTTTGCAGTCCTTTATATACTCACAAAGGTCCATTTATTCTAATAAACTAAATAATAAGATTAATAAACAACAATCAGAAACAACCATAAACCAAAATTTTTATTCTATAAAATATTTTCTATTTTACCAAACAACAATCATCAATATCTGAATAAGAAAAAATTCAATTTGATGAAACTCATTCTTTTTCTTCAACAAAATGTATGAAAAAAGATCCGATGAGCATCAATTTGAAAAAAGATGTAAGATCCTCAATTCAAAATCAAAACAAAACAAAAAATGAGTGATAATACTCAATCTTTTTCAATTAGGATCAACTTTTTGAACATCTTTTCTCAAACGAAAATATGATTAAAAATGATTATGAACAAAGATATTCAAAAAAGGACAAGAAAAAAATATTCATGGATTTGCTTTATTTTTTTTTTCATTGAATATGAATATTCAAAACTAAGAAAAAGCAAAAGATGATGATCAAAAAATGAGGAGTTACGATCTCTGTTTTAAAATTTTATTATAATCTATATAATGTACATATTTTTTAAATATAAATTTGTAATAAATGAATTAAGTAACAAATAGTTTTTGGTTTTTTTATTTTCAAAAGTTCACAAAACACACAATTTTTTTTTTTAAATTGACAAAAAGGATTGGTTGTTGTGTATTTCAATGGTTTACTATCACGAGCGGTTCTCCTATTATAGATAGGGGTAGTTTTAAAAATTACGGCGTTCATATATGTTCAATTTAATGTATCTCAAGAACTAATTGAAATTTGTATTTTGTTTTAAAGGTAAAAGTGAGTCCTTTCCAAAAAAAAAATTAAAAGTTACAATTTTTTGTAATTTATTATTACAAAATTGTTGATATATTCTTTTATTGTTATTTGTTCATACAAAATTGAGTCAACTGAAGTTATATCATTGTTTTTCTACATAATTTTTATAAATGATCAAAATTCAACATTTTGGTATTATGTAGAAAAATAATGAAGTTTTATAATTGTGGAGAAAAAAAACCAGGTATATCAAACCGTCGAACTCTTATTATTTTATGATTTTTTTATAAAAATTACCAAAATTTGTTATTTTGACCTCAGAAAAACCTCACATTTACTTTTAAGACAAATAAACATTTTTAAAATCCTTCAAGTAGTTCATTAAATACATAAATTTGAACATACATGAAATCCGTAGTTTTTAAAAATATCCCTAGTATGTATATATAAAACCTATAAAGGAAAAACGGCTCGCGGTAAAAAAATTGTTAGTCTAAGAAATGTGTTTTTTTTCTTCCACTGTAAAAAACTTTAAGCAAATCAAAGAATGTGTGGCAAAACGATGTAACGAATTGTCTGCCTTTGACCATTGTCGCAATGTTTACTTAACAAAAGGCTTGAAACCACATACAACAGAAACAGAAACAGAATTTCATACAAATTTTACAGAAACAGAATTTTTTCCTGTCAAATTTGTATGAAATTCTGTTTCTGTTTCTGTTGTATGTGAATTCCCGGCTTAAGAGGTAGTTTAACATATGGTTGAATTGAACTATTACGCAAAGTTGAAGAATGGTTAGTTTAAACAGGCAACTTCGTTAAAAATGTGAATAGTTGTTTCATAATTTTCAAAAGTTACCTTAACTTAGCAATTCTTTTGAAATTTTGTTAAATTTACATACATGCTTCGTTATGTGAACGTTAGAAACGTAGTTTAATACAAACTAACGTTTTTTTACTATATAGGTGAAAATAACTAAAAAATTGGTTTAGTTTAAATGATTAGCAAAGGTCAATACAACATGCAGGCAATAGTTGATGCCATTAGTTAAAATGGACTAGATGCAAGGTTAAAATCTACATAGCAAAAGTGACGTTTAAATTAACTCTAGCAAAATTATTAATATTAAACTTGCGCTTAGCTGGTTGAAAAACAACCGATTTGCTTGGTTTATGTTAAGTATAGTTTTTGGTGACAATTACCTATATTTTTTTTTCAGTGTAACTATTTGACTGCCTTAGCTGATTTACGAACTTATATCTAAAATATTACAATACAACATATATTTTCTGAAATTATTTTTGGACAAATCAGCAAAAGCGACAGTGAGTGTCATGAGAATTTTGTTTTTTTATTACCCGGGTACTCGAAGCTATTACCCGGATATTCGAGTAGTATAATTTTTGGTCAAATACCCGGGTACCCGGTTATCCAATACCCGAGTATACGAGCCCTAACTGTGAGTCGTGGTTGCCAGTACCGAGTCATTGTTGAAATATTTGGTCGCCAGAAATTGACCATTACTTCCTTGTATGGGCCATTGCTGACTTTTTTCTCTGGCCCTTGAACGGCAGTCATTTATTGTTCGAAGGTATTATCCAGTAACATTATGTTAATGGCCCAGTCATGGTTGCCAGTACCCGGCCATTGCTGCAATACTTGTCAACATTATTTGTCCGTTACTGGGTCAGCTGTACAGTGTACAACCTTGTATGGCTCAATATTGTTTTTTTCTCTGGAAAATAAATGGCAGTCGAAATTATCAACAAATAAAATTATGTTAGTGGCCGAGTCATAGTTACCAGCACTGTGAGTCGTGGTTGCCAGTACCGAGTCATTGTTGAAATATTTGGTCGCCAGAAATTGACCATTACTTCCTTGTATGGGCCATTGCTGACTTTTATCTCTGGCCCTTGAACGGCAGTCATTTATTGTTCGAAGGTATTATCCAGTAACATTATGTTAATGGTCCAGTTATGGTTGCCAGTACTCGACCATTGTTGCATTACAGGTCGCCGGTAATGGACCATTAATGGAGTAGTTCTACAAACTTGTATGGGTATTGATAATGCAACTTGACAAAATAAACAAGACAAAGTGAGCGAGCGTATTCTCGGACTTGTGCAATCGAATATATAGACGAAAGGCTTGATAAATTGCCTATAAAAACTGAATTGAAGTTGCCATATTTGAATTTAGTTTATAGGTGAAGAGGTAAGAAACGAAGGAGCGTGGGCCACATATTGTATTATATTTAAGATAAACAACTGATTCAAAAATAAATATCAGAACTTGATATATATCAGAACTTGATATATATATGATATATATATTTCGCCGCAGGAGGGATCGATTTTGATCGATTATGATCAATGTTGATCTACGGGTCTGACTACCCTGCGTACTCCAGTCCCTGCCATTGACATATGAGTTAGCGTGAGATATCACATACCACTGGCAATGGCAGGAGATGTCATTAGCCAAGATGATATCTTAGGGTGCTGGCGGACGAACTTTAATTAGTCAACGGCAGCACTTCCAGTCTTAGCTGGGCAGCGTTCCGTAGCGGTACCGCTCATTAGCTCTTCCGAGGAATCGAACCAACACGTAGTTATGTGTGGGCTTTGTGCCTCGATTGAGGTAGTGGGCGGTGCGTCTGGGGTGCGCTGCATCAGCTGGATTATTGGCATTTAGTTTTGTTTTGTTTTCTGCAAATTTCTCACAATTTGTTTTTCACTTATTATTTTGTTATTATTTCTTCATCTTATCATGAAATATTGGCATATGTCATATTTTGTAGTATGATAGGATTTTTTACTTAGTTATGCATTTTAAAATAAAACACAAAAAAATAAAATAAACATTTTGATATATATATGGCAGTACAACCGAAAAAAAATAAGTCTGCAAGTGGTAAAGCAAACTTGCGCAATCCACCCGCCCATAAAGCGGCATGTCCACGGAATTTGCAGGGACAAAACATATATGAATCAATAAAAAATTTTAAAATACATGTTCAAAACATCTGCGGATTGAACGCTAACCATGACCACGTGCAACATCATCTTGAGCACGACAAACCGAACATTCTATTCCTTACAGAAACACAAGTTTCTGAAAATTTTCTCTTTATAGAATCGCTTAATTCCAAATATAGGCTCGAATCAGCTTTCAAACTCCATCAGGGCGTATGCGCATTCATTCATGAGAGTGTTGCGTACACGCGCTTTCCAAATTTTGAACTACACGGTGACGGCTTCAATACATTGGTTTTAAAGATTTGTCTTCCAGAAATGACTTTTTTTACAATAGCTTTATACCGGTCCCCCAACAAACGTAACCCAAACTTTTTTAATATACTGACAAAAATTATGGACGAGATTAGAGCAAAGTCCCCTAATTGTGAAGTTATCGTTACCGGTGACTTCAACGTCCACAACAAATCATGGTTGGAATTCTCCAAATCGACCGACGATGTTGACAATAGTGGAAAACTGGCAGAAATTTTTGCCGCGTCTCAGGGCCTATTCCAAATTGTAAAAAGCCCGACTTTCACTCCCCGTAATGGCGGTGATAATAGTTTTCTACTAGATCTCTATCTTACCACAATGCCAGATATTACGAGTGTCGATGTTGCGAAAGGTAGTATTGGAAATTCTGATCATTATTTAATCTCATCAGTTATCAAAACTGATTTACTTAAAACTACAGCTCCCAAACCCCGTAAAATATTTCACTACTCAAAAATGGATAAGAGTGGTCTTCAAAATTTTTTCCATGGTTTCCCTTTCGACCGTCATTGTTTTTACACTGACAATGTAAATGTTTCTGCTCAAAACTTTACAGAAACCATCCAATTTGCTATAAATAACTTTGTCCCTTTCTCCATAGTAAAACCCAAACAAAAATACTTGTATTCGAAAGCTGCCAAAACGGCACTTAGAAACAAACGTAGATCATTTAATATTTGGATTCATAACAAAACTCCCACTAATCGATCCCAATATCTAAAGGCCAACAAAATATCTAATCAGATTATCTCAAACGAAAAGTCCGAAATTGACAGAGCGAAAGCCTCAAAACTTACGTCTATGTCTGTTTCTGACAAGAGTTTCTACAGTGCCATTAATTCTTTAAATTCTGGTACAAAATTTTCTATTCCCCCTATTATTGATGGTGATTTAATCGTCAATGATCCCGCAAGAAAAGCTAACTTGTTCGCTGAACGCTTTGCTCTGAACTCCACTGTTTTGGAAACTCCTAAAGAAATACCCCAAATCCAGTCATCAGGAGTTAATATGAATGAACTTCACTTCAAACCCAAAATAGTCGCTAAACTTTTAAAGGGGTTAAACATCAACAAAGCATCAGGAATGGACAATATTCCACCCATTATTTTAAAAACCTTTTCCAAAGAACTTGCACCAACTTTAACTAAAATATTCTACCAATCCTACAAATCTGGTATATTTCCCTCGTGCTGGAAGTTGGCAAATGTCCAGCCCGTCCCCAAAAAGGGACCAAAATCCGATATCTCAAATTATAGGCCAATAGCTTTACTATCGGTCCTATCCAAAGTCTATGAGCATTATATTAGTACACATATTTCAAAATTTCTGGAAGAAAATCATTTAATATCCGACAGCCAATACGGTTTTCGAAACAAAAGATCAACTACCGATCTATTAAACTATGTAGCGCATTGTTGGAACAGCATACTTGATAAAGGTGGTGAAACATACGTTATCGCTTTAGACATCTCCAAGGCATTCGATCGAGTCTGGCATGCCAACTTAATCAACAAGCTCGTTGCGCACGGTTTTCATCCCAATGTTGTGAAGCTGATTCAAAATTTTCTATCCGACCGATACATTTCGGTAACCTTAGACGGATATTCTTCTGAGTCTAAACTAATTAACGCTGGTGTACCCCAAGGCTCAGTATTGTCCCCAACCCTATTTTTGATTTATATCAACGAATTGTTGAAAATCACCAGCAACCCAATAAATAGTTTTGCAGATGATAGTACTCTGCACAAGTCGTTCGAGCCCCTTCCTTCAAAAGGTAAAATGCACGAACGAATTAATCCTGCCCGGAGAGACGCTGCCATAAACGTGAACAAAGACCTGAATAAAGTCGCCGACTGGGGTGACCAAAACCTTGTCAATTTCAACTCCACCAAAACACAGCTGTTGATTGTTTCCAGATTAAAGACCGAGTTCCCCAAAGATATTTTATTTAGTATGTGTGATGAACCAATAGGTGAATGTAAAAACATTCGTTTATTGGGTGTCACAGTTTCAAATGGCCTACTCTGGAACGATCATGTAATGGCGATGGCAAAAAGCGCGTCTAAAAAACTCGGCCTCCTAAATAGATGCAAAAAATTTTTCACTCCATACCAATTGCTCCATGTTTATAAGTCCTATATTCGTCCCTGTATGGAGTACTGCTGTCAAGTTTGGGGTGCTGCCTCTGTTTCCATCTTGGCCCTCTTGGACTCTGTTCAAAAGCGAGCTATACGAATTGTAGGTGATCGAACTTTGACATCACAACTTGATTCCCTACAACATCGTCGCACTGTTGCTGACCTCGTTGTTTTTTACAAATATCGTCATCAGCAGTGCTCAGATGAAATCAGCGGCATCATGCCTCAAACTTATTCTTACCCCCGTTCCACTCGGCAATCGGCTGCCGCAACCAGTGAAACGGTAAAGATCCCGCGCTGTCATACTGGCAGATCGCAGAGAGACTTCTTTGTCCGAACTGCGTACAAATGGAATAGTTTGCCGGAACACTTAGTCTCAGGTGGCTTCAACCCACAGATGTTTAAAAAAAGCGTTAATCTACACCTCAGAACGCCAGTTGTTGTGGGACCCAGGTCTAGACCTAGGTCTTAAAAGGTATTTATGTGTTGTTGTGACACATATTCTAAACCCTATTACACAACACATTTTATTAAAAAAAAAAAAAAAAAAAAAAAATATATCTGATATATATCGGATATTTTGATATTTATATAAATATCATGATATTTGCCAACCTTGGCGGCATGGAATTGCCAAGGCGTGCTAACATTTTATCCATCACTATGCGCTCATTGTGCTGTCACTCGTTCCGTTACTAACGTCATGTATTTATCACTGCATGCTGGCACGCCGTCTCGTCACAGTGCGCTCATGATAACCCACATGCAGATGCATTTGGACGTCCAAATGAAAACATTCCATAACGCGCGTGACCACATTATGCTAGTATTGTGCCAGTGTTTGTTGGGATTTTTGGTAACGTCATTGCGACAAATGAAGATTGCGGTCTTATTTTGAAGTAAAATGAAAATGTGTATGTATGATTGCATTTGTAAATGAGGCGTCCATTTGTTCGCCATTTTTTTAAAGATGCAATTTAAATGAAAAAAAAATCCAAATTCAAAATATTTAAATATTTGGCTTACATTTGAAAAGTAATATTGATTTTCCACAATTTTCTTAATATTATATAAAAATAAATTTAATGGCCGATTGTATGAACGCGAATAGAAGATATATCCTCGGATATAACGTCGTTTGTATTGTATGAATCGCAATGATTTTGTTCTATCCTTTCTTTTATTCTCTATTTTTCTTGTATAGAAACTGGATAGAACAAATTGCTTTTTTTCTTGACATGCGCATAGTAGGATAATTTTGTTTTGAATTTGTGATTATTTTTGAATTTGAATTTATGTGTTTCTTAAATGTGTTTTTTGATATAAATTAAAAGTAATATAAATAGTTTTTTTAATATAATTTTATTTTAATTAATTTTAGGTCTCAAATAATTTTTTTTATTTTTAATTAAATTTATTTAATAGAAAAGTAAAAGAAATAGTCTTGCCACTTATAAAAATACTTCTATACAATAAAAACAAAAATACAAAAAATTCGATCCGTGTTCATACAATCGACGAAAAATAAAATTCTCGCACGAGATATAACTTTACTCTCGGATTTGTTCTATCTATCCTTGTTCATACAGTCGGCCCTAAATATCAGTAAACCAACATGAAAAATGATAAACAAAAAGTATTAAATAAATATAATAATTTTTTGAATCAGTAAAATTAATTACTCAAAGAGCCCGTTTGTTTTTGGTGTATTTTTTCTTTCCCTTCACAAAATAATTTCTTTCGCACCTAATTTTAGATGAAAATAAAATAAAATTTATCAATTTATGAATACCATTTACGAAAGTCATATTATCTTATAAAAAGTTAAATGAAACCAGTCATTTAAGAAAATGTTAAACTGCTTTTTCACTCTCCATGTCATATTCTTTAATTATTATTCTTATTATTAAATAAATTTCGTTTCACTTCGTTTTTTATTATTCCTTTTGGTAAGAGCACGTTAGGCATTTCGCATGGTGCCACAATGGCCACAAAATAAAGCAAATGCGTACATTTTGCCACCACATCGTGCCGTCACGCTATGATGGCACTATGATAACCGCATATGAGGATGCACTGCTATAGCTTTAGTTTTGTTCACCCAGCTCAGTAAGCAAAGACTAACCCTGAGTAAAACAAGATGAACTTCCCGGCATATGGGATCGAATAGATTTGGAAGAAAGGTAGAGAGCATTATATATCGGAGTATCATATATTCTAGTCAAAAAGGACCGTAGATCGATCTATAAAGGACTCATTTTCCAAACATAGAGCAAAACCCATTTACTCAAAGAAAAAATAACATTTAACATTACTAAAAACTAGTTTCACTCGATTTTATGACCTTTTGATCAACACGTTTAATTAAATTAAACCAAAAACTGACTTTAAACAAAGCTCGCCTAATTAGAAGCCCTTGCATCTAAAATCTTAGACTGGCATTTCCCCAATCATTGTGAAAACAACACGTGAATATAAAGTTTTTGTTTCGAAAATGCAAATAAAATAAACCAAAAATAAATGCTTAACGTAATATGAAACTTTTTGATTTGTTCATAATAAGACTCAAGCTTTAACTTAATTTTTAATGCATTAACATTAAAAACATAACATAATCATATTCATCACGGTTTTAGTATTACGTTTTTATGTTAATGGAGGTCACACCATAAGAAAAATGTATATAAAATATAGATTACTACCATTAACAATATTTTATATTTCAAACTCAAATTATACTTCAAAATTTTTAAGGTTTTTGTGTTTTAACGTAATCCAAAAATATAAACGTATATATAATATATGATGGTATATACGAGGGGTTTGATAAATCATTCCCTAATTCCTTGGGTATTTATTCCGTTTTGTTTATTTGTTTCTAAAGAAATTAAATTTTTTTAAATCCTTAGTCAGTTTATAACAGTATAGAGAAATTGAATATTAAACTTAGTCACAAGCAAAATTGGATATATCTTTAAGTTAAGTTTGAAGTAAAAATTAATAGTACTATTACCTTTTTTAATATTTCAATGCACATACATTAAAACTTCTGGTTAAGCTTCTTCAAGTATTAATAAAGATTTTCATAACTTTTCGATGATTGGTAGAACTTTATTCTAAAGATTTAAAAGTAAAATCAACAGCAAAAACATTGGAATATAGTGTTTTGGTAAAAACATCTTAAATACTCGCTAAGTGAAAAGTTTTGTGAAATTTTACTTTTCTGTTGAGTGAAAAATTAATGACATTTCAGTTTGTTCATATTAAGAGTGCGATATAATGAAAATGGTACACACTATACATATTACAATCTGATACAAATCAATAACTGTCTATTTTAAAAAACATTCAAGTTAAACCGACATATTAAGAATCAAATCAATTCAAGTTCAAACTTTTAACGTTATTTTGGTTAAATCGAGACATTTATTAGCATAACAGCAACAAACGTTTCATATTGATAGAAAAGCAGCACTTGGGTTGAAATAGGCTAGGGCCGAGTATTAATAAGAGATCAAAAACTTTCATTGTTTAGTCAAATAATGCGTTAAATAAAGTATACGTATCTTCTGCTGTCCTTTCATAGATGACTCTAACTAACTCTAACTCTAACTCTAACTCTAACTCTAACTCTAACTCTAACTCTAACTCTAACTCTAACTCTAACTCTAACTCTAACTCTAACTCTAACTCTAACTCTTACTCTAACTCTAACTCTAACTCTAACTCTAACTCTAACTCTAACTCTAACTCTAACTCTAACTCTAACTCTAACTCTAACTCTAACTCTAACTCTAACTCTAACTCTAACTCTAACTCTAACTCTAACTCTAACTCTAACTCTAACTCTAACTCTAACTCTAACTCTAACTCTAACTCTAACTCTAACTCTAACTTTAACTCTAACTCTAACTCTAACTCTAACTCTAACTCTAACTCTAACTCTAACTCTAACTCTAACTCTAACTCTAACTCTAACTCTAACTCTAACTCTAACTCTAACTCTAACTCTAACTCTAACTCTAACTCTAACTCTAACTCTAACTCTAACTCTAACTCTAACTCTAACTCTAACTCTAACTCTAACTCTAACTCTAACTCTAACTCTAACTCTAACTCTAACTCTAACTCTAACTCTAACTCTAACTCTAACTCTAACTCTAACTCTAACTCTAACTCTAACTCTAACTCTAACTCTAACTCTAACTCTAACTCTAACTCTAACTCTAACTCTAACTCTAACTCTAACTTTAACTCTAACTCTAACTCTAACTCTAACTCTAACTCTAACTCTAACTCTAACTCTAACTCTAACTCTAACTCTAACTCTAACTCTAACTCTAACTCTAACTCTAACTCTAACTCTAACTCTAACTCTAACTCTAACTCTAACTCTAACTCTAACTCTAACTCTAACTCTAACTCTAACTCTAACTCTAACTCTAACTCTAACTCTAACTCTAACTCTAACTCTAACTCTAACTCTAACTCTAACTCTAACTCTAACTCTAACTCTAACTCTAACTCTAACTCTAACTCTAACTCTAACTCTAACTCTAACTCTAACTCTAACTC
The DNA here is from genome assembly GCA_963693315.1 of Diogma glabrata. Lineage (NCBI taxonomy): Eukaryota > Metazoa > Arthropoda > Insecta > Diptera > Cylindrotomidae > Diogma > Diogma glabrata. The sequence continues at coordinate 14,173,280 of OY856187.1, read as the reverse complement.
TAACTCTAACTCTAACTCTAACTCTAACTCTAACTCTAACTCTAACTCTAACTCTAACTCTAACTCTAACTCTAACTCTAACTCTAACTCTAACTCTAACTCTAACTCTAACTCTAACTCTAACTCTAACTCTAACTCTAACTCTTACTCTTACTCTAACTCTAACTCTAACTCTAACTCTAACTCTAACTCTAACTCTAACTCTAACTCTAACTCTAACTCTAACTCTAACTCCAACTCTAACTCTAACTCTAACTCTAACTCTAACTCCAACTCCAACTCTAACTCTAACTCTAACTCTAACTCTAACTCTAACTCTAACTCTAACTCTAACTCTAACTCTAACTCTAACTCTAACTCTAACTCTAACTCTAACTCTAACTCTAACTCTAACTCTAACTCTAACTCTAACTCTAACTCTAACTCTAACTCTAACTCTAACTCTAACTCTAACTCTAACTCTTACTCTAACTCTAACTCTAACTCTAACTCTAACTCTAACTCTAACTCTAACTCTAACTCTAACTCTAACTCTAACTCTAACTCTAACTCTAACTCTAACTCTAACTCTAACTCTAACTCTAACTCTAACTCTAACTCTAACTCTAACTCTAACTCTAACTCTAACTCTAACTCTAACTCTAACTCTAACTCTAACTCTAACTCTAACTCTAACTCTAACTCTAACTCTAACTCTAACTCTAACTCTAACTCTAACTCTAACTCTAACTCTAACTCTAACTCTAACTCTAACTCTAACTCTAACTCTAACTCTAACTCTAACTCTAACTCTAACTCTAACTCTAACTTGTAATGAAGAGCTTTCTCATTGGCGAACCAATGAGAATGGCATAGCAGGAAGCGTACCTTGAGTAATTTAAAGCCATCACGACTAAGGCTCAGCCATCGCGGGTTTGATAGAGTAATACCTGCTGCTTCAGCACAAATACAGAAATGTACGCTAATTACGAAAGTTTGCAGAAATGGTAAGCAATACAAGTGGAAAAATGGAGACTCTGGCGACCCCCTTGTACGAAAGAAAGACGGTCGGCACGTTCAACCCCCCCATTCACTCACCCACACCCATACACACACCCATACACACACACACACACGCACACACACATTCGTACCCCTATACCAAAAGAAAAAGAAAAAAAGAAAATCAATTGCACTCCCCCATGGTTATATCCTCCTGGCCTCCGATCAGACTCAATTCAGCCCTCCATCAGCACTGCCGCATTGATTACGTTGGTCCCAAATAAATGATTGCAACTTGTAGGCATATACGTTGAATAAAATTGTACTTATAACCGTTGAACGAAATGATAAGCAGGAACGTTACACAAACTTGTAATCATCAGCGTTGAATAATTTTGTCGAAAAACGTTAGGTAGAAATGTTAAATTATAACCGTTGAATAAAAATGGTGAGCAGAAACGTTACACAAACTTGTAATCATCAGCGTTGAATAATTTTGTCGAAAAACGTTAGGTAGAAATGTTAAATTATAACCGTTGAATAAAAATGGTAAGCAGAAACGTTAAATCAATTTGTAATCCTCAGCGTTGAATAATATTGTACTTATAAACGATGAATGAAATGGTAAGTAGCTACGTTAACTAAACTTGCAATAATTTTGTATTATAAACGTTGAACAAAAATGGTAAGCAGCAACGTTACATAAACTTGGAATCATCAGCGTTGACTAATACATGTAATACTTTATCTCCATACTAGTCTGATTATTCGTTGAAGTAGAACAGTAGTGATTTGTATCGGTGAGAGGTAATTGTTGCCGTATGCGTTGGAATCCACAAAAAAAAATAATAAATTGTACCAATACTAGTGAAATGATTCGCTGAAATAGAACGGTAGTAATTGGTATCAACGATGATGAAGCAGTACGTTGAGATGTAATTGTTGCCGTAGGCGTTGAAATCCAAAAAAAAATAATAAATTTAGTAGCGAGGCTATGCCAGCTTGGACAGAGTCGTCGCTTTCAATGTTGTATCAACTCTCGGTACAATTAATATATGGTTTAGATTTGGTAATTGTAAACAAACATAATCGCGCAGACAGGAAACCCGATCACAAAACAAAATCTCAAAATCCAACATCTGGTTACATATTACAGTATATTCAGTTCGTTCTTTGTTTTTGTTTATTAGTTTTACAATTTCTTTGACTTAACCTAAAATCTCCCGCTACACGAATATTATATAACTCAACGGTTAATCTAATCGTAATATGGCAAATTAAAATTGTAAATTGTTTATCCCTATTAATATTATTTAATAAATTTTTAATTTCTTTTCTGAGCTATTTAACCATTTTGTGGTTATGTTATTATTATTCAGATTTAAGGTTTTTGTTTTAATTCTAAAAATAACCTAAGTATAATATTTACCTATAATCGTAATATGGCAAATTAAAATTGTAAATTATTTATCCCTATTAATATTATTTAATAAATTTTTATTTTCTTTTTTGAGTTATTTAACCATTTTGTGGTTATGTTATTATTAATCAGATTTAATGTTTTTGTTTTTAATTTTTAAACATCAATGAATAAAATAAACTAAGTGTAATATTTACCTATAATCTTAATATGGCAACTTAAAATTGTAAATTGTTTATCCCTATTAATATTATTTAATAAATTTTTAATTTCTTTTCTGAGCTATTTAACCATTTTGTGGTTATGTTATTATTATTCAGATTTAAGGTTTTTGTTTTAATTCTAAAAATAACCTAAGTATAATATTTACCTATAATCGTAATATGGCAAATTAAAATTGTAAATTATTTATCCCTATTAATATTATTTAATAAATTTTTATTTTCTTTTTTGAGTTATTTAACCATTTTGTGGTTATGTTATTATTAATCAGATTTAATGTTTTTGTTTTTAATTTTTAAACATCAATGAATAAAATAAACTAAGTGTAATATTTACCTATAATCTTAATATGGCAACTTAAAATTGTAAATTGTTTATCCCTATTAATATTATTTAATAAATTTTTAATTTCTTTTCTGAGCTATTTAACCATTTTGTGGTTATGTTATTATTATTCAGATTTAAGGTTTTTGTTTTAATTCTAAAAATAACCTAAGTATAATATTTACCTATAATCGTAATATGGCAAATTAAAATTGTAAATTATTTATCCCTATTAATATTATTTAATGAATTTTTATTTTCTTTTTTGAGTTATTTAACCATTTTGTGGTTATGTTATTATTAATCAGATTTAATGTTTTTGTTTTAATTTTAAACATCAATGAATAAAATAAACAAAGTATAATATTTATCTATAATTATGAAACTTATTTTTTTTTTTGTTCTACCCCTTCTCTTTTTTTGTTTATACGAATCAAATATTAAAATGTTATTATGTGATCAAAATTGTAATTAGTTGCAGTTATATTTACATTCGGGTCATGTGGCCTTGGCAAAAAAAAAAAAATCAAACTATCAACCAAACACGGAGTTAAGAAATCACTGCTTTTTGGTTTCCCTTTGCGTCTCGACAAAATTCTATAATTTAGTGAAGGTTAATCAAGTCCATAAACCTGCTGCGTCGCGCCGCGCAAATTAAATTTCACACTTCAACTCCAGAACGACCGAAAACTCAGTCCTCCAAAATTATGATCACTAAAAGAACAAACGAGGTTTTAGAGTAACCTTCGTACCGTTATACATTAACTCGAGATTTTGTCACAAGACACACGCAAAAAAAATTCAACTTGGAGGTCACTGAGGAACGAGTCCTACCGGTATTTTTATATTAAAACAAAATAAATTTCAATAAAGTGTTTTTGATTTGTTTACTCACGGTTAATTGGTTTCCGGTACACTAGCTTTTCCAACTATCGTCACCTCACTCCTGGTCATAAGACAATACACACACCGAACAGTAATATTATCTGGTTGCTTTGATATTCCTACTCTTTATTCTGCATCGCACCATCTTTCCGTCATGACAGCCATTTCTCAGAATTAACAATCGTATCCTGGCTAATCGTGACCTTCCTTTTATAGTTGACAGAGAATAGCATTAACCGTACTCGCACCAAGATAACCGCGCACGTTTATTTTTTTTATTATTATTTCCGCCCGAAGTTATTAATTAATTATTCCGACAAACAAAATTTACTACTTAAATTGATATCAAGACAACACAAGTTACACTCCACGTAAATAATTTGCTTATTTTCACTTTTCTAAATTAACTTTAATAAACGAAATTTACCATTTAATATGTGAACAAAGGGACAAAACGGGTTTATTATCTTAAAAAAATAAATTAAATAAAGTACGATTCTAAAATAGGTAATTTCGATTTTTGTTTTTAATCACCAGTCAGATTGTCAAAATAACAATCGACCGTCTGATGTTCTGACAAAAAGGTAGTAGAACTAAGAGATTTTAATGATGTGCAGGGCCGTATTATATAGCAAAAATTTTGCTCGAAAAAACTCGAATGCGGTGTTTTGGTTGTGATATAATTTCCATTGAGTTTTCAATTGATGGGAATTTTTCATAGCTAAAAAAAAACCGTTCGTTATTTGATACTATTGCCCAAAGATAAGGTTGAGATACAAAATATTTCCGACACATCAATAACATTTACCATTGAATCCAAAATGAACCAAAATCAAGTTCGTTCGATGTTATGTTGTTTAGACATTACAAAACTACAATCCAAAGTAGTAATATAATGAAACGGAAAAATTATTTTGAAAGAAATTAAGACAATAGAATGTTTAACAAAAACGAGATATTAAATCGTTGAATGTGGATGAATGGAAAAATATTTAGGGTTTAAAAAAAGTTGTTTAATTACGGTTGATGTCTAGAGAATTCAAACTTTAGCAGTATATTGAAAATAAACGAATAGAAACACAGCGCGCGTCGCTTTTAGTGTGTGGTAAGATTAAATTCTGATTAAAGTTTAGCGGTCATACGGATGATGATTAAAGAAAATTATCAATTAATTCAAATTAACCAATATTATATTATATCAATGAATAAATAAATCAGGGTAATTAGTGCCATTTTCCCTCTCCTATACGTCCGTCCACCTATTGCAGATTTAGTCAGATTTTAAGAAATATAAGGAAACTATGGGTTAAGGAAACTACATGAAATATGACTATTGATGACGAAGGGATGAGAATCTATTACAAGTGGTACAGATTAATATAAGGAACAACAACTAAGGAAACTGCGACTGTAATACACTGCGTTCTGACATTATGCCAGACTATCCATTACAGAACAAGTGCTTTTTGGACGAACACCTACGACCAAAAAGAAGTTGAAAAAGGCATAGGCTGGTCGCCAATAGACCTTGTATATACATATTAGCTTGGTGAAGCACCTCGACGTACCACAGATTAGCAATCAATGCGATCGGTATTACAAACTCAGTCTTAGCAGAAACAAAGTAACAAAGTATCTAAGAATATACAAAAAAAAACTTTTGGGAGGGGTATCGATAAAATCAGTATTCTACTCTATTGCAAGCGGTGGATAACTAAAATCTTCCAGACCCAATTTCGGGCAGATCTGGGGGTTCCCGAGACTCTAAAGTCCCAAAAAAAAATAAACCAAACCAATTTACTACCAAACTTGAGAATTGACCTACTCTTTAATGATACATACACCAAAACTCCTGTTCTTATATTAATCAGGCTCGAACCCTACACCTGAGCTCACTAGTCTCATGCTCTATTGACTAAGCTAGCCGGGCTATTACATAATTTAAATTTTAAAAGTAGAAATTTAGAACCCAAACCGAATGATTCCGAAAAAAAACGTCTGCAACCAGAAGCATGTCCTCAGGAATGAAAAACTGCAGCGAAATAGAACTGAGCAGAATCTGTGATGATTCCATTCAATATCATACAAAAATAAATCTTCAAAAAAAAAAAAAAAAATACAATTCATTACTTAAAAGCTGAATGTAAAGATGAAACACATGATCGTGAAAAGCCGTTAGCGCAAGTCCAAGAACGTCCTCGCAAATTATTAGAGGTTCAACCTATTGATGGTCAAGTAGCCGAGAAATGTCCAGAGGATAATATTTGCTTGAAATATTTGTATTTTCAATATAAATGAGAGATGGCGAATCAACAATAAACATATACCATTCAGACCTTAAGCTAGACTGTCCTTCGAATGGTAGACACCTCTTCGTTTGGGAAGCCAGGTCTTCCAGCTGATAAGCAGCGCTACCTACCAACTTTCAAACTTTGGCTTCGCAAATCCTTGTGAGAGCGCTACAGATAATTGTCTGCAGTTTATCTGCATCGCTCAAAATAATATTACGACAGAATACAATATTTTTGTTTTTGCGAAACCCCCATGAGATGAAGCTGGTGGACTGTGGGCCCTTGCAATACACTCGTCAGTGCATTCCTCGGGTAACCACAATCTCCAAACCTCACCCCCTGGAGGAATCTCAATATCTAAACAAGCCAGTATTTTACCTGGCCTGAAATTAGGTTATCTGCGAATACAAGGGTAGACGATGTCTGAGTTTATTGTCGGCAATAGATCTATCAATTATTTTCTTAAATTCATTCATAGGTGATTCAATATACTTGCCACTGACAGAATTTCTGGTTGTCAATTATTTGAGAATTTGGTGAATCGATTGATTCATTTCTACTATCATCAGCATCATAAATTTTGTCATATTTTAACTTTTCCACATCGTAACAAAATCAACAACTTGATCTTTTGAACTTGGAAATTTTTAAGACTGCCATTTTTTTTTTTTTTTTTTTCTTTTTTGTTGAAATTTGAACCTATCCAGAACGTCAATCTTATCAGTGGCAGACATTATGAATACTCAAACCGCCGCACAGGACCAGATCAATAAATGCACGTATATGGAGAGCGAAACGGAAATTATTACACTATCGATGTGAACGTTGAATCCAAATAAACAATTCAATTATCAACAGAAAAGATTATTTTATTCCAATATTTGAGTACTATGAATATATTTTAAAGCAGAATTTAAAAAAAATTATATGGAAATTTAGCGATTCAAACCTTAAACAGCTGCGCGATATCTGACCAATGATAATTTGTGCAAAGAAAAAAAATTGTCAAGCCGCCGATTGCGGAGTGTAAAAGAAAAAAACACCATTCCTGACAAAACTAGTTTGACCGACCACAGATACAAATTGATAGGCGTGCAGATCGTAATATTAATGCTATCGTCGTAAGTAAAATTAGACAAGCTCTAAGTCCTTGACCGAAAAAAAAAATTTTTGAAAAGGGAAAGAAAACAGGTATGCTAAGGCTATGGCAGAAGGTGGCAAAACAAAAAAAAAATTTCCAGACCCAATTCCGGGCAGATCTGGAGGTTCCCGGGACGCTAAAGTCACAAACAAACTAACGGAAAAAAGGAAACGCGACAACGTTCAAATTAATAGTGATAAATATATCAGACAAGATGATAACTTAACCAAAGTACAAAACTTAAGACTAACGTGCAAAATTAAAAAGTTAGAAATAAGTTAAATAATTTAAATTAAATAAATTAGTAAACTTAACAATAATTATAACGATTACTTGTAGGTGATGCGATGAGGTGAACATTGATCCTAATTGCTATTGATTTTTTTTTTTTTTTTGTTTTTTTTTTTTTTGAGTTTTTATAATGGTTTTTATTGGGTTGTATATTTTTTTATTTGTTTCATTTATAATTCCGTGCGGATGCTTGTGAATGATGAGAAAATGTGAACGCTGCTCTTATTTTTATTTTGATTGTAATTTACTTTGTATTCTTATCTTGTTGTATTTAAAATTTTGGTTGACACCTAAAATATATTGAAAAGCTGATTAGTAAACCGAATTATCAGCTGCCTCATATAGCTAATTAATCTAGTTTATTTATTTATTATTTATTTATTTTATTTTCGACGAATTTATTTTCGAATTTATGTATTATTTTATTTATTTTATTTTCGACGAATTTATTTTCGAATTTATGTATTATTTATTTATTCTATTTTTCAAAGAATTTTTCGACGGACGAAGGTCAGAAGGACTAACCAATGGGAGTTCATCACAACAGGGTTGAATGTGGAGACCGCCGCTCTTTCTTAATTTGGATTAGAATATTTTTAAGTTGTTTATGAGTTTAAAAAAAAAATTTTTTTTTTTTTTTTTTTGGGACCAAAGAGAAAGTTAAAATTAATCTACGTTAAAAGGATCGGAGATGGAAAAGGAAAGGGAGCAAGAAGGGATGAATAAGGAAAGGAGAAGGTAAGGTGAGACAGGAATAAGGTGGGGTATGTGTCGTCGGCCTGTCACCCGGATGACAAGTGCCGCCGGAATGGTCAGAGGATAAATCCTCTGCACCATTATTCAATCAACCGACACTTCTCATCCGCGATCGAGAACGACGAAACATACGGGGAGGTGCTATGATCCGAGTTAATCCAATTAACTCGCGACATGAAGGCTGGGCGAACATCTTCCCTCAGCAGTTGATATCAAACTGCTTTAGAAGATGTTCCCCAGTATCATTCGCGAGAACGGGACAACTCAGATCATAGGGTGCTAACGCTCCTGGGAGGGGCCTCTAACGTTAAGGAGACGGTAGCTCGGATGAGAGTCCTGATGTCACAACGAACCCAGAGCATGACCAGATGACCAGACTGGATGTAGTAGGCGTATACACCATTCTACAAAAAATCTAAGTCTGGCACCTGGTCACCCCTGGCATTCCCCGTGCCAGCAAGAAACCCATCCGCTACTAGGGTACGTGGGATTGTAACCCCCATTGAGAATAACTCCGAAGAACTATTCTCACCCTTGCGTTATATAGAAAAATAAAAAAAGGAGAATGGTAGCTGGAGGCGTGGGGACGCAAAACCCCATCAAAGTACAGTCTGAGGAATCTCAGACTTCCTTTGCTCCTGCGCGTGTGAAGCAGGGAATTGCTTCCACGCCGCCAGAGCCTCTAACTATTGTAAGGTGGAAAGAAAATTAATTAAAGAAGAAAAATTTTTTAAAAAAAAAAAAAATATTTTCAAAATTTGTGAATTTATGGAGGGACTCCTCCAGAGTCCTACATTGCTGTAGGGACCCTTAGAGGAGCCCCACGTTGGGCGCCAATTTGTAATGAAGAGCTTTCTCATTGGCGAACCAATGAGAATGGCATAGCAGGAAGCGTACCTTGAGTAATTTAAAGCCATCACGACTAAGGCTCAGCCATCGCGGGTTTGATAGAGTAATACCTGCTGCTTCAGCACAAATACAGAAATGTACGCTAATTACGAAAGTTTGCAGAAATGGTAAGCAATACAAGTGGAAAAATGGAGACTCTGGCGACCCCCTTGTACGAAAGAAAGACGGTCGGCACGTTCAACCCCCCCATTCACTCACCCACACCCATACACACACCCATACACACACACACACACGCACACACACATTCGTACCCCTATACCAAAAGAAAAAGAAAAAAAGAAAATCAATTGCACTCCCCCATGGTTATATCCTCCTGGCCTCCGATCAGACTCAATTCAGCCCTCCATCAGCACTGCCGCATTGATTACGTTGGTCCCAAATAAATGATTGCAACTTGTAGGCATATACGTTGAATAAAATTGTACTTATAACCGTTGAACGAAATGATAAGCAGGAACGTTACACAAACTTGTAATCATCAGCGTTGAATAATTTTGTCGAAAAACGTTAGGTAGAAATGTTAAATTATAACCGTTGAATAAAAATGGTGAGCAGAAACGTTACACAAACTTGTAATCATCAGCGTTGAATAATTTTGTCGAAAAACGTTAGGTAGAAATGTTAAATTATAACCGTTGAATAAAAATGGTAAGCAGAAACGTTAAATCAATTTGTAATCCTCAGCGTTGAATAATATTGTACTTATAAACGATGAATGAAATGGTAAGTAGCTACGTTAACTAAACTTGCAATAATTTTGTATTATAAACGTTGAACAAAAATGGTAAGCAGCAACGTTACATAAACTTGGAATCATCAGCGTTGACTAATACATGTAATACTTTATCTCCATACTAGTCTGATTATTCGTTGAAGTAGAACAGTAGTGATTTGTATCGGTGAGAGGTAATTGTTGCCGTATGCGTTGGAATCCACAAAAAAAAATAATAAATTGTACCAATACTAGTGAAATGATTCGCTGAAATAGAACGGTAGTAATTGGTATCAACGATGATGAAGCAGTACGTTGAGATGTAATTGTTGCCGTAGGCGTTGAAATCCAAAAAAAAATAATAAATTTAGTAGCGAGGCTATGCCAGCTTGGACAGAGTCGTCGCTTTCAATGTTGTATCAACTCTCGGTACAATTAATATATGGTTTAGATTTGGTAATTGTAAACAAACATAATCGCGCAGACAGGAAACCCGATCACAAAACAAAATCTCAAAATCCAACATCTGGTTACATATTACAGTATATTCAGTTCGTTCTTTGTTTTTGTTTATTAGTTTTACAATTTCTTTGACTTAACCTAAAATCTCCCGCTACACGAATATTATATAACTCAACGGTTAATCTAATCGTAATATGGCAAATTAAAATTGTAAATTGTTTATCCCTATTAATATTATTTAATAAATTTTTAATTTCTTTTCTGAGCTATTTAACCATTTTGTGGTTATGTTATTATTATTCAGATTTAAGGTTTTTGTTTTAATTCTAAAAATAACCTAAGTATAATATTTACCTATAATCGTAATATGGCAAATTAAAATTGTAAATTATTTATCCCTATTAATATTATTTAATAAATTTTTATTTTCTTTTTTGAGTTATTTAACCATTTTGTGGTTATGTTATTATTAATCAGATTTAATGTTTTTGTTTTTAATTTTTAAACATCAATGAATAAAATAAACTAAGTGTAATATTTACCTATAATCTTAATATGGCAACTTAAAATTGTAAATTGTTTATCCCTATTAATATTATTTAATAAATTTTTAATTTCTTTTCTGAGCTATTTAACCATTTTGTGGTTATGTTATTATTATTCAGATTTAAGGTTTTTGTTTTAATTCTAAAAATAACCTAAGTATAATATTTACCTATAATCGTAATATGGCAAATTAAAATTGTAAATTATTTATCCCTATTAATATTATTTAATAAATTTTTATTTTCTTTTTTGAGTTATTTAACCATTTTGTGGTTATGTTATTATTAATCAGATTTAATGTTTTTGTTTTTAATTTTTAAACATCAATGAATAAAATAAACTAAGTGTAATATTTACCTATAATCTTAATATGGCAACTTAAAATTGTAAATTGTTTATCCCTATTAATATTATTTAATAAATTTTTAATTTCTTTTCTGAGCTATTTAACCATTTTGTGGTTATGTTATTATTATTCAGATTTAAGGTTTTTGTTTTAATTCTAAAAATAACCTAAGTATAATATTTACCTATAATCGTAATATGGCAAATTAAAATTGTAAATTATTTATCCCTATTAATATTATTTAATGAATTTTTATTTTCTTTTTTGAGTTATTTAACCATTTTGTGGTTATGTTATTATTAATCAGATTTAATGTTTTTGTTTTAATTTTAAACATCAATGAATAAAATAAACAAAGTATAATATTTATCTATAATTATGAAACTTATTTTTTTTTTTGTTCTACCCCTTCTCTTTTTTTGTTTATACGAATCAAATATTAAAATGTTATTATGTGATCAAAATTGTAATTAGTTGCAGTTATATTTACATTCGGGTCATGTGGCCTTGGCAAAAAAAAAAAAATCAAACTATCAACCAAACACGGAGTTAAGAAATCACTGCTTTTTGGTTTCCCTTTGCGTCTCGACAAAATTCTATAATTTAGTGAAGGTTAATCAAGTCCATAAACCTGCTGCGTCGCGCCGCGCAAATTAAATTTCACACTTCAACTCCAGAACGACCGAAAACTCAGTCCTCCAAAATTATGATCACTAAAAGAACAAACGAGGTTTTAGAGTAACCTTCGTACCGTTATACATTAACTCGAGATTTTGTCACAAGACACACGCAAAAAAAATTCAACTTGGAGGTCACTGAGGAACGAGTCCTACCGGTATTTTTATATTAAAACAAAATAAATTTCAATAAAGTGTTTTTGATTTGTTTACTCACGGTTAATTGGTTTCCGGTACACTAGCTTTTCCAACTATCGTCACCTCACTCCTGGTCATAAGACAATACACACACCGAACAGTAATATTATCTGGTTGCTTTGATATTCCTACTCTTTATTCTGCATCGCACCATCTTTCCGTCATGACAGCCATTTCTCAGAATTAACAATCGTATCCTGGCTAATCGTGACCTTCCTTTTATAGTTGACAGAGAATAGCATTAACCGTACTCGCACCAAGATAACCGCGCACGTTTATTTTTTTTATTATTATTTCCGCCCGAAGTTATTAATTAATTATTCCGACAAACAAAATTTACTACTTAAATTGATATCAAGACAACACAAGTTACACTCCACGTAAATAATTTGCTTATTTTCACTTTTCTAAATTAACTTTAATAAACGAAATTTACCATTTAATATGTGAACAAAGGGACAAAACGGGTTTATTATCTTAAAAAAATAAATTAAATAAAGTACGATTCTAAAATAGGTAATTTCGATTTTTGTTTTTAATCACCAGTCAGATTGTCAAAATAACAATCGACCGTCTGATGTTCTGACAAAAAGGTAGTAGAACTAAGAGATTTTAATGATGTGCAGGGCCGTATTATATAGCAAAAATTTTGCTCGAAAAAACTCGAATGCGGTGTTTTGGTTGTGATATAATTTCCATTGAGTTTTCAATTGATGGGAATTTTTCATAGCTAAAAAAAAACCGTTCGTTATTTGATACTATTGCCCAAAGATAAGGTTGAGATACAAAATATTTCCGACACATCAATAACATTTACCATTGAATCCAAAATGAACCAAAATCAAGTTCGTTCGATGTTATGTTGTTTAGACATTACAAAACTACAATCCAAAGTAGTAATATAATGAAACGGAAAAATTATTTTGAAAGAAATTAAGACAATAGAATGTTTAACAAAAACGAGATATTAAATCGTTGAATGTGGATGAATGGAAAAATATTTAGGGTTTAAAAAAAGTTGTTTAATTACGGTTGATGTCTAGAGAATTCAAACTTTAGCAGTATATTGAAAATAAACGAATAGAAACACAGCGCGCGTCGCTTTTAGTGTGTGGTAAGATTAAATTCTGATTAAAGTTTAGCGGTCATACGGATGATGATTAAAGAAAATTATCAATTAATTCAAATTAACCAATATTATATTATATCAATGAATAAATAAATCAGGGTAATTAGTGCCATTTTCCCTCTCCTATACGTCCGTCCACCTATTGCAGATTTAGTCAGATTTTAAGAAATATAAGGAAACTATGGGTTAAGGAAACTACATGAAATATGACTATTGATGACGAAGGGATGAGAATCTATTACAAGTGGTACAGATTAATATAAGGAACAACAACTAAGGAAACTGCGACTGTAATACACTGCGTTCTGACATTATGCCAGACTATCCATTACAAACTCTAACTCTAACTCTAACTCTAACTCTAACTCTAACTCTAACTCTAACTCTAACTCTAACTCTAACTCTAACTCTAACTCTAACTCTAACTCTAACTCTAACTCTAACTCTAACTCTAACTCTAACTCTAACTCTAACTCTAACTCTAACTCTAACTCTAACTCTAACTCTAACTCTAACTCTAACTCTAACTCTAACTCTAACTCTAACTCTAACTCTAACTCTAACTCTAACTCTAACTCTAACTCTAACTCTAACTCTAACTCTAACTCTAACTCTAACTCTAACTCTAACTCTAACTCTAACTCTAACTCTAACTCTAACTCTAACTCTAACTCTAACTCTAACTCTAACTCTAACTCTAACTCTAACTCTAACTCTAACTCTAACTCTAACTCTAACTCTAACTCTAACTCTAACTCTAACTCTAACTCTAACTCTTACTCTAACTCTAACTCTAACTCTAACCCTAACTCTAACTCTAACCCTAACTCTAACTCTAACTCTAACTCTAACTCTAACTCTAACTCTAACTCTAACTCTAACTCTAACTCTAACTCTAACTCTAACTCTAACTCTAACTCTAACTCTAACTCTAACTCTAACTCTAACTCTAACTCTAACTCTAACTCTAACTCTAACTCTAACTCTAACTCTAACTCTAACTCTAACTCTAACTCTAACTCTAACTCTAACTCTAACTCTAACTCTAACTCTAACTCTAACTCTAACTTTAACTCTAACTCTAACTCTAACTCTAACTCTAACTCTAACTCTAACTCTAACTCTAACTCTAACTCTAACTCTAACTCTAACTCTAACTCTAACTCTAACTCTAACTCTAACTCTAACTCTAACTCTAACTCTAACTCTAACTCTAACTCTAACTCTAACTCTAACTCTAACTCTAACTCTAACTCTAACTCTAATTCTAACTCTAACTCTAACTCTAACTCTAACTCTAACTCTAACTCTAACCCTTCAACCAACGTGGGAAAAATTTAATAATTCGTTTCAATGAGCATATCAATTACCAATTAATCAACAATATGTTTTTCGTAATTTTTGTAATTCCCTCCAAGGCTTAATTTTCATTAACTTTTGCATCTAACAATTTCATTAAAATCCTTTTGATCACGACAATTCGAGAAATCAGCAAAGTAATATGTAAAGAGAAAAATTTAAAATAATTAGTACAACAACTAAATTTAAACAAAAAATCAAAAATCGATTGAAAGCGAATAGGGTAGACGATAGGGTTATTATAAAAATAAATTTCTTATGTAATTTGAGACGGTTTAAGGACAATGAATGACAATTATTATTACTTTACATTATGTGGGTGCGAGAATATGTAATTTGTTTTCCTTGTGACTGAATATATTCAATGGATTGGAAAATATGTTGCACACTTTTTGATTTTTTTTCAACATAGTTGTTGTGATGGAAAATCAAGATTCAGTTGGTTTTGTTAATCGGGCGCCACTTGAATTCGGATTTTTTTTTCGAGTAACAAACAAGAAAACATATGTTGTTATTTCATGGGAGTAAAATATTTGTAATATACAAACAAGGAAATAGGAATATGTTGTTTATTGATTTAGTGATGATTTATGAATAATTGTAAATCCACTGACTAGGTTTAAAGAAACAAAGTATTAGTGGTCACATTTTAATCTTTCTGAAACATTAAATCGAGTGATTGATTAAATTTGTTCTTGTATTTTTATTTACAATTTTTCTTAAATCCTAACTTATTGGTAATCCAATCCAGTACACATTGTTACTCACTTGCTAGTTATTAAGTAAATCAATCTAACAACTAGGAAAAAAACACCCACAATCTTAAAATTTGATCTCCTCATCACATGTTATACAACAACATAGTCTATAATCCAATAATCCGATCATTCAATATTCCATCTAATATACTTTTTTTTCTATTTAAATCAAAACCACAATCAAAACCTCTAATTTTTTTATTATTTTATTCTTTGTTGAACAAATAAAAAATATTTTATCAAACCAATGAGTTACTAGAATCTTGCTCCCATTTTTAGGCATAGAAAAAAGTTTTTTATATCATTCACATAATTCTTTCTTTTTCTATCATATTAATATAACCGTCATTCTATTTCATCTAGTATTTATAAATAAGATCATATCATTGCGTTTCATATCAACCACACCCAAAAGACATAATTCTGAAATTAATATCCCACCCATTTTTTTTATTCTTTCTTCTCCTGAATATCAATTTCTGACATCAATCCATGGAATTCAATTGTTGTTGCAACTACTTTTGTTTGGTTTATTTCGTTAACAACCACATAGAAATAGTTTAGTATTTAAATATTGTTTAAATTAGAAAGAGACAGGCCATACTTTATACAATTATGATAAAACGAGATGAAAGTATTTAAATTTATTGAATTTTTTATTATTGGCGTTCTTCATTCGAGCTAATTTAATTTATATAATGGGCGTGAATTTATATAAAGCTTTAGAAAAATATAGCATAACTAAACAACAAATGAAAAGTGAGAAGGTTGTAGTCTTGTATTTGTTTAATGTTTTGTTTTTGTGTTATGTTTTTCATTTTGATGTAAAGTCAGTAGCCTTTCGTCGGTCAAATTGTTCGGGTTGATATTGAAATGTTAATTAATGGTTATTTTGTATTATAATGTAGTGTAAATAAATATTTGGCTTAATGATGTTTGGAAACAAAATTGTGAAATTTTTTAAAATAAAAATAATTTAATTATTAAAAGTTTGTGACAAAAAATGAAACAGTGATTGAATCAATGATGGCATTGTATTGTAGTTTCAAGTGAATGATTTAAAAGAGTATATAAGTGTTTGTGTTTGTGGGTTTTATTTTTTTTTGTGCGAGAAAATTTCATTTCAAAATACCACCAAATATTAGAAATTTCAATCTGGCGGTGGTTCGTCCCACAACAATGGCCGTTGGGCCATCACCAGGTGGTGGTGGAGGTAGATCACCTGGTACACCAAGTCCACCATTACAATCAACATCAATATTAAATAATAATAATAATCTAAGTAGTAATAATTTAAATCATCATAATCACCATCAGCATCCAATATTAGCACCTAGTCCATTGTTTGCTTTACCAACGTTAAATTTTTCGGCAGCACAAGTAGCAACCGTATGTGAAACGTTAGAAGAATCGGGAGATATAGAACGCTTAGCACGATTTCTATGGAGTCTACCGGTTGCACATCCAAATATTAGAGAATTAGAAAATAGTGAAGCTGTTTTAAGAGCTAGAGCAATTGTTGCTTATCATACTGGTCATTTTAGGTAACTTAAATTCTAAATTATATATTTGTTAAAATGCATGTTAGTATTATGAAAATCCCAAGTAAAATCCAATAAGATATGTGAGACCTAATTATCGGTTTACATTATATTAAAAAAACGATGAAATTGTTCGTTATAATAATAAATAGCGATTATTGAACTACTTCCGGACTCCCGTGGGTCAATGAAAAATTTATTGATATTTTAAAAATATTTATAATATTCCATAATTAATTTTTCAATAAGTCTCAAAGTCAACAAAATTATAGTTCAATAATCACTGTTTATTATTGCAACGAAAAACTTCGTTGTTTTTTTTCAAATAAACAAACCTACGGTGAACATATTTTTGACAGTAAAATCAAGGACTAAAACACGAAATGTAATCGCTGGTAGAACATTGCAAATGATTGCTTCACATTGCTTATATGAGGGCAGACATATTCCTCGTCGAAATAATTTTTACTAGTTTTAAAGTAAAATTGTTAGATTTTAAGAAATGATTAAGCTGATTATGGTATCAATTGTGTCCTAGGCCCTAGATTATTGCATCACTATTTTAAACGAAATAGTGAAGAAGTCAAGACCTTTTAGAGCAGCAGGTTATTAGTCATATATTATAATTACTTTGTTCTGTCACTTAAGCTCCAACACTCTCTTCGATGCCGTGTTGTAAAGATTTGATGCCGTAATTTAATTAAAATTTAAAATTAAATCTTATACTTTGTAGTAATCTGTGTTTGCGTTAATCTTTGTTAAATGTGCTATTCATATTGTGATGTAAATCCAAATAACAATTTCAATCAGATGTCAAAAGCAATTTTTTTTTTCATATCAAATTCTTCGGTAAATATTAATTATTTATTGTAATTTTTATTAACGAATAAATTTATAACTATGTGAATTATTAAAAATACGGTGCTGTTTTGTCAAATAATTAATTATCAATTATCAATTCCTTATTCAAACTTCGATCTTTGTTTTGCATAAAAAAATAAATTAATTTTCTTTAATTGTACTAGACAAAAAATTGTTTAATTTTTGGACTGCAAGCCAGATATATCTAATCAAAAACAGTCGGTTTTGGTGCGATTGGAAAAAAAATTTTTAAAATCCATTTTTGGTTCAAAAAATTAAGTTTAAAAACGATTTTTTAAAGTTACTTTGCAATTTTATTTTGATTTGGTTGCTTCGTTTATGACATTGTATTCTAAAACATGCAAACTTTTGCGAAAAGTTTTTTCCGGCTTTCTATTTCAAAAACTATCGGTCAATTCTTTAAAAAGTTTTATGTTCTAATGAGAAAATCAACGATTTTCTAATTTTTTCCCTAAAATATTCTCAAGCCTGAAAAGGAGACGTGAAAATCAATCCTCCACACTAAAAAAGTTTAAAGTGATGTTAACCTCATTCTGAAATTAGCAGATAATTCTTGAAACAAAGAAAAATTAATTGAAACAATTTGACGGATATGCAACAAATACTGTCAAACATTTGTCTTGAAAATAGAATGAGGCTGAAATAAAACAGGGTGTTACACACAATATAATAGAAGTAGCATTAAACTAATAAATATTTCCATGAAAGAAATTATCTTTGGTATGTCATGAATTTTTTATTTTAAAACAGCTTTTTTTATATGTCATTTTTACGTAAACATAACTTTAATTAACCTCTACACCTCTACACGTTATACCTCTACACTGTTCAAACTAGCGCACCTGTTGAATCAAATGTTGGGTTCGATTCGCCTTATTCACTTTTGTGATGTGATTTTTTGATGTGTTGGATCTACAGGCTGCGCTAATGTTGTATTTGGAACTTATTCGTTTTATATATTTTAACAAATTTAAACATCAAACTCATTTAAAATGGTTTTGAATTTTATATATTTTTATATATTCTTTTAATATTTTTTTAATATATTCTGTCTTAATATTTTAAACTTCCGTTATCTAAATCTAATCTAAAATTCCGTAAAAGAATTGTCCTTCAAATAAAATAATATTCGCTCAGATTGGTTGATGGGCGGTAACAATTTTTGTCTGTACGACATTATTTTTATCTGTACGATAAAAATCATATCTTAAGCATTGTTCTTTTTTTGAGTAAGATATAAAAACATAGAGGTCTTTATTCAGTAAAATCTTCTATCAAAAAATTCTGCTATTCTTCTATTTTTTG
This sequence comes from Diogma glabrata, assembly GCA_963693315.1. NCBI lineage: Eukaryota > Metazoa > Arthropoda > Insecta > Diptera > Cylindrotomidae > Diogma > Diogma glabrata. The sequence continues at coordinate 14,154,142 of OY856187.1, read as the reverse complement.
TATGAAATTTTATTTTTAAGAATCGCAGAAACTTTCGATAGAAGATTTTACTGAATATTGACCCCATAACCTAGAAAAGTTTGCTTGTCATAATTGAAAAATGCATTTTGAAAATAAGCTTTAAAAATGATTAATTACAATTAAATTAATTTGATTATTTTTACATTTGCAAATATTTGTTATTTTTTTTTGGGATTTTCGCTTAAATTTATTTGTATTATTAATAAACAAATTAATTTAATTGTAATTAATTATTGATAAATCTTTCTTTTCAAATTCATTTTTCTAATATGCAAAATTGTCTAGTTATGTTTCTATATCTTTCAAAAAAAAATAGGGTAATCGTTAATAAATTATGTTTGTTTGTATATCATCAATAATATTGACGTACAGATTAAAAATTGTTACCGCCGCTCAATCAATCAGAGCAAACATTATTTTATCTGAACGACAATTTTTTTACATGAATCCCTAGCAGGGCGTGCCAGTCTCTGAAATACAGTCAATCATTGACCCATTAATTGTTAATAGTGCTGGCTATTGTTATTGGGCCAGTACTAGAACAACATATCGGCCGATCTATGGTTTACAGAAAAGAGCCATTATATAGTTTACCTTTAAATGGTAAACACGGGCTCATGAATACGTAAACAAAACTTGGATATTGTTATTGAGCCATTACTGGAATAAGGATTCGACCGATCTATATACGGTTTATAGAAAATAGCCAGAAAACTTTACTTTGGCGCAAGTATGGCCCATTAATAGCCCGCTAATGGTTAATATTAATTGGCTGTTGCACGTTATTGGGGCAGTACTGCAACGAGAAATTAGCTGGTCTATGTTATTTGGTTAAAATTCCATAGCGTAATTTCCATTTTAGAAATACAATATACCTTGAAAAATTTCACCTGTAATTTAGTTATCCCTTCTCGGCCAAAAGACTATGATAATAGTAAAATAAGTTTTAAATTTCTATCTCTAGACATTTTTATTTTATTTATTTCATATTTAATTTATTTAAATATTTATACGATATTTTATATTTTGTTTAATGTCCCAATCACGTGATGGTTGTCATGCAGTACTCACCCATTGCTGCAATTATTACAAAGGTTGTATGGGTCATTGTTGGCTCTTTTTACTCCGGCCCATGAATGGCAATAATTTACTGTCCGAAGTTATCATTCAGTAAAATTATGTTAATGGCCCAGTCATGGTTGCCAATACTCGGCCATTGTTGCATTACTGGTCGCTAGTAATGGACATTATCATAACAATGTTTTTTTTCCTCTAGTGTAAAATCATTTTCGCTAAATACCAAATTATAGTTGCTATGGTATTTTCAGGTAATTTTACAAAGTTTTTAAAACAAAGCAATCATGAAAAAATAGAGTATGAATTGTAACAATTGAACTTTTTAATAAAAACAAAACCTGGAAAATGACTTATTTTATCACAACTACAGGTTTTGCAGTCCAAATTCAACATTTTACAAATCAAATTCAACTTTTGCAAATCAAATTCAACTTTTTACAAATCAAATTCAACTTTTTGCATATCAAATTCAATATTTTGCAAATCAAATTCAACTTTTTCCAAATCAAATTAAATATTTTGCTCTTCTATTTGATTTGCAAAAAAATTGAAGTTGATTTGCAAAAAGTTGAATTTGATTTGAAAAATATTGAATTTGATTTGCAAAATGTTGAATTTGAAATGTAAAAATTGAATTTGAATTGCAAAATGTTGAATTTGATTTGCAAAATGTTGAATTTGGATTGCAAAACCTGTATTTTTCAAAAATAATTAAATATTAAATACAACAAATACTAAATAATTTAATACAAAAAAAAATAAAAACACAAAAATTATATAAATCAAATCAAAAGTTTTACATTGATGTATATGATGATCCACTTCTTTCCCACATAAATTGATAGCATCTCCTTTTATGGCTAGCTCTAGAATTATTGTTTTACATCAGATGTTCATTATTCATTAACTTTTGGTCTCCATTGTAATATTTGAATTCATATCATATCCCTCTCTGCTATTGACTCTAATATTTTATCCATATTTCCTTGTTTGCTTTTTAAATTTTCAAACTGATGCAAATCTTTCCCAAAACACTTTTCAATATCCTTGGATGGAGATTGATCATTGAATATCTCAAAACGCTTATCAATCTTGAGTGGTAACTGATTTCTTTATAATATGTTCAATTATAGCTTTGTTGAATTTGTGTTCATTAACTTGATCAATAAGTCATTTTAAAATAAATAATACAACAAACATCTTTTGGTGAGAACATTTCACATTTTATTAATTTATTTATCTACTTATTTTCTCAATCTTTATTTTCTTATCTATGATAATATTAAATTACAAAAGTGGGCACGATAACAACATCTTTTCGATTTAATTTACATAATAATCTGTTTGATCAAATATTTTGATCGCTTACATACAGATCGACTTTCCATTTCCTGTTTCTTAACGATTGCAATTTCCCCTATCATCGTAGTATAAATTGCAAATCATCCATTTCCATATATTCATCTCAATAAACGATTAGAGAAAATATCTTTTCTTCAGACAGCAAATCTACTTTTAAAAAAAACTTGAACTCTACATTTAATATTATAACCATATTCTACATAACAAAAAACATGTTCTATTAATTTACATTAAGTGACACAACAAAACAATTAACAAAAAAAATTAGGTTAACAGCGGCACACAAAAATGTCTTTTACGTTTGTTTCAATTCAAAGAAATAAATTAGCAAATTATTAGAGAATTTCTTTAAATATGAATACTCTTGTTTTAGAGCAAAATTCGAAATAGATCTGTCGTTACAGAATTTTGAATGTTATTTTGTCGGTTTTTAATTTATTTATTTATAATAAATATCGTTTATATATTTACTATCGTAGTAAAAATGGCATTTCCTGACGCGTTTCGTGAACAAATTTGCACGTTCAAAAAAGCAGTGTTTTCATCTCTTGTATATAGGAAAAAGCTACTCCTTTCGTTATAAATTTTCATTTTTTAACAATTTTGTCGCAAAACATAAAATTTAAAATTATTGCATATTTATTTATAATATTAAATCAAAATGATGTTTTTCATATTTTTCAAATTTAAAATTTATATAAACGCCAACCCAAATACAGATATGGACAAGTACAGATTATTTTTTTATTGGTAGAAAAGAAGTAAAATTACTTATAATATTACCAAGTAATTTACAACTTATTAGGTCGAAAATAGGTGCAAAAGCAACCTAAATTCGATGTCGATTCGACATTGAATCTACCTAAATTAGGGAGAAATATACTCAAATGGTACGCTTGAATAAGTAGAAAAGCACCTAAACAGTACATTTTACCCATAAGATTAGGTCGAATCGATGTGGAATTTTTCCTCACATTTACACCAAATTATTATTATAACCTATAAGTTGAATTGTTAATAAAAACTTGTCAGTTTTCGATCTATTTTGTTGTTTGGGAAACAATATCCACTACCCGAGTGACCACAGTCTCGACATCCATATCACGAAGGTTTTGGATGATGTCATCACGCCAGCGTTGTCTAGATCTTCTTCTTCGACGAACACCAACTGGTTGTTGTTGGGAAACTTTTATAGCATTCTATCTAATGGGACCCTTTCTACAGGGCCAAACCATCTAATACGGTTGGGTTTTATTAATCCAAATACATCGCAGCATTCCAATTGAAGCTGTCTGATTTCATGATTCATTCGGATTCTATACTTATTTTCAACAACTTTACATCGACTATAAATTGTTCGTATGACTTATCTCTCGAATGTTGATAGAATTCTACAATCGGAGGAAGTCAGTGTCCATCTTTCACTTCCAAAGGTTAACACAGGTCGAATTATTGCTTGGTAAAGTGTATTAATTTACTTTTTAATTTAGCCTTGGAATATGTGTGCCGTCAAAAGAAACTACCGACTAATAACAATATCCTGTCAATAAACTCAGTACAGATGATTGCTTACGCTGATGATGTTGTCATCCTCGGCCGAAGTGAAGCTGTTATGAGTGAGACCTTCAAGTCGCTTGAGAGTGGTGCTAGAAAAATTGGTCTGCAAATTAACTACAATAAAACCAAACATATGAATGTTTCAAGGGAGGCTGAGAAGAAAGATTTGATGTGCGGCGATGAACGAATTGAGGGAGTTGAATCTTTTAAATATTTGGGATCAACGCTTGACTCAAACAACAGCATAATTACAGATATAAAAGCTCGAATCGCTGCAGGTAATCGAACTTTCTACTCAATTAAACCTCTCCTTGGATCACCGTATGTATCAACTAACACCAAGCTCAAGTTATACAAGACATTGATTAGACCGGTTGTGATGTATGGGTCACAAACGTGGACCCTTACACAAAATGACGAATCGCATTTATCTGTATTTGAGCGTAAGATCCTACGCTACATTTTTGGTCCACTTAAGACAGACGATGGAGAGTATAGAACCCGGTATAACTTTGAGATCAGAGACCTTCTTGAGGGTCCTGATATAATAGGTTGTATCCGTTCTAATAGGATTGCTTGGTTTGGGCATGTTCTACGAGCCGATTCACAGTCTGGAATGATTAGAAAAATGTACGTTAGTACCCCAGGGAGTGGGCGACCGCGAGGTAGACCACGACTACAATGGGAGACTGACGTAATAAACGACCTTAAAAAAATCGGCTGCCATGGTAATTATGTCGCTGTTGCAAATGACCGTGGTGAATATTCAAAGCTGATCAACCTGGCAACGCTCATACATGGAGCATGAACGCCTTAAAAAAAAAAAAAAGTGTGAGCTTAAACAACCGCGAAAATTTTTTTGATCGCAGAAGTTTTGAGTATGCGTAGAAAACTCTGTATGCAGCAGTTACAAGTGCTTTGATATCTGCCTGCATGTCATTTGACGATGTTATTATATACCCGATGTTTTTGAAGTTTTCCACGGCTTCTAGTTCATAGTATTCAGATTTCCGGGAGATATGTTCCTGGATGTTGTTGAAAGTTTAGTTTTTCCGGAGTTGATGTAAAATCCAATTCGATTAGCATTTCTATCAAGCTGAGAGAAACTATCCTCAATATCGCTTGGTCAAGGTACGAGAAGCGCAATATCATCTGCATAACTAAGAATTTAACTACATTTGTTATGTATGCAGTTTTGTGTGTCAATTCGGCTTTTTCTTATCGCGTACTCAAGTGCCAAATTAAATAGTATAGGCGCGAGTGCATCACCTTGTTGACCACCTGAGGTTATATCAAAAGGGTCAGAAACTGACCCTTCGATAATTATTCTACAATTTGATCCCGATATTGTGAGTTTACACAGAGAAACAACTTTCTCCGGGATAGCAAGGCAAGGCATATGAGCGCGGATCATAGGTTGTCGCGGATAATACTATCATATATGCTTGCTTGAAATTGAAACTAGGGATTGCAAATTTTAAGGAAAAAATCAATACCGGGATTTCGAGATTGATTAATCCAAAACCGGAATCCCGGTATTAATACCGGGATTTAAAAAAAAATAAAAATCTCAATAAAATAATTTTTTCTGTACTTTAATCGTACATTATGATGCGAGGACGTAGAGCTAAAGATTTTGGAGCGTCTGGATTTGCACCCACATTAAGTCCAAAATAGCTTACGTCCGTGCGTCATATACTACTTTTTATTTGCCGCAAGCAAAATATTTAAAAAAAATTGTTTTTCCGCAAACGGCTGTACAGTTTAAGTCAGTTAAAGAGAGTTAGTTAAAGTCTTACTTTTTTACTTATAATCAAAGCGGCTGCAAAAGTAACGCTATTTTTATTTTTTATTAAGGCGGCAGTAAAGTAGCATATGTTATTTGTTATTTTGTTATTTTTTCTAACAAAATGTATAACTATGACAACAAAAAATAAGAAATTGGTTCTGATTGAATTATGAAATTTTGAATTATTGTATGTAACTATGACAACAAAACATAACAAATAGTTTAATTGGATAATGAAATTTTGAATTGAAGCTTGCTTTAATAAAAAATTTTATTTATACAAATTTAAATATTTTTCACTTTTTGGACGTAATTATGACGGTAATAAATCATATTAATAAATTTTTGGTTACTATAATTTCATATTAATAAAAACTTTGAACGTTTGCCGAAAAAATAGTGTATGTACCTACGGTCGGCCGTCAAACTATAGACTCAACACAAAAAGTAGCACTTTAGCTCCTAATTAAATAATGTACTATTTATTCTAAAGCATTATAAATTTGCATAAAATTTGAAATAAAAATATGTTTAACAAGCAACCTTTGACAAAATATTTGTTTTTTTTTTCAAAATAATTGTACAACTATGACAACAAATAATAACAATAATTTTAATTAGATTATGAAATTTTGAATTTCAAAGCAACCTTTGATAAAAATTTCTAGTTTTTATAGAATTTAAACAAATACAAATGTTTTTTTACTTTTTTGGGCGTAACTATGACAACAAAATATATTCCTAGAAAGTGACACTTTACGGCCGCAAATCACAGTAATAAAGTACCACTTTAATATGTAGGCAAATAAAACATATATTTAAATAATAATACAACAAAATAAAATAATTCAGTCTTTGTAAATTAACAATAGAACATGTTATAGTTAACAATTATATTGCAATTATATCAACATTAAAAATTTCAATAAAATAATTTTTTCTATATTTTAAAATATATTTAAATAATAATAATAATTTATTCTTGGAAATTGCAAATTGGAAATAATCAAAAAATAACATTTAAATAATAAAATTGCAAAGAAAATGATTTAAGACTTTGTTCTTTATTGGTCGCTTTATTGTTTATGATTACAACTCTCTACAATTTTCACGAACCGAATCACCAATCAACATAAAAATATCCTGTATGATATCCTATATAGAATGATGAGGATTTTTAAATATGTTAGAAATAAATACAATCAAATGATATTTCGTTATAGGAATTTTTGAGTTTAGAAATAAAACACTATTTTTCCTTTAATATTGAAATACCGGTATTTTAAAATGCTAATACCGGGTTTTCGAGGTTGGGAGCTTCGTTCGAATCCCGGGATTCCGGGATTCGAAATCCCGGAATTGCAATCCCTAATTGAAACGATTGGACTTTTCTTATAAAAATAATTGAAAATCCTGCTTAAGAAAATCTCTTATATTACACAATTTTTTTTATAAAACAAACGTTTAATGTTTAATTTTTATAATTGAGACTTTTGTCATCCATTCAATTAGGTCTGCCAGGCACTTAAAAACAAAAATCTCAAGGCAGATCAAAGTTTTCTGTAACTATACAAAAGTCTCAATTATGTCAAGAAATTTCAGCGAAGTTACATGTGGGGCAACTATAGAATCAATTTTTCATCCATTTAATTAGGTCTGCCAGATACTTAAAAACAAAAATCTCAAGGCAGACCAAAATTTTCTTAATTTATAAATAAGTCTCAATTACATCAAGAAATTTCAGCGAGGTTTTATTCCAGATAAGTAGGCTTTTGTAATTAGTGATTACAAAAATTAATTAAAAATATTAATTAACGTAAATGAGAAAGTCGGCCAGTGGATAGTTATTTTCTGATACAGGTTCTATAAGTTAAACCCAATTTCACAGAGGTTACATGTGAGGTAGAGGTCTATAATTCAACACAATAATGACTCAGCTTTGTTTTAATTTTTTTTTAAATTTTTGCGACAAAAAATAAAAACTCAAAAAAAGAAACACAAAAAAATTTATTTAATATTTCTATGGGATATTTTTATATTTTATGGGATTTGTTGTTGTAATTGTATGGCGTGAAAGTGGCTTGCATTTGGTAAGTATAATGCTAATTGCATTGAAACTTCTTGGGTTAGAAGGCTGAAAATCTCTGAGGTTATAAATGAAAAGTGTATCTAATAGAAAATAGGAGTTTAAACAACATAAACTCAAAAATGATGAGAGCATGGCCGTTTGCGTTTGTGCTCGTTTCAACAGCCCCAGGGTCTTAACGTCTGGACTTGGATAATTTTTTTTTAAATTTTGGAAAAATTTATGTTGTGCAAAACGTTATGTTGTGTTGTACGTGTGCAAAATTTTCAAATGTGAGCTTGGTCATTTGCATCTAGCTCATCAAGGACAAAAAAGTTTAGTAAATTTTTAAAAAAGCAGATTTTTCAGGAACCTAAAACGCCAAGGTTGTCATTTGCAAAAAAAATGATAAAAAAGGTTTAAATATTCAATATTTCTAAATTTTATTTAAACATCATGTTTATATAAACTCTTGGATTGTATTCGACTTTTAAGGCTCTAGCCGCTTAAATGGAACCTGGATATGGCCAGTTCGCGAGCTTAACCAAGAAATTATTTGCGCAACATACACAGAAAATTTTAACTCCATCTTCTACCTTGCATTTTGTTTTATTCTTCAGAGCCGATACTTCCTTATCATTTCCATACTATCCATTACTCAATACTTTCCCCATACACATCTTTCAACCATCACACGGATCATCTTCTTAGCTTCATATTGTAGTGTGGGGTTTATCTGGTAGACCGTGAAGGTCTACTATTTGGTCTTGCACGCCAAAAACCCTGCCGCTAGCTCGTAGAGCGAAGGTTCTAGACCAACCTCACTAACAAGAAATTTTAACAACAAAAAAAAAAATGCGTGCCTTAAAACTCCACCCAGGTTCCCCAGAAGGGAGAACTGCCAGGTCACAACTCTCCCCCAACTTTTTAACTTAGCGAACCATTGTAAATTAAATTACACCCTTCAGGCAATAATGAAAACGAATATCACATACATTTATCTATTTAAAAGTGAACTAAAACAAATACCTTCCTTAGCGTCTTGATGTTTGTGTCCTATGCCGGCTAGTAGGTAATTGTCCGATGATAAAGAAAATCTCTTCGCCTTAGGTTTTAAAGTTACTTCCCACCAGCTCGATCTATTACCTTTATTTTCTCCAAAACTTGTTGTTTCATCTGGGCACCATCATCAAACATATATTTACACATTAGTTAATTGCATTAATTCACTTTCTTTTACAATTCAGTTTTCTTTTGTTTTTGTTACTACTTTTATGAAGTTATTGATTCACTTTCTGATCATCATTGATCACACTGTTTAGTATTAGTTTGATTTCTCTAATTAATTAATAAAACCAAACTTGTATTTTAAAATAAACTTTATTTCACACTTAATTTTAAACTGTATGGTTCATTCTTATGCTAACTAAACAACTTTTATAGCTAGACTTAACATTAATTTCATAAAATTTCTCAAAAATACTCTCATCTTACTCTCTTAAAACATACTAATCTTATCGGAACTCGACTGTCCGATCCTACGGTTAAAACACCAACCCACTCATTTGGTTCTCAAAAAACTAATTAAAAAAAAAACATGCAATCCCATGTTGCAAAAACTGAATGAATTTTCCAATTCAACTGCCAACCACCAACTCACTAATTTTTTTACATTTATCACGAGCAAAATGAAAACTACTCGGTCAGCATAAATTTCTTTAACCGTTCAATTTGTCTATTCTGCAATTAATTCTCTGTGAATTTTCATAATTATGTAAAAAAAATTAAAAATGAAAGTTAAAAACAATAAGTTGATACGTTGCTTCCGGAAGGGTCAAATTTAGAAGTATTTTAAATGATTGTGTTATTACACACAATTGGGTTGAGAAGTACAGTGACTTCGAAGCTCTCTATAGTCTACTACTATAGATAAGGAAGACGGAAATGGAAGCACAACTTACATGGAAGATCTTGCCCGTTACAATATCCAACATCAGCACCATCCATATACATCATAGCAAGTTCAGCTGTTAGGGTTAATAAGTGTTTTCAGTTATGAACTTCTACCGATTTGAGCATTGAAGTCACCTATACCACGATTTTTATTTCGTGCCGTGGGATATTTTTGATTGCTTCTTTGAGTTCAAGGAAGAACAGGATCTTCATTGTGCATACCCGCATATTAAATGGACAGAAGTGGGATGATTCACGCGAAGATGTATGAGAAAGCCAACTCCGAATTCTCCTCCATCATTTTGCTGTTTTATGGATACCTTTTCTTGGCCATCTTAGTTCTTATAATGCGGCTATCTTAATTCTTGTAATGCCACTATGTATATCTAGTGTGTAGCCATCGACTTGGTTCACAGAGAGAAATGTTTGTATATATTATTCTCTATAGCCTTAGCTTATTCTTAAATTAGGTATATTTTGCTCATGGATTAAGCAAATTGTGATATTAGTATTCATATTCCATGATTAATAAAAAAAATCATATATTATTGCTATTGTACACAGTAATTTCTTTGAATGGCAATTCCTAAATTATGCTATATGATTTTTCTCCGTGTTGTAAGTTTTAGTAGATCTCGTACAACACAATGCCAGTGTACAGAATTCATAACAAATAATTGTTTTACAGAAATGGGGGATAGCCCTTCGCTCGCCCAGCCCAAGTTTTCGTGAATGTGGCCGTCCTGATGTTCAGGTTCTCAGAAAAACCGTTTTTATAGAGAGCGACATTTATATAGCGGGCCGCTTGATCCAAGGCAAACGCCCGCTCCAAGCCGCCTCTAACATGGAGAACAGACTATTGAGTTGCATTGATTTATGGAGCCAATGGATCGCCGTGGTGAAGAATTATTGAGTATAAGCAGTATTTACTAGCTGCTCCTCTCACCTCACCAACCTAATTCAGTTAGCGTTACCCGGGTAGCATGACAGGGACGTAGAATTTCGAATTTTACTACCCATACTCTTATGTATATTGCGGACAATAAATGACAGAGTCAGAATTAGTAAACGATTGTCATAATTTTAATGCAAATTGCAAGTGGTAGATTTAAGTTTGTTTTGCGTTCTAGCTCCTGTTTGATATCGCGCCCTTTGTAATAATAATTATTATATATAATAATTAATCAATAGTTCTTAATTATTTTTTAAACTTTCGGGAGAAATTTTTAATTATAAAAACTTATTTTTTAATTTCACCAAAAATGTTGTATTTAAAAATACAAAAACTTTTTGAGTTTTATTATATTAATTATATATTATACATATAATTGTAAATAAAATTCCTTGTTGTAGTATTTCGCGATTGAGTTTTTATTATTGATAAATTAACTAATTTGACTATATTTAATTTATGTGCTCGATCCGATTTCGATTATAACATCATCTCAGGAGCTTACAAAAAACGATTTTTTTCGAGCTCCTGAGGATGATGTTATAATCGAAATCGGATCGAGCACATAAATTAAATATAGTCAAATTAATTAATTTATCAATAATAAAAACTCAATGGCGAAATACTACAACAAGGAATTTTATTTACAGTTGTTCATCATGTTTGGCCAAGTACCAGCGGTAAAATCCATCGAATTTATTATACATATATTAATTAGTATATTATTATTATATTATATATAATTAGTTATTAATACAAAAATTCTGCTATGAAAAAGCTAAGCCAATAAATTAAAAAAAGGGCAAAACTATTATTATTACTTTGATGCATTGCTGGGAGATAGCTTCCCTTGAAATGCATACAACAATTTTGTATTTTAAAGAAAACTAACAATGTTTTTGTATTACATATATTTAAATATATGTGCAACATTTTTTGGTGAAAATATATATATATACATTAAACCGACCCATTTTTGTACGGTAAAGTAAAAAATGTTAGTTTTTTTCTTGTGCTCACTGCTTATTTCTTACATCGGCCTATACTGAATACCCAAACCAAAAATTGGATCAATTGTGCACCCGAGAGCTTTTACATACAGTAAAACAAATACACTATTTGTTAGCTAATAATACTTATATCTCAAAAACGGTTTAAAATATGGAAAATGTTAGTTCAAACCTAAGTTATTTTGAAATTTCCTAATTTTTTTAGTACAGACTTTCTTCTCAGAATTTCAACAAACACGTTTTAGTGAAACTATGAATTTGGCTAAATTTTTTTCAAAATGGTCACGTTGCTTTCAGTGACATTTAAAAAAAAGTTGCCAAACAAAATATTTATATTTTTTCTAAAATAACATTTATATAGAACATACATACTTACAACTTTTACTCAAAAACACAAAAGTTTTAGTATTTTTTCAAATTTTCAATCTAACTTAAAATTGTATTTCCAAAAAAATATTTAATAAACTAAATATACTGAAATCAATTAATTAAAATATTAAACTCAGGTAACTATAGGGAAAAATATGGAGGGGCTGAAATCTCACAGCTCTGAGATATCAAGACTTCGGTCCAGTGGCGTAGCCAGAATTTTCCAATGGGGGGGGGGGGGGGGGGGTCAAGGATTATTTTATAAGACTTAATAGTTTAACCCAATAAACCAACTAATTAGTTTTATTAATAATTCATTACAATAATAGATACTTCATTTGAATGTTTCCTTAATTTTAATTTTTTTAATTAATAATTTTTTAAAAAATAGATTAATGATTTTTTTTAACTATTTTAAATTATTTTTAATTAACTTTAAGAAAACAAATATCGAATAATTTTTATTTCAAAAAAAAAATATTTTTACAATATTTTTTTTTTTAGTAAAAAGTGTTGTGTAGTAGGAATTACAAAATATGTCACAACAACACATAGATACCTTTTAAGACCTTATAGGTCCCGCAACAACATGCATCTTGAGGTGTTGGTGGACGTTTTATTTAAATCTTTGTGGATTGAAGGCACTCGAGACTATTGATTCAGGCAAAGCATTCCATTTGTACGATGTACGCACAAAGAAATCCCTTTGCATTTTGTTACTGGGGCAGTGAGTAATCCCAACAGTTTGACTATTTGCACAAACAGATTGACGAGTTGAACAAGGAAAAGAAGATGTCTGAGGCATTATAGATCTAATTTCATCCGAGCACTGCTGGTGACGATATTTATAAAAACAACGAGATCAGCGACAGTGCGACGATGTTGTAGGGAATCAAGATTTATTGTTAAATTTCGATCACCAACAATTCGTATAGCACGCTTTTCAACAGAGTCCAAAAGGCCCAAGATGGTAACAGATGCAGCGCCCCAAACTTGACAATACTCCATGCAGGGACGAATATAGGACTTATAAATGTGAAGTAATTGATACGGAGAAAAATGTTTTTTACATCTATTGAGGAGGCCGAGTTTTCTTGATGCGCTCTTTGCCATGGCCATTATATGATCGTTCCAGAGTAAGTCATTGGAAATTGTGACTCCCAATGAACGAATGTTTTCACATTCGTCTATTTGGTCGTTACACATATTAATTGAAATATCATTGGGAAACTCGGTTTTTGATCTGGAAACAACCAATAGCTGTGGTTTGGTGGAATTAAAAATGGCCAAATTTTTGTCACCCCAATCGGCGACTTTTTTCAGTCCTCGTTTACATTTATGGCAGCGTCTCTCCGGGCGGGATTTATTTCTTCATGCATTTACCCTTTGAAGATAGGGGGACGAATGACTTGTGCAGTGTACTATCATCTGCAAAATTATTTATTGGGTTATTGGTGATTTGCAACAGTTCGTTGATATAAATTAAAAATAAAGTGAGAGATAAAACTGAGCCTTGGGGTACATCAGCGTTAATTAATTTGGACTCAGAAATAAAGTCATCTATAGATACCGAGATGTATCGGTTAGACAGAAAATTTTGAATCAACTTCACAACTGCGGTATGAAAACCGTACGCAACGAGCTTGTTGATCAAGTTGGCATGCCAGATTCGATCAAATGCTGTTGAGATGTCTAATGCGATTACGTACTTTTCACCACCTTTCTCAAGTATGCTATTCCAAAGATGTGCTATATAGTTCAATAGATCGGTTGTTGATCTTTTGTTTCTAAGACCGTATTGGCTGTCATGATATCAAATGGTTGTCCTCCAAAAATTTGGATATGTGTGAATTAATATATTGCTCGTATATTTTAAACAGGACTGGGAGTAAGGTTATTAGTCTGTAATTTGAAATATCACATTTCGTTCCTTTTTTGGGACAGCCTGGACATTGGCCAACTTCCAGCAGGATGGAAAAATACCAGATTTATAGGATTTCTAAAATATTTTGGTGAGTGTTGGTGCAATATAAAACAAAAATATCAAATAATTTTAATAACTTTCATAAAACAAATTTCGAATAATTTTTAATTAACTTTAAAAAAGCAAATTTCGAATAATTTTTTACTAACTTTAAAAAATGATAATTTTCTTTATTTTTAAATATAAATTTTTGTGCTAGTGATTTTGAAATTTAAACTTATTTGAAACTGAATGACACTTTACCTATTGATTCGCCTCAAACTAGGAAGGGATGAAAAATGATTTTCCTGATTAATCAAATTCCTTAAAATATCAAGACGTTAGATATCATTTTAACTATTCTAACACAATTAATTTTGTTTTGTATTTAGAACAACTTCCAGGACACTTTGTTTTGTCCGATCTTATCTATTGTCCGATCTACGAAATTGTTATTTGTTATTTCCGGCACGGAATACTAGTTATGAAAAAATTGCTGTAATTTATTTCTCAAATCCTATTTCACGATGTACAGGAATAGGGCTACAGATGTACTCATAAAGAAAGAATAGTAGACAAAATAGTAGACCAGTGGGCATAAATAAAAGATGCCAGAATAGTACATTATGATGCTAGGACGTAAAGCTAAAGATTTTGGTCGTATGTGGAGTTGCATTCACATCAAGTCCAAAATAGCTTATGTCCGTGCATCATATACTATTTTTTATTCGCCGCAAGTAAAATATTTTAAAAAAAATGTTTATTCTAAATTGAAATTACAAATTTGCATAAATGTTGAAATAAAAATATGTGGAACAAGCTACCTTTGACATAATATTTGTTATTTTTTCCAAATTATTGTATCACTATTTTTTTTTATTTAGCGTATGGTTTTTTTGTGACACATTAAAAATTAAACTTAAAATAGGTAGACTCTTCTATAAAATCTACCTAAAACAAAGCATGGATACACATTAAATGAACTTACATTCAATTTGATTGCGCGTCTTTTAGTAAAAAAGTAAAAAGTAAAATATTGGAACATTGGGCAGTACATTTGAATATTAGATGTTTACATCGAGCGAGTCTATCCATGCTACTACATCGGGAGTTGCCAAATGGATGTCTTAGATGTCGCCATTGTACACCCAAAAAAATAATCGTGGTAGATCCGACAAAATTGCAGGTAAATTCGAATAAAATGACATTGTTTTGGCTCCGACGTTTTATTTAGTTAAATCGATTGCATTGCTACTTTTAACACAAATGCACAAAACTTTAACTGTCAAATGAATAAACTTAATATTATTTCGACAGTCAATGCTGTTGTTATAAACATCTAGAATATCAAGCATACTCCTCTTTTGTAGAATTAACTGCAGTACTTTTGATATGATTATTAAAGTCAACAAAAATGTATTCAATTCAAGTATTTTATATATTGATTTAAAATTCAAAATCAAAAGTAGCTTTCGAATGCAGAATTTTCTTATTTTTTTTAATTTAAGGGCAATTTCCTCAATTTTATATGCAATTTTTTACTTTGTTAAATCGATGTACCTCTGTCGATTTAAAATATTGAATTTTTTTTTGGGTGTACCGTCGAATTGGACACACAGTTGCAATGTGTTTTATGGTTTATTGTGGAGCGCCGCAGTCACACTCAGGGGACTCTGAAATGCCCCACATGTAGAAAGAATCAGCACAACGTCCATGATTCGTTCTTATTCGGTTTAGTGTAGTCCAGGTATGACGTGGCAGATCGAAACCAGGTTGGGTAGAAATCGGGTTAGTAATAGAAAGGCCAGTTGTATTTATGATGCCAGGAGGTGTCCCAGACATCCAAGATATTAAAATTAGTTGCCAGCAGGTTGCTGGCAGTTTTATGTGGAGGCTTTCTTGACTTCAATCGACAACGAGTGTGGTCACCGTTATCTTCGTGCAAGGGTAACGTGATGTTGTTGGTTACCTTTTTATGTTCACGCATACGAGCATGCGAGCGTCTGAGTGCAGGTGGAGCGATATTGCTTAACACAGGGCCAAGGTTAAGTGGTGGTTCTGATAGTACTACTTATAGTACGCATCGTGGCATGCAGCTGGCAGTCAACTTTTTGAGTATGTATGCTAGTGAGTATGTGTGCTATCACTATGACAACATAGTGGAGGGTGAGGTTCTGTGGAACGAAAAGAAAGCAACTGTTCAATTCATTCGTAAGATTCCAGGGAAAAAGTCTTAACATTAGAATATTAGAGCAATTCTTCTAGAAGACAGAAACTTTAAAATTTCAATGGGGGGTTTAAACCCGAATAAACCCGTATGTCGCTACGCCTGATTTTGGTAATCTGACGATTAATGTTTACATTCGAAACATGTTATAATAAATATATACCAAAAAAGTTTGTTCCGTTGATTATAATTACAATAATTTATTTATATAAATTATTGATTTTATTTAAAAATGTATTAGTCATTTATCCAGATTTTTCTGCTTCGGCTATTTTAAGTCGAGTTGCCGTAAAGATTTTAAAATCGTAATTTGCCGAATGACAAATAAAATAAATAAGTGATACTGAGCAAAAAGTGGGAATCGCTGCGAAAATTTAAATGTTTGCTTAAATACCTTTATTAAACTTAACTTTAATAAAATCGTAAAATTTCCGAATTGGAAAATTCTTTTCGTAAAAATGCCGAATTTGCCGAATGGGAAAATACTTGGGAGGGTGTCACAACCCCCAAAACCCCCCTCGGCGTCAGGTCTGACAGGAAGAGGGAAGGAGGGGGTTCTGAGGAACGAAAAATAAGCAAATATTCAATTCATTCATAATATACCAGGGAAAAAATCTTAATATTAGAATATTAGAGCAATTCTTATAGATTACAGAAATTTTAAAATTTCAATGGGTTGGGAGGGGGGGGGGGGGTTGAACCCGATCAAACCCTTATGTCGCTACGCCACTGCTTCGGTCTTGGTTAAGGATTTTGATATAGTTTTCGGCAAAAAACTTTTATGAGGACGGTTTTTAGTTTTGGGCAGCGATGTATATCAAACATAACTCTTTGTACATGTATTTTTTATCTCTGTTAAGAAATTTATTACAAAACTAACACGAAACATCAATACGTTGCCGGAAAATTATAACAGATCATAAATTAACATAATTTAGTGAAAAGATGATACACTCAGCAAACTACTCAAAAACCTCTGCATTTAGCGTTTCGAGAAAATATAACAAAATCACAAATTCATATTTCTTTGCAAATCCCAAAAATATTGTAAAAATTACATAAAATCAAACTTTTTCAAAATTCCAAAAATATTTCAAAAATTAGAATAAAATCAAATATTTAAACTTTTTCTAAATTCCAATAATATTTCAAAAATTCTTAGAAATTCAAACTTTTCCAAAATTCTAAAAATATTGCAAAAATTATTACAAAATCAAAAATTGAAACTTTTTTCAAAATTCCAAAAATCATAATAAAATCAAAATTTAAAAATTTTTCAAAATTCGAAAAATATTCCAAAAATTCTTACAAAATCAAAAATTAAAACTTTTTCCAAAATTCTAAAAATATTGCAAAAAATATTACCAAATCGATAATGCAAACTTTTTTCAACATTCCAAAAATATTTCAAAAACTATAACAAATTCAAAAATTTCCATGCCCAATTCCATTTTCAATTACATTTACGTCATAAAAACAGATACATTTTTTTCCAAAAAATTGGCTAAAAAAATAAATGAAATCATTTTTTGACACACTTGACATTATTTTTTTGACAAACTTATAATGCCATAATTCTCTATAATAATAATAAAATTTCATGTTATACAAATTATTAATTTTATTTTTTTCCAAAAAATTGGGTAAAAAAGTAAATAAAAATCTTTCTTTTGACACACTTGACAACATTTTTTTGACAAACTTATAATGAAATAATCTAGTTTTTGATTTCACATACCAATCCCTACCATCAAGATTTCTCCAAATTCAATGTTCCTACTCGTAATCACTTAAAATGAACGTCTTTAAGCCAAAAATATGAAAAATTGCTGTTTTTGACACACTTAATGATTTTTGACACACTTCCGGTTCAGCTATCGAACACAGCGTCCTTTCGGGCCTGTCCCTTGAGTATATCTATTTTTAGAAAAAAAATTTTTTGAAATCCCTCCAGCGGTTTTCCCTACAGCGTAGGTAATGACGGACGGCTGGACGGCCGGCCGACAGACAGACATACATGTTTTTTTGCTTTTTTAGAATCAGTAGGTCCTAAAACGTCGAGAAATGCCAAAAAAAGTGGGGGTAAGAATTTCACTTTGAGCTCATGAATGTAATACTTAGGTCTTTCAGACCGTAGTAATAATTTGAACTTTTCAATTCAAAAGGATATTTTGGATTTTTCTTAGGATATTTGTTTCGATTGCAAGATTTAAATTGAAATTTTGTTTCCAATAATCCAGCTAATAACCTTGACCATGTGATGCAATATCTTCCTGCATGATTAATGTTTAGAAATAAAGTTATTTGAAGGTTTAATTTCTCCAAGCAAGCAATGGCGTGCCATCATTAAGGAATATTCCATAACTTAGATTGAGAGTGCTATTTTGTTGACTCAAAAGAGTTCATCTGCCATATGATATCATTTTGACTGGTTAAACCTTATACTGCTGGTTTATATTCGAGATTGTCACGCACCCGTAGGTCATAAAAACTAAAAAATTTTCAAATCAACAAAATCTGATCCGTTGATCTGCTGAAACGTTGCACCCATGATGGTTTGACACATCTTATATTATAGACACAAATCGACACATCGTGTACCAATACACGAACTACGCTCGTCCAACGTTGCCTTTTGAATGTGTTCGGAGTGTTATCGTTATTTTGATAGTCATAGAGATCAGGCGCGCACACAAGGGGGGGGGGGGGGGGATTTCGGGTCCGGACCCCCCCCTAACCAATAATTTTTCAGTATTGTTTTTTAAAGTTAGACATTATTTAGTGTTAACCATAAGAAATCATAGATTAATATCTCTGAATTTTGTAAGATACGATGCTTACTATGGGATCTAAGGTTACTCACTATTGATCCATTCCCTTTGAGGATTTTTTTGAACGCTATTTTTAAAGTTTTGTGGATTACAATTATCAAGCAAGACTCACGTCAGTAAGGCATTCCAGAGATGCTAGATTCTGTTAAAAAAAATTTCTTTGAAAAGCTACATCTTGTCACTCGAACCTTAAAAAGATGGGCTGCTATTGATACTCTGTTCAGGTAAAATTGATTTGATCTAGGCAGACACACGAGTTCATCCATAGTGTATTTGTGTACTTTCAAATCAGCAACATACATCGAATTAAGCTCATTAGTAAGATTTGAATTGCTGAGCAGCGATGAAAGTCTCACCAAGGTTTTCAACCGACAGATATGTGTGACAAAGAAAGTAAATTTCCTTCCGTAAACTTCCTTTACGGAAACCGCATTGTCTTTCATTAAGTGTTTTTGACGACTTAAGAAGCTCATAATATTAAAATTAATGAACTTCTCAAATATTTTAGCAACAACCGACAAGATTGATATGGGTTGGTAATTTGTTGCAACTTTTTTGGAATTGGCTGTATACTGGCCATTTTTAAAGAGCATTTATTTTAAATTTTATTACTTCTTCACATTTACCCGAAACCTAAAGATCAGCCTTCAGAACCATCTATCGGAATAAATCTGCGCATACCCACGTGTATTATTTCTGAAAAATTGATTTAATCGTCACTGACCCAGCGAGAAAAACCATATTGTTCGCGGAACGCTTTGCTGTGATCTTGACTGTTTTATAAACTCCTAAAGAAAAACCAAAAATCCAGGCTTCAGGAGTTAATATGAAAGATCTTTATTTCAAACCCAAAATCGTTAAAAAAATCTTAAGGGGGTTAACTACCAGCAAAGTCTCCGGTCTGAACATCATTCCTCCTAATATTCTAACAACATTTTCAATAGAGCTGGCACCTTCTCTTACCAAAATTTTCTACAAATCCTATAGATCTGATATTTCTCTTTCGTGCTGGAAGTTAGCCAATGTCCAGCCCATCCTCAAAACGAAACAAAATGTGATATTTCAAATCGCAATAAAATCGCAAATAAACCACAATACCCTTGCTCTCAGTTCTATCTAAAATATATGAGCATTATATTAATACACAGAAATAATGCCAGATCGGGTGATTTTTTCCGTTTATGGGATATTTCATTTAAAACAGGAAAGCGGGTAAAAACTTCGCAAGTGCGGGTTTTTTCACAATAAATTGTAGAAGCGTTTTAAATTTCAAACTTATTCAAAATGATCGCAACAACTATTTGTTACTATGCTTCCAGAAAGATGTTGATTACTCAATAATTTTGTTTAAATGAATCTGCCATTCATCGCCTTCATAGTATACAGTAAAATCGATGAAATTTCAGCCTTCAGTTGTTGATGTTCTGATATTTCTTGGCGAAATAGAAACAAAGGTTTCGAAAATCCCAAAAGCAATAACATATTTCTGAGTTTCAGAAATATTTTCACACTACGACACGAAAAATAAAATCACCTCTCTATGCATCGATGCATTTTGAACATACTAGGTCATTCAATAAGTCCGTAGGATGACACATAGATGGCGTTACTAGAATTTTTTCCATATGATTTTTATTTAGTACTAACCTTCAAACGATACGTGTATAAATTTGACAGCAATCTGACTATTTATTCGTGAGTTATAGCATTTTGTGTGAAGCAACTTTTGCTTTTGAAAAAAAATGGAAAAAAGTAAATTTCGAATTTTAATAAAGCATTGCTTTTTGATGAAAAAAAATACAGTGGAAACCAAACAATGGCTTGATAAACATTATCCAAACTCTGCTCCATCGAGACAAATGGTAGAGAAGTGGATGGCTGAATTTAAATGTGGTCGTACCAGCACAAAAGATGCAGAGCGCAGTGGACGCCCAAATTAGGCTGTTATTCCAGAAAACATAAAAAAAATCCACAAATTGGTTATGAACGATCGCAAATTGAAGGTGCACGAAATAGCTGACATTGTAAAGGTAGCAGATGGTAGTGTTTTTACCATTTTACATGAACATTTGGGTATGCTAAAGCTCTGTGCAAATTTGTTGCCGCACGAGCTCACAGTCGACCAAAAACAACAACGAATCGATGCTTCGGAGGAGTCTTTGGCACTGTTAAACCGCAATAAAAGGGAATTCTATCGTAGATATGTGACAATGGATGAGACATGGCTTCACAATTACACACCAGAATCCAAAAGACAGTCAGCTGAGTGGACAGCAGTCGACGAACCGAATCCAAAGCGAGCAAAGACGCAACAGTCGGCCGGTAAGGTGATGACGTCTGTATTTTGGGATACGAACGGAATAATATTCGTCGACTATCTCCAAAAAGGAACCACCATCAACAGCGAGTATTACTGTGAACTTTTGGATCGATTGAAGGCTGAAATCGTAAAGAAACGGCCACATTTGCAAACGAAAAAAGTGTCGTTTCACCAAGATAATGCACCGTGTCACAGATCGATGAAAACGATAGCAAAATTGAATGAATTGGGCTTTGAATTGCTTACCCACCCACCATATTCTCCAGATTTAGCCCCTAGCGACTTTTTCCTGTTTTCAGATCTCAAGAGAATGCTTGCTGGAAAGAAATTTAAGTCCAATGATGAAGTAATCGCTGAAACTGAGGCCTATTTTGACGAGAAAGAGAAATCGTACTATAAAAGTGGTATAGAAAAGTTGGAAAATCGCTATACTCGTTGTATCGCCCTCGAAGGCAACTATGTTGAATAAAAAAATCGAGTTTTGTCAAAATGTTGTTTTTTTCTTACTTATCCTACGGACTTATTGAACGACCTGTTTCAATTATACGTATCGAAAAAGAGGTATTGCACTTTTTAAAATTTTTTGCCAATCTCGAAATCAAGGCACATTTACTTCTTTTAAAAACATCTTTCGCAATTTTGATAGATTTAATGCTCTATTTCATAGAAATACTATCTTGTTCCACAAGGTGTCTGAAGAATCGAAACAAATATTGTTATAGTGGTGGATTTTGAAGTTTTTTCCATATTAACAATTGGATTTATATGTATGTATATTTTTTTTAATTGAAAGCTTGATGGGAAGTATTTCCTTAAAGAAACGGTAAAAATCGGGAAATTTTGATACGGCAACGGTAAATTTATTTTTTAAAGTCTAGCATCACTGATGCACACATATAAAAATTTTTGGAAGACAAATCTGACAGCCAATACGTTTTTTGAAACAAAAGATCAACAACCGATCGAAACACACCGATCTACATCGTACAAATGAAATGCTAAGTCCGAATCAACAGTCCTGGGGCCGTACAATCCACAAAGGTTTAAAAAGCGTTCATAAACACATCTCCACACATGTTGTTGTTGGACCTAGGTCTTAAAATTTATCTATGTGTGTTGTTGTAATTTTTACACAGCACTTTTGATTTTTAAAAAAATTCGTTGGACCCCCCCCTCAAACTTTTTCTGTGTGCGCCCCTGATAGAGATTATCTGTTATAAACGGCTTTTTACGAAATGTTATACTGTATAAATCTACACGATTTGTTTCTACACTCATCTTGAAGTTAGCAGTTTATATTTCAAACAAAGAAAAAATGATTGCAAATAATTTAACGGTGATTGGTACAACTGCATGAAAAAATTTTGATTTTTTTGACAACAGAATGAGGTTTATTTAATATAAAAGGTTACATGCAACCATAGTTGATTAAGGTAAAAACTATTTTCATGAAAACAAATTTTTTTAGCCTGATATCATGAATATTTCATTTCAAAATTGAAGTATTTGAAATCAATTGAACTACAATTTAAGTTTCACATAAATATTACGTGCGGTTGCCTCAACTACACCGTTCCTTACCTGTACATCTGTTGCTGCGAGGTTAAGACAATCCCATTTCGATTGGAATAGAACATTTAGCTGTTGTTTTATTTACTGTACTGCAGAAGAATATGGACTATAATTATTTTAGATTATTTATTTTATTGGGTTAGATATGTGAACACTCTGTTAAAATAATTGACAAACCTGAATGGAATGACTTTATTATTCTTAAATTCATAACTGTAATTTGGTCCCAGTACTTTGAAATACGACAACTACACTGTTGAAAATTTTAGTCTAAAATTGATACTTTTTTAATAACGTTCTCCTTATAAAGTATATGTATGCGAAAAATGGTATTGAATTTTATAAAGTGCAAAGTATTCAGATAATTTATAAGTTGAACTTCCCAATTTTACACCAAATAATATAAACTCAGGTAAAAGCACTGTTATTTCAATGTGCCGAGCCCCGTTTATCAATGTTTGGTATACGATTTATTTTCTAATCTTATAAAGTATGGAGATTTATAAATTGAAACTATATTATTTTTATATCCAACTAGTGTAATATGTTTAAGTTCCCAATTTTATACCAAATAATAAAAACGGGGATAAAAATACAGTTAGTTACAATTTGCCGCGCAGCGTTTATATATGCTTGGTATTGAATTTATTTTTTAATCTTATAAAGTATGAAGATTTATAAATTGAAAATAACCATTTTTATACCAAATTAGTATACGATGACAAAAAGTACCGTTATTTTTATTGCGTTAAACGCGTTTGGTATAGAAATTGAATAAAATTTCATTTCTGAACAAAGTTGTGTGCAGTCATATTGAAAATAAAAGCGGAATTTTTATTACATTTGTGCATGGCATAAATGCACGCGTAGTGCAAGTAAATAAATTCGGGGATTCAACCAGCACTGCGGATTTGGATTACTGCGATTTTCGAAATGCAGGTAAGAGTTTTTGATATAATTGAATTGAATAAAATAGTCCACAATATCGTAATGTCAAACAATGTGCGATTCGGTTTAATTTTAAAGTAAACATGTACTGATCCATGCTTAGACGGGTTGTTTTTTTTACGTGTTTCAGGTAGCCTACATAAGCCGCTTTCCAATCGAGTGAATTACTGAATGATTCACTTAAACTGAATTGGTCTAATATTCAGTAAATCATCAAAAATAGAGCCAAAACAACAAAAAACAGCAATTTTTTGACATTTAAAAAATACATAACCAAAATCGAAAATTTAGACACAAACAAAATGTTCCGATTTTTTTTTTATTATTTATAACGTTTGACCCTCAAACCGTAAATAAAAAAATATGAATATGTTGAACTGATGAACCTATTTTTTCCTTCACTTTATTCAATTCAATTCAGTTCTGTAGTAGCTCAGTTTACGTTCAGTGGAAACTGAATATTACCATTGGAACATACAAATTCCGGAATACAATTCAGTTTAAGTGAATCATTCAGCAATTCACTCGATTGGAAAGCGGCTATAGTAAATCATGAAACAGATTGTAAAGCGACATCGCGAGAAACCAAAAAACATACATTTTACCAAAAAGAATGTTAAGTAAAATATTAAGAAAAACGCATTGTTATATTTATAATGAATATTTTGAAAATAAAAATGTAAAACAAAAAAATGTATTTTAATTAACATAAAAAAAAAATTCGTATATATTTTATACCGTTTGGTTTAGAACTTTTATAATGGTAGGTATAAAATTTATAGATTATATATATTAAAAGACACGTATAAATTGTAGGTATAAATTTAATATATATAGATTATATACCGAACTAATAAACTGATAATATGTAATGTATACCAATTTTTATTATACCAAACCAATAAACTCATGGTATATAATCTTTACCAATTTTTATTTTACGAAACTTATAAACTTATGATATATATAATTTATACCAATGCATATGAATGATCTTTATACATAAATATATGCAATTTATATGGAACTATTTATGAACTTTTATACCATCGAACTTTATTTAACTTATACCATTTCTTTATGGATTTATATAAATACCATTTTTTACCAATTTCATACCAATATTTTCAACCGTGTACAAATGCCTAAATCATTCTGTGTTTTACGTGGAGAGATCTGGTCAAAGCAAATCATGTTTGAGCTCTCATTGATCGAGCTAAATTTTACAAATATTTAAATCTATCCTAAATTTATTTTTGGTGGAGAAAATGGGCAAACCCAGAAAAAAATTAAATTCTGCTTCAATCAAAAGATTAATTTATTTAATGTTTTTTTTGAGGCGGAAAACATGTGTCAATGCGAATCTCGTTTCACATCCAGCACATGGCATAGAAGCTTAAATGACAAAAAGATTTTCTATAATTGGGCAAACGCAACAAAGTCAGGTTATATAATTGTTTTCGTATAATAATAATGATTTATGTACCAAGGGTATAAAGTTAAAAATTTCATCTCGAATGAGAATTTGTTGCCCGAGACATGAGTTGTGAGCAACAGCTCGCCAGGGCTGAAATTAACTTTAACCGTAAAGTAATACAGAGAGGGTGTAATATAACAGAAGCCAAAGTGTTTGACTTAATAGAGGGAGTAATAGAGGGCAAAAAGTTAAGTTTTATGCAAACTAAAGAAAGTGTAAAATAGTATTATGTATAATATTTTTATAATAATAGTTCAGAAACCCTGATCTCTTATTTATCACAGAAAAATTTATATCAAAAAAATAAATTAAGTTCTGAGTATAACAAAAACTAAATAATTTCAAAAGGCTTACATTAATTAGTTGTCTTCTTCTAAAACTAGTCCTGTGGAACAAATGTTGATTGTAGGCTGTCACAAATTACATTCCAAATATCACTTATTTAAAAATCTGGAGCGTCATCCATAGACGCTTTGTAGAATGCAATACACTATGTTAATCACAACCAAGATGAACAAAATCAAAAGATGAACCAGCATTTGTCATATACATATAAGAATCATTTGTAACTAATTCATTCATTAGCACCTGCTCTTCTAAATCATCACTTGATGCCCCAAAAAAAAAAATTGTACATATATGTTTCGCGTTGAAATAAATCTATCTCGTTCAAATATAGACGACGAGCTAAATTTGAATGCGTTTCATGCGAAGAACTTTAGACGAGTTATTTTCACCTTTTTGAACACAAATTCGGTCATTCAATTCATATTTCCGTTGCATTTTTCTCAGCCATTATCGAATTAATTTTTTTTTCAGTAACCCGAATGGTAAAACAACGGTTTCGCTATCTTCGAAGTCGTTTTCTAATCCAAATACGCTCTTATTTAAAAATACAAAAATATTTTATCCAAAATCAATTAAAAATGTTGAAATTTATTTGGATTATTTGTTTAATTTTTTCAAAAACTGATGCTAGTTAAACTTCTGAATAGACAAATCTTAATAAAAGCAACGAAAACTGACACTATGACAATAAAAACATCAATTTTAAAAATAAATTAATTTAACAACTTTAATATGAACAAATTAGAAATACATTTTCTTGTACCGCAATCACTGTACTATTTGATTTTAATTTACATAATAATCTGGCCAAACGAAAATGGACCAGTATTAATAGTAAGACTCTTCAGTATTTTGTTTTTTTTTCTCTTATTTCTTTTTCGTATATAAATAATCAATAATTTCCCCCTCCATATATCATCCGAACAAAAATTTATTCAAACGAGAAAATGTTCCCCTCCAACATTCTTATTAATCACAAATAAACAAAACTGAATTCTATCTACATATAATATTATGAGCTTTACATAACCAAAAATTTCTATGTAGACACAAACAAGTATTACTAATTAGTATTGAGTCAATGAACTACAAAAATGTTAAAATATTATTGATATATGTATATATAAATGCTTTTATGTCTATTTGATTTTACTGGCCGCACTTGAAATAAATTGGAAAATTATCAGCAAATTTCTTTTTATATGTGAATACTCTTACTTTTAGAGAAATATTCGAAACAGGCAGTCGTTACAGGGTTCGAAATTAAAACTGAATGTGTAGTGCAGTGTATTTAAAGCACTGAATGTTTTATGCACTGAATGTGCATAAAGCTGCAGTGTATTTAAAGCAATTATACTGTAGACCGTGAAAATATTTTTAAATATTTATTTGTGAATTACCAAATTAGTTAATCGTTAAATCTTTCATTGAACGAATAAAATTGAGCTCCAAAATTAATTCAGCAACTTTACAGGTTAAGACGGTGTATAGTTGAGCCAATCAAACGTTAAAGTTCGCATAGTTTACAATCGCAAGGTCAGTTTCTTTCATAGATATATAGTTATTAACTTCATTCAACTTAACTGTTATATTGTATGACTGTATGCAAATGTAACACTTTAAATCTTAAATGAACCTCAATCTGTTGTCAGGATAAACCTTTAACTGTACTTGTCCCAATCACCCTCAAATGTTTGAAAGAAACCTCAGAAACTTATCTTACAAGCTACCCACTGCTTTTGAGATGTTTTTGATATGGAAAGCTTTTTTCTTTTATGAATTGAAATTCCTGTCGTTTTTTTTTTCAGAACCAACATGTGTAAGCCTCAAATCCAAATTTCGTAAAACCATTTTTAAAGAACTCTTTATCAAAACATTTTATCTACATAAAATTTAAACACGTATTTTTGCACGTACCTCGCTACCTCGAGCTGCAAATTTCATATTTGTGTGCGGTGAAATCTAGTACATTCGACATCGTTATACAAACTACTATTTCCATTTTAAAAGACACATTCCTAGTTTTTCCATAAAATTTTGTGTGTTGTATATTTGCAAAAATATTGTTACTTACTTTCCTGTTTTTGAGCATAATTTTTTTTTTTTCAAATTTACTACTAAAATATTATGAACAATAATTGTTTTGCTCTTGAAATAGTTTCCCGACGGATATTAAAACTATAATTTAAATAAATTTATTTTCAAAAGTGGAAAACATTATCACTCCAAGAAAGTTCACTGTTTCATACAACATATTGAGTTTTAGTGAAAAACCAATCTAATCTTCAATTATGACAAATAGTTGTCTCAATCTCTGAATCAAAATTTGATGCAAAAATAAAGTTTTAATTCAAATGAACAGCGGCTTTGTGTTATAGCATATATTTCTATTTTTAGGGAATTTTTTAAACTCAGAGACAGTTATTATTTGTTCAAGAGTGTCCGGAATTTTCGAATGACTGATAACATTTAAAAACCTCAACATTCGTACAAAAATATTACGGCAAACTATCTCGGGTAGCGAAATCCGAAATTCGACGTCCACGCCGTGTTGCCTGGGTAATGCTGACAGAATTAGGTTGGTGTATTGGAGACAAGCAGAGTAAAAACTACTTAGTCAATGACGCTACATCACGGCGAATTGGCGCCTTACAACCAATGCGACTCAAGCGTCTGTTCTCCATGTCAGGGGCGGCTTGGAGCGGGCGTCTGTCTTGAATCAAGCGGCTCGCTATATAAACGTGTAAAAAGGTTGTTTCTGGTGACCTTAATATGCAGAACGGACCCATTCACGACAATTTGGGTTGAGCCTAAGGTTAACACCCTACCCCGGAAAAAAACTAATATGTTAAATTTGGTTATCAGAAAGAGAATAACAGACCCGGACAAAAAAACAGAATTTTACCTGGACGTGAAAAAGGACCAGACTACCGAATCAGAACGTAGAACGTGCGCAGCCTGAGCGCTGCTGATGCTCTTATAAGTCTGGAAACAGAGGCTGAGAGGTATAGGATGGATATTATTGCTCTACAAGAAATTAGACAGCCGATAATCAGAAAATAAGATTTGGATAGTCACTCTCTATACTGTAGTGGTCATCCTTCTCGAAGAGAATTTGGTACTGACTACTGGCTTTCTTGTTGGTGCACGCATACAAGAAGCCGTGATGAAATTCATCACGGTCAGTGAGAGGATCTGCTACCTACGTGTACGCGGTACATATAACAATATTTCTCTTATTGCCGTGCATGCACCAACTGAAGCTAAGATCGTCGACGAGAAGGATAATTTCTACATAGCACTGGAAGAGGTTATGAAACAAACACCAACACGCGACTTCATTATGGTTCTTGGTGACTTTAATGGAGAGGTTGGAAGATCTCTTATGGAAATGTGGTGGGTCCCAACAGCCTGCATTTGAATTCGAATGATAATGGTGAGAGAATGACTGAGTTTGCACTATCAAATAATTTGAGAATTGCTAGTACGTTCTTTCCGCATCGATCGATTCATAAACAGACTTGGGTCTCACCGAATGGAAACACTCGAAATCAAATTGATCACGTTCTAATAACAACACGTTTCTTTTCGAGTGTTCGGGATGTGCGATCCTTTAGAGGTGCATACATTGGAAGTGATTACTTCCTTGTATGTGCAACGATAAGGTTCCACTTCCCAAATCCAGGCATTCCAAAATCCAATCAACGGAAACGTTTTAACATCTCATCATTAAAGAATGCTGAAACAGAAGAGAGATATCAAATCCATATTGCCGAAACATTGGATAAATCAGAAACCATTAATGGAGACGTCGATAAGTCATGGTATTTGCTCAAAGATGCTGTTTTAAGCGCTGCTGAGGGAATACTTGGACGACCACAGAACCACTCCCAGAAGCCATGGATGGATCAAGCATGCCTTGACGCTATTCAATACAAAAGAGATTGCTATCTGAAGTGTCTACAAGGACGCAACACCAGGTCCACGAAGGAGAATTATAAACTGGCAAGGCAAGCCGTTACAAAGCTATGTAGACGAACGAAGAGAGAATGGTGGAAGAGACTGTGTGAGGAGATTGAAAGCTTCAATAACATGAATCGCGTAACTTCTTTCAACAGGTTAAAACCTTAAAGAAGGGTCCTCAAACTAGATCGACTGCTATTCAAAACGAAGATGGGGAGCTACAAGTAGACCTTAAAAATATTTTAGATACTTGGGCCGCTTATATTGAGAATCTTCTCAATTTAAGTGACCAGCAACAAGTCGGGCGACGAGCAAAGTTTATTCGTGCGTCAAAGGTACATGTAGACGAACCCATCAAAGAGGAATTCGAAGCGGCGCTGACAAAATTAAAATGCAATAAAGCACCTGGTATCGACGATATAACATCCGAAATGATTGTACATGGTGGCGAAACTCTATCCTCAAGATTGTTTGAACTTGTTCAAATGATCTGGAGGACTGAAACCATGCCACAGGACTGGAACACAGCTATGCTGATACCATACCATCAAAAAAGGTAATCGCCTACAATGTGCAAACTACAGAGGAATCGCTCTTCTCTGCACAGCATATAAGATCTTTTCCTACATTTTGCTATCCAAAATCAATCCTTTTGCTGAACAACTGTTTGGAGAATATCAGTGTGGTTTCCGGCGGGGCCGAGGTACCACCGATGCACTTTTATCGATAAGGATGATTTTGGAAAAGTGTCGAGAGTTCAACATACCTGTGCTACAACTTTTCCTTGATTTCAGGCAAGCCTACGACTCTCTCGAACGAGAGACTCTATGGTCTGCTCTGGTGTCAATGGGAATTCCAGTTTAAGGAATTTACCAGTATCACTATGCAAAATGACAGTACAGAACTCTCAATGCTGTGTGCGAGTAGAGAACGAAATATCAAAGTTTTTTAAAGTCGACTCCGGATTAAGACAGGTGATGCTATCTCTCCTATACTTTTTAATCTAGCCTTGGAATATGTGTGCCGTCAAAAGAAACTACCGACTAATAACAATATCTTGTCAATAAACTCAGTACAGATGATTGCTTACGCTAATGATGTTGTCATCCTCGGCCGAAGTGAAGCTGTTATGAGTGAGACTTTCAAGTCGCTTGAGAGTGGCGCTAGGAAAATTGGTCTGCAAATTAACTACAATAAAACCAAACATATGAATGTTTCAAGAGAGGCTGAGAAGAAAGATTTGATGTGCGGCGATGAACGAATTGAGGGAGTTGAATCTTTGTTGATCTGAAAAATTGTTAAATCCGTTCTAATAGGATTGCTTGGTTTGGGCATGTTCTACGAGCCGGTTCTCAGTCTAGAATGATTAGAAAAATGTACGTTAGTACCCCAGGGAGTGGTAGACCACGAGGAAGACCACGACTACAATGGGAGACTGACGTAATAAACGACCTTAAAAAAATCGGCTGCCATGGTAATTATGTCGCTGTTGCGAATGACCGTGGTGAATATTCAAAGCTGATTAGCCTGGCAACGCTCCTACATGGAGCATGAACGCCTTATAAAAAAAAACTATCTCTTACCATCTTTACTAAGTTGAAACTTAGAAACTGTTACAATAATACAATTTGTTTGTATTCACAGAGAATTATACACAATATTAGAACGACATAAGTTTACAAAAAACTCACACGGGAAACTTCAAGCAATGTGGTTAGAAGCACACTATCATGAAGCAGAGAAATTACGCGGACGACCTTTAGGTAAGTTTTTTTTTAATTTAAACTATACTAAAAATACAAATTTTTCCGTTTTATCTTATTTCAACTTTGTCAAAACAAAATAGATTTTTCAATTCAAGGTCCAGTCGACAAATATCGGGTGCGGAAAAAATTCCCATTGCCACGTACAATATGGGATGGAGAACAAAAGACACATTGTTTTAAGGAACGAACCCGAAGCTTACTACGAGAATGGTACTTACAAGATCCATATCCAAATCCAACAAAAAAACGAGAGCTAGCACAAGCAACAGGACTCACACCAACACAAGTTGGTAATTGGTTCAAAAATCGAAGGCAACGTGATAGAGCGGCGGCTGCAAAAAATCGGTGAGTAAATGTTTTTTTTTTATTTTAAATATTTTTTTCCGACGGTTATGTGTTTTTTTATTACCTTTCACTTCTACTACAAACCAGATCTTTGATATATTTTCTGTAATTAAGTCACTAAACCATAATGATTAACAGTCAATTAATCTCAAACAAAGAAAAAACAAAAACCTTCCATTGAAACATCAAATATCTAAACAATCCTCTCAGAACACAAAACAATATTTCTATATACTTCCGGATTAAGGAAAAATATTAAGAAATAAATAAAATCGATTTGTCTTTGGATGATTTTTTAAGAAAACAAACTGACAATGGGATGGATAGTTTTCTTAATAATAATAATAAGAATTTAAGGATTTTGTTTTTGTGGTTTAATCTTCTTTTGTTGTGAATGAAAAGAAAAAAAGGATACAAGAACTTTTAAAGTAAAAAGTTGGGTTTTGTTTTTGTTTAAGATTATAGAAATGGACATTTACAAGAATAGTTTTGTAACTGAGATGTTGCGCGAAGTGGCACATGACATTTAATGGAACTGTAAAGTGCAACATCAGTCGCATTCGATGTGAATTAAGTTAACTTAAGTAAGAATTATCTGACACTTAACTGAGCGTTAAATAGTGTATTATGTAAGGGAAGTGTAAAAAACTACTTATAAATATACTTTTTAATCAAACACCAAACAAATTCATGCTTAGCTAGTTGTTAACTTTCTAGTGATAAATTAAAATTAATAATTGGAGCAATCAGAGCAATTATAATAAAATAATTATATTTTTTAGGTATAGGTTTAAAAAATTTTGTTTGAAAATTGCTGTATAACATATGACGGCATCTCGTTCTTGTTCAATTACATAGAAAATTTTGAAAAAAAATTCAAATTTCGTCTTAATTTAGTTTAAAACAACAGCAAAACAAAGGTGACATTTCTTCTTAACTCGGCTGGAAAACCAAAAGAGTTTCTATGGGGAATATTCTATCACAAAAGCTTGTCTGTTCGTTTAGCAATATCAGTCCCGGTGGTGTAGAAAAATGCAGTACCGTTTGGAAAATGTTTGTCAAAGCCCGTATGAGATTAGTAACACTATTATATAATTAGAAGAGATTGTCACTTATATTTGTATGTCACATAACGTATGTGTGACATACAAATAATGACATAATATTTACATTCACAGGAATTGAATATGAATTGAATCTAATAATGAACAGCATGTTTGAAACAGACTGAGTTTATGTTTCAAACTTGATCTATAGACTATAATATATTATTCTAAACAAATAACTGAGCAGAGAAGATGAGATTGACGTTAATTTTTTTCATTATTCAAAATAATTTAATTAAATATTTTAAATATTTGTATTAAACCTACAGGATAGGTTTAAGATAAAATTAAATTAAAAGAAATTTGAACGCAAAACAATAAGCGACTTTGTAATTTAATTCTTAAATTATAATCAAGCAATAAAAAAAACATACTCAAATCAACAAAGTGAATAAACAACATTGAAACTTGCTGCAAATTTTTACGTACTGTAAATTTAATTACAGTTTGGTGTTTTTCCTGTCACCACTTTAAAAAAAGTCAGACAAGCGCGAATAAAATTCGCTCGCCAAGGGTTCCGTTCCGTGAATGTAAAATAACACAATATCAAAAATAATTGACAAAAAGTTGTGTTGTAATGTCTTTATATTGCCAGATCATGACGCATAACAAAACAAATGTTTAATCTTAAATGTCAATAGTATATTACAATCACATACATATGTATATACACTGATCAAAAATCATACCAAAAATGTTGCTTCAGGTTAAATCTTATCCATAGCTGTTTATGGTAACTCAAGAAAGATTCAATTACACCAGCTTGCAAATGGTTTAAATTTGATTTTTTTTTTCGGTCAATCAAGTGTCGAAATTTAGGGGGAGGAGAGACTACATAGTAAAAATGCTTTTTTTACAATAACACAAAAACTGTGCATTGCAAAATTTAAAAAAAGTAATATTTCTTAAATTAAGTGATTCCTATGACACGCCACTCATTTGGGTCAAAAATGGTTTTTTTACTCTCCCCACACCCATCCCCTAAACATTTAGAAATATAATTATTTGAGATTTCTGAATTTGAGCGGTCTGAATTTTGAACTTTTTTGGTACAATAACTTAAAATCTGTGCACCGCAAAATTCTAAAAAAAATTGCAATAATTTCTATATTAGGTGCTCTTTCAAATAACACCCCACTAGCTTGGGTCAAAATGATTTTTTTTTACCCTCTTTACCCCCGTCCCCTAAACACCCAGAAATATAATTATTTTAGAGTTCGCTTTAATTTTCATACAATATTTACCGAATTTCGTAGCTCTGTGAATTTTTGCAAATTTTTCTGTCAATCAGTGTCGAAACGTAGGAGGGGTGTTAACGGTCTGAAAGTCGCACTTTTTTGACAATAACTTAACATTGTAAAAAAATTGCAATGTTTTCTAAATTAGGTGCTCTTTCAAATGACACCCCACTTGACCACGTTTTAAATAGTGTTTTTACCCCTCCTCATTTCCACCCCCTTAATAAATCTAATTATGAGTATGTGATTCTTCCCTATATTTTCCATAAAAAACTTACTAATTTTTCTATCATTCACACTACATTTGAAGATTTTTGAATAGTTAGGTTTGGAGCTAATAGAGGTAAGAAAACACGAAGAAAACGTCATTATTCAAAATTTTACAAAAATATGGTGAGGTGTAAAATTCCAAAATAAATGTTTAAGGAATACTGACATGAAGCCCTTTCATTTATGATATCCTACTTGAATCTATAAAAAAATGTATTTTCTCAAAGGTTTACTCACATCGCACAGTGGGATTTTTTGAGCAATAAGTAA
This sequence comes from Diogma glabrata, assembly GCA_963693315.1. Lineage (NCBI taxonomy): Eukaryota > Metazoa > Arthropoda > Insecta > Diptera > Cylindrotomidae > Diogma > Diogma glabrata. The sequence goes on along the minus strand of OY856187.1, from coordinate 14,119,343 downwards.
TTTTTTCGACACATAAAATTTAAAAATGTAATGATGCAGTTTTGTAGAAAATTGATTCAGTATGAAGAATCCATAAATTGTATCCCAAAAAAACGTTTATTTGTCTTTGAAATAATGAAGGAAAGTCACATGTAAATTTTGGTCCAAAATATTGAAAACTGTTTACGCACTTCTATAGTGTTTGTACGTAAGATAACTTTATTGCTCTAATTTAAATAGTGATTTTTTTCAAATATAGTTTTTTCTGCGTATTTAAAAAAAAAAAATTATAAAGTTCGCTCATATGGTTTAAAAGATATGATAGAATAAAATTTGTTCTATAATGTGCCGTGATTGCAAACTTCCTTGGAAGAAAAAAAAGGTTGCTCGGTCGTGCTAGGTGCTCCCGCTATAATAAAATGAACGGTAAGACTCCATACTATCAATTAAAAAAAAAAAAAGTTTAAATAATTAATAATCTTTTATAAAATCATAAAATTTATAATATCATAAAATCATAAAATTTTGGGTTCTATGGCCGGAGGGTAGTGGGCGTGGCCAATTTTTATGAAACTTTATTTTATTCTTAATTGAGGTAATAAAAGGCTCTGTGCCAAATTTCAAAAACTTTGGGCCAAAAATACATTTTGGGTTCTATGGGCGGTGGGTAGTGGGCGTCGCCAATTTTGATGAAACTTTATATTTTTCTTAATTGAGCTAACCAAAGACTCAGAGCGAAATTTCAACATTCTACGAGCACTCCTTATATTTTTTGCCATTGTATGAACAAATCCCACTGTGCATCGCAAGTCGCAACCCTGTAAACCAAACGAAAACAACTTTAGTTTTATTTGTATCTGTCATTTTATGTGGACAGAATAGTTTTATACGCACCTCAAATTTCAGGTCCATTGACTATCGACGAGATATTTAAATGTCGAGTTGGTTAAATGGTTAACTATATATAAACTTTGATCAGAGGGACGCCGGTTCGATTCCCGAACCCACCGGAATTGAGATAAAACTTTTGTAACGGACCTTTCACTTTTCAAAGCAATTTTTCATTCTTTTCAATTGAATACATTCATTTCTAGTGTCTTAGAACTCTAAACTACATAATGGTTAGATCCATTGCTAAACTCTTAATAAAAAATCTTGAATCCAAAAATATTGTTAAATTAAATAAAATCAAACTTTTTCAAAATTTCAAAAACATTCCAAAAATTGGAATACAATCAAATATTTAAATTTTTTCTAAATTCCAATAATATTTCATCAATTCTTAAAAATTCAAACTTTTTCCGAAATTCTAAAAATATTGCAAAAATTATTACAAAATCAAAAATTGAAAATTTTTTCAAAATTCCAAAAATTATAATAAAATCAAAAATTTAAAATTTTTCAAAACTCTAAAAATATTCCAAAAATTCTTACAAAATCAAAAATTAAAACTTTTGCCAAAATTCTAAAATTATTGCAAAAATTATTACAAAATCAAAAATACAAACTTTTTCAAAATTCCAAAAATATTTCAAAAACTATAACAAATTAAAAAATTTCCATGTCCAATTTCATTTTAAATTACATATACGTCATAAAAACAGCTACATTTTTTTTCCAAAAAATTGGCTAAAAAAAAATGAAATCATTTTTTGACACACTTGACAATATTTTTTGACAAACTTATAATGCCACAATTCTCTATAATAATAATAAAATATCATGTCATACAAACTATTAATTTTATTTTTTTCTAAAAACATTGGGTAAAAAATAAATAAAAACCTTTCTTTTGACACACTTGACAACATTTTTTGACAAACTTATAATGCCATAATTCTCAATAATAATAATAAAATTTCATTTAAAAGAAACAATTTTATTTTTTTCCAAAAAATTATATAAAAAACTAGATAAAAATCTTTTGACACACTTGACAACATTTTTTGGACAAACTTATAGTGCCAAAATTCTCAATAATAATAATAAAACTTCATTTCAAACAAACAAAAGAAACAAACAAAATTTCAAACAAACAAACAAACAATTTTTGAAATCCCTCCGACCGTTTTCCCTGCAGCGTAGGTAATGACGGCCGGCCGTCCTACAGAGAGACAGACATTTTTTTTTTTTGCTTTTTTAGAATCAGTAGGTCCTAAAACGTCGAGAAATGTCAAAAAAAGTGGGGGTAAGAATTTCACTTTGAGCTCATGAATGTAATACTTAGGCCTTTCAGACCGAAGTAAATGTAAAACCAGGTTTTTAAATTCGCTCGTGGTACAACAAAATCTTTTAAAAAATATGAAGTCAAATATAATAGTAAATTAATGGTGCAATGTTGCATGAATTACATACTTTATTTTAGAGCAAAATTTTACAGTGCGAGAAACAGAATTGCAAATTGGCAAGAGAATAAAACAAAAGAATAAATTATTAAACACGAAACAATTTCTATGCTTTATTCTTTTGGCACAGGTACACGAAGTACTAACTTCAATTTAATTTTTTTTTAAATTAATCAGTTTTATTATTTTTGGTGGTTAACTTAAAAAATGCATTCAAACAAACTACGAGTGATTATAAAAGATATTTACAGCTATCCATTCAATGACGCAACCAATTATGATTTTAAGCCAATACAAATATTGTAAAGATTATAATATATTTTGCTACAAGAGATAAACAGACAATTTTTTACGTGAGAGAACATTTGATCACGAGATGCACCAGCGTAGAGATGGGGCAAGTTTTTGAACGAAAAACGTTTTCATCTCGCGTAGGGAATGTGTTTTTGTTTATAATTGTAAGTATAAACATTAATAAATATATCAATTATGAAATTAGAAAACGACAACATAAAATATAAAATTCAGATTCTATTTTGTCATGGTTGCTTTGATTTAAAGACTTTGTAAAATTACATGAAAATATCATAGCAACTATATATAGTTTTTTATTTAGTGAAATTATTTATTCACTAGAGAAAAAAGGGGCGCTTTCACAGGGGGTTAGAACTGCATAAAAATGGATTTTTTCATGTAATTTTACAAAATTTTTAAACCAAGGCTACCATGATAAATTCTACAACATGTATTTTTTCTACGATAGCATATATAAAAAGTCTATTTTCATGCAGGCTCACTCTTTTGTGAAAATGAGTTTCTTCCCACTAGTTAGTGTAAAATAATTTTCGCTAAATAAAAAATTGTAGTTGTTATGTTATTTTCATGTAATTTTACAAATTTTGAATGTTATGTATATGGTGTCGATTTCTAATTTAATAAATTATAATAAAATATCGTATTTACTATCGTAGAAAAATCCAAATTTTTGCTATGCAAGATGAAAACTTTTTACGTTCGTAAAATTGACCCACTCGACGAAAAATATTAGTATTACATAAATTGTAGCAAAATGTAGTATTACCATGCGAGCATTTTCATCTAATGTAGCAAAATATACTATTTTCGTTTTATTTATGGAATTAAAGTTAATTTTTTTCTGTTCTGTTCATAACAATCGTTATATTTTGTCAGTACAACAATATATATTTGATAACATACATACATGTGGACATAGAAAAAACTAGTAAAGTAGTAATCCAATACTATTTGAATTTCTAATTGGCTAACTTAAATCATAAAAGTCTGGTAATGTAAACTCTAGGTTTTGTTTTAACTGTAACACCCGCTATACACTTGAGCTAAGCATATGTGAAATAACTTTGTTATAATTTTATAGTTTAGCTTGCATCACACAGTTGAAAAAGTTACTGCATTTTTTAATACAAGCTTTGCTGGGTTATGGAAAGAAAGTTATTAAATTGCAATGCAAATGTTGCATTAAAACTAATTCTTATACAAAACTACAAATTTTAGTACAACTCTAACATCATAATTTATATTTTATTCGCCTATATATTAAAGTTTTACTTTATTACTGTGATTTGCGGCCTTAAAGTGTCATTTTTTAATCATATATTTTGTTGTCATAGCTACGTCCAAAAAAGTAAAAAGCATTTGTATTTGTTTAAATTCTATAAAAAATAGAAATTTTTATCAAAGCAACCCTTAAATTCAAAATTTCATAATCCAATTAAAATAGTTGTTATCATTTGTTGTCATGGTTATACAATAACTTGGAAAAAATTACAAATAGTTTGTCAAAGGTAACTTGTTCCACAAATTTTTATTTCAAAATTTATGCAAATTTATAATTTTAATTTAGAATAAACATTTTTTTAATAAATATTTTGCTTGCGGCGAATAAAAAATAGTATATGATGCACGGACGTAAGCTATTTTGGACTTAATCTCCTTAAACTCCACATACGTCCAAAATCTTTAGCTTTACGTCCTAGCATCATAATGTACTATTTTATTCGCCTATATATTAAAGTTTCACTCTATTACTGTGATTTGCGGCCTTAATGTGTCACTTTTTAATCATGTATTTTGTTGTCATAGCTACGTCCTAAAAAGTAAAAAACATTTGTATTTGCTTAAATTCTATAAAAAATAGAAATTTTTATCAAAGCAACCCTTAAATTCAAAATTTCATTATCCAATTAAAATAGTTATTATCATTTGTTGTCATGGTTATACAATAACTTGGAGAAAATAACAAATAGTTTGTCAAAGGTAACTTGTTCCACATATTTTTATTTCAAAATTTATGCAAATTTATAATTTTAATTTAGAATAAAAATTTTTTAAAAAAATATTTTGCTTGCGGCGAATAAAAAATAGTATATGATGCACGGACGTAAGCTATTTTGGCATGCAAATCTCGGCTAGCGGCTCAATTTGCAAACTCCACATACGTCCAAAATCTTTAGCTTTACGTTCTAGCATCATAATGTACTATTTTATAGAAAAAGTAGAAGTTTGCAAAGAGCATTAAATTTAACTTTAAAGCAAGCTTTGCATTGTTTTATAATGGAGACTTCCGTAGGACCTATATGTGTAGCAATTTGCATTATATATTCAGCTTTTTTTTTAACTGTGCAGTTCATGCCACGATTCACTATACACTTCCCTTAAACTAACTTATGCTACAAAAATAAAGCGCATGTACAAAGCATTTTTGTATATTGTGTCAGAATGACATTTAAAAAATTAAATAATTTATGTATTCAATTTTTCAAAATTTGTATAAAAGCAAAATAATGTAGATTACCAACATTTTTGTTTACAATATTTATTTTATTTTTTCTAACCACAAAATTTCAAATACATATTCAAATATTTTGACAGAAAATATTATGAACATGATTTTAATCATGCGTTTTTCAATTTATAGTAGTATAGTATTTATGGTATAGTATTAGTTTTTATATAAAACTTCAATGTATGTTTGAGTGGGTCTGATTGTCTATAAATATTTAAAATTATATCGATAAAAAAATATATGCAGAATTAAAAACCATTCTATATGACATACAGTAGCATTAAATTAGCTAAATCTAGCAAACATATATTTAAATAACGACCGCCAAACGGTACAACTCTTTAATTTCATAGTTTAACAAAATATATCACACACTGCATGAGAAAATATTAGACAGCTCTATTAAAATCTATAATTTCTCAATTTTCCTCAATACTTATTACCAGCTATCATTAATATTAAATTTAAGGTCAAATCAAAGTACAACAACAATAAATAAATTAAATAACAAAAATAATATTCGAAAACATAACCTAAAATGTTCAACTAATTTGTTCCGGTGTTAATTTCATTC
>OY856187.1:13890140-14113421 GCA_963693315.1 Diogma glabrata | reverse complement strand
CGAGGGGCGTGTCATATGAAAGGTTAATTTTTTTCTCTTTTTTGTAGTTTTCGAAAACACCGTATTTGATTCATTTGATTAAAATTGTGTCTTTGTGAGACTATTCACGTAAAATAATCGTTGAAGAGGATAAATTTTGCTACGTTGTGTAAAAAGTGTATTATAGTAAAATATTGAGTCAAACGAAATATTGAAATGAACAAACAAGATCAGATTAGATCAAACAAGTTTAACAAGTCAGATGAACCCGACTTCAGGCGAAAGGCGTTGAAAAATTATGCGATAACATACCTGTTTGCTATTCGATAGATGATCATTTAATATGGTTGCGTTGCAAATGTGCTCTGTGAGGTTGATCACTAATTACAAACATTTTTGAAATTGTTGAACTCGGCCAGAAAATTGGTTGAAGTATAAAATTGTTACAGTCAAGTAAATCGAGGTTGGGGATCTGTTCTTTTAGTTAGGTCTGATACAGTACCACTAGTGCAGAAAAAAGTAGCCACTAACACTTTTATTTTAGCCCTGCTGACAGTCATTGTGAATGTTAAACTAGCTGGAGTTCAAGTTCTGTTAGTATACCGATCTCCCCAATGTTCGGTAAACAAATCACTCGACTGTGTTAACAATGCACTCGTTGGCAATAATTTGACGATACTTTTTCCTCCAACTGTTGTGAAAAATGACTTTAATGTTGGTTTCAATAAAAGTCCTCAAAACTGGCTCTCAAACTATTTTCTACAAAGAAATTTACAAAGAAAAATTCATGAACAATTGATAATATATTTTTCAATATAAATAATTTATAAGCTTTCTTTAGCTACCATAAACAGTATTGAGACTTTTGATAATACAAATAAAATTGCTGCGGGATAACGTTATCCCCAGACGAACACAAGGATTTGGGAATCCCTTAAATTTTTATAACATTAGCCGGACATTCCAAAGGAAAGAAAAACAAAAATTAATATATCTATAATTTAAAATACCTTGAACTAAAAAACTGTTGATTGGTGAACACTTCCAGTATGATGTCCTATTTCCCAAAATTTAATTTCAAAAGAAAATTCAGCAGCATCTGATGTTAGCTTTTAATTCCCTTCCTTAAATAGTTTTATAGCTTGTTTACAATTTCTCAGCAAATTATTGATAAATATATTGAAATGTTCATTTGTGTGTACTACAGGCATTTTTCTTCATGTTTAAAATAAATCAAACGTAATTTATGATATGTATCACTTTATTATTTTATTTTCGTTTCCAGACACATATAATTTGAAACACACCATTCAAAACTTCATAGAACATTTTTTTTTGTGTGGTTAAGCATAGCATTACAAAAATTTGATATAATTATCAATGAACTTATTTATTTTTACTGAACATAAAGATGTTTAGAACAAACTTTAACAACAATATAAGACTATGTTTATTTCTTATTTTTAGTATAAAAATATTTGTGTCGTTATTGACACAAAGCTGAATTGTTTTCTTCTTTAATAACAAAATCGGAATTTTTTAAAAAAACTGAATTAAACATTTTGTTTGAAGAACCAAAAATGGAATTAGTATTTATTTGTAATAACAACTTAACCAATTCAAAGTAATTAACAAATTAATTTAAAAACAGATTTTGTTCACAAATTCAATCAAACATTTTCTTATCAGAACCAAAATCAGAATGAATCTAAAAATCCAAAATTGGAAAAAATGTGATTTTCTTTTGACGTTTTTTATTTTTTTCTTTAAAAGAAAGTCAAGCAACTGAACAAACAAAAAAAACGAGTGCGTTCTTATATTTATGTTAATGTACGAATTGAAGCTGGTCTGTGTTAGGAGAAAAATTTAACTATTGTAATGGAAAAATGAAAAATGAAATGTTAATTGTGTTTGAGTCAGATCAAGAATAGGGATTGGTTTTATCATGTTAATTAGCATAAAGCCGACGTTACAAACCATGAATTCAAGATGTTAAGCAAGACTTTCAATCTTGAAGTCACAAAAAACGTCGCCATCCCTTTCATGACAGGAAACCACCGAACTGCATTTATTAAGAAGTTGTACCTGGGATCGGAGTATCAACAGCCACTGGCGTCACGACCGATGACCAATCCCTACACTCATGAAGTCCGCGAGGAACTCCACTGAGTATTGAGACCGACCATCCATCAGAACGCCAGCACTATTGACACCCCGATACTACCAGCAAGTATGACCCAGAAGATGTGAACCACAGCGACGACAACTAGCCAGAGGAACGACCCTACCTAACGAAAAGACATCATTCCCTGATATCCTTCGCATGATGAACTCCAAGATTCTTACCGCTCATATCTATGCACTCATAAAGTACATTTCCAATCTTAGTTTTAATCATTGCAGGTAAGAACTTTGGAGCCAATTTCGCCGAGAATTTCTTAGTAGCGTCACTCAAATGATGCTGCCGTACATACACACGTTGTTGTGGTTCGAAGGTTCGTAGTTTAGATCGCAGGTTATAATGATGTTGTGATTTCTTAAAAGCTACAGACAGGTTCTGTTGTACTCGATTTCTGAGCATGGTCAAGTGATCAGAGCGTTCGATTTCCTCACCAATATCTTCACCCAGCATGTGAAGTGATCTCATCAGATGATAAATGTTACCATCTGGTATCGGATGTTGCCCGAATAGCAAATAGTACGGTGAGTACTTTGTCGCAGAATGTACTGCAGCTCGCAGTGCATATGCAATTTCACCAATTTGTGCATCCCACTTGGTATGTTGACCTTTTAAGAACGCTCGGATTGCTGCTAAAACTGATCGGTTGACCCGCTCTGACGCGTTACTCTGTGGACTATAAACACCAGTCCTAATATGTTTGATGCCGAAATCTGACAAAAGACTTTGAAAGTTCCTACTAGTGAACTGCTTGCCATTGTCACTGTGTAGAAACTCTGGAACCCCATAAGTAAGAAACACTTCATTCTTTAGAAAAGCATTCACCTTCGGTGAAGTTGCGTTTCTAAGCGGTTTCAGTATTACAAACTTCGTAGCATGATCCAGAACTATCAGTAACACCGTATTCCCAAGTGTAGAACGAGGGTACGGTCCCAAAAAATCTATATAGACTCTCTGCCATGGACGTGCTGTTTCGAATTGATATTGCATCGGAGGACGCAATATCTGATTCGTGGCTTTTGTTTGTTTACATGTGTCGCAGGACACAACATAGTTGTGTACCTGTGACGCCATGCCCGGCCAATAATAAAGACGTCGAAGTAATTCTAATGTCTTTTTAACACCTCCATGTGCAGCAGTACTATCATTATGATGTCTCTGAATCATGCTTAAAGTCATCGGTTTTGGAATCCAGAGCTTCCACACAGGAACATCGTTGGGTATTGCATCAGGTCTTGGCTCAATACGTATGTATAGCTTATCGTCCACGACTTTAACAGATGGAAAGTCCTTGGGTGATGAACGAACCTTAGCTATCATATCAGTATATTCTTTGTGCCGATAACCTTCATTGTCGAGTTTAATGTCGTTAACATGATGTAATAATGCTTCCGTCAATTCCTCGTGTGTATCGTCATAAAGACGAGATAGAGCATCAGGGACTATATTTTGGGTACCTTTTTGGTGGACAATGGTAAAATCCATATGTTGGAGTTTTAGGCTCCACCTAGCCAGACGACCACTCAAGTCCTTCTGTGACATAAGCCACTTCAGACTTGAGTGATCAGTCACAATTGTAAATCGGTGACCTTCAACATAGCCCCTGAATTTCTTCACACTCAGAATTGCCGCAAGACATTCCAGCTCAGAAACTGAATAGTTTCGTTGAGCTTGGTTTAATTTCTTCGACATGAAGGCTATCGGACACTCTTGTCCATCCTCGTCGACCTGATACAATACACTACCTACCCCTGTCAGACTCGCATCGCATCTAATAAAGAACTCTTTATTATAATCCGGGTTAATTAATACCGGTGCTGTAGTCAGCAATTTTTTTAGATTTTCAAAAGCTGTCTGCGCTTCCACTGTCCATTTTAATTTTCCAGAACTTTTCTTTAATAGGTCTGTGATCGGTGATACCACGCTTGCATAGTCTGGTATGAAACGTTGGTACCAACCGGCCATACCTAATAACCGTCGAATTTGTTTAACTGTAGATGGAGCTGGGTACTCTGCTACAGCTCTTACCTTGTCAGGGTCAGTTCGAAGACCGTCCTCACCAACCAAAAATCCCAAATATTTCACCTCTCTCAGAACAAATTTACTTTTCTTGAGGTTTATTGTTAACCCAGCCGCTCTTAACAATGAAGAGACTTTGGACAGCAATTCCATATGTTCCTGGAACGTGGAAGAGACTACCAATAGATCATCTAAATAAACAAAGACATTTTCGTGATATTGATGTGGTATCACTTTGTGCATTAGCCGACACATTGTCTGGGGAGCATTGCACAATCCAAAGGGCATAACCCGGAATTGATACAATGGACGACCAGGCACTGTGAAGGCTGTCTTGTCTCTAGATGCTTCTGCCAGAGGAATCTGCCAGAAAGCATCTTTGAGATCAATACTTGAAATGTACTTTGTGCTATTTAGACGACCTAGTAAGCCATCAATCAAGGGAAGTGGGTAAGCGTCCTTTTTAGTTAGTGAATTGACACGACGGCTATCAATACATAATCTGTTTTTACCAGATTCTTTTTGTACCAGAACTACTGGCGAGCACCACGAACTGTTAGACTCTTCGATCACGCCCATTTGAAGCATTCGGTCAAGTTCGGCATAGACCTTTAGTTGAACAGCCGGCGATGTGGGATAATGCCTCTGTTTAACAGGTGCACTATCACCAACATCGATGACATGTTCAACTAAAGAAGTCTTTCCGAGTCCAGACACTTCAAATGACGGGAAAGAATCCTTGATCATATCCAGTTCTCGTTGCTGGTCAGTGGTGAGGTTATGTATATTTAAATTTTGTAGCTCTGTGCGAGTCAGTTCACTAACAAAAGAAGGAACAATACCGAATTTCTCCCAGAAATCTATGCCCAGGTAGAGCTCTTCTCGTAATCCAGGGACTATATGGAACCGCATTGGTTTAGTGGAGCCATTCACGGTTATTGGAATTTCGATGTAACCCAAAATTTTTGTTGCAGTACCATCTGCCGTACGAATACACGAAGTGTACTTACGGTAAGTTATACCTGCTGATTCCAATAATTCCAAGGAATTTCTTCCAAGTATTGTGATTGACGCTCCACTATCCAATAGACCTGAAATATGTTTGTCCAAAATCTTGATTGTCAATCGCGGCCGAGGATCCTTTATTTCTGAAAGGATAGATGAAATACAAGCTTTACGAAATAATTTCCTCATCCTCCAATATCTAATGTTACGTTCAAGACGTCTAAAATATGTGCGATGTAATGATGGGAAATTAAATGTATTTGATGATTTTATTCGGGTTTCGTTGGTGGTGGAAGATCGTCCTGCGTTCCTACATCTCTCGTCGATTTCTTCGGGCTCATTGGATGTTGAACCGAGGGTACCATCCCCGAAGCATGTACTCTCGGACGGTAGTTTACCGACGGGTGACAATATGAACAATTTGCATAAATTACATCCGGTTTATTACATTTCCAGCAATATAATTTTATCCGATTCTTAGAGCACTCAGGAGCTCGATGACCATTTACTCCACATCTAAAACATACTATTGGTTGTCTGGATATTGATGGACCAGGTTGAATGTTATCCGATGTCATGCCAGGTCGCTGCAATATCCGTCTCGGTGCTGACTCCATCGCTTCAATATATCCATGTTGTTCTGGTTCAGCATCCACCCCATAATCATCCACTTGCTGTAGCTCGCTAATTCTTAAGTTTGATGTTCTGGTCGGAACTGGTGTGGACCACAAACGTTCAAACTTCTGACATAAAGTCCGAAGTTCGTCCATAGTTGTGATTGTTGCTGCAAGTGTAGCGTTTTTCAGTTCTACACTCAGTCCTTCCCTAGCGATTTCTAATAATTCAGCTGCAGCAAATGGTCGAACTAATCTCCGATTTAACGAACCCACTTCAACTAAATACTCATAAACGCTCTCTTTGACTTTCTGTTTACGGTTCAAAAGAACACGTAATACCGCTTTATCATCGGTGAGCGTACCGAAGGTGCGTAGGAGTCCTTCCCTAAGCACTGAGTAAGTCACTTCCTCATATTCATGAGTTAAATTCAAATAGTATCTATCGGCAGCTGCCTTGAGGTACCGTGGAACGATCGACCTAAGGTCGTCCCAGGACACACGGTCCCTCCTTGCAGCCGCCTCCACTCGATGAATAAACTCATGAACATCAGGGGAGTGACCATCCCCTGTGAAGTTCGGAACCCAATTTGAGTCATAACGACTCAAATTGTTCCTACGTACCTCTCGGTATGCTCCCGGTGACAATGCTGGAGCCGCGACACGAGATACCTGAGGAAGTGGGTTGTATGGTGGTGGTGCTGTTAATGGAGCTTGTGGATAATTTGTTTGAAATTGTTGTAACTGCTCCTGTGGTATCGGTTGATAATTCAGAGGTTGCTGTACCAATGCCGGATTGATGTATATTTGTTCAGCTTGGAACGATGAACCCAGTTGTGGTAATGCGAAGTCCTCCGCTCTTAAACCTGATCGTTGAAAATACGAAGGTGGTAATTGTTCTGCCCGTCTTTGTTGTTGTTGATACCCACGATTTAAACTGTGTATCGTATCAGTTATTGGCTGTACTGGTATTGGAGTGGATCTCTCATCTGGCTGAAACGCAGGCGATTCGGATGGTACAGATGATCCTCCTGGTTTACTCTGCATAACTGGACGTGTCGACAACGATCTTATTATATCCCAAGCGCGTGACAATTGGGAGATAGCGTAGGTGCGGGCTTCTTGCAAATCATCGCGAGAACCCAACCTATTCATCCTCCCTGTATAGTGCAACACACGATTAGCCAGACCATCTAAGAATGGCTGATTAATCGGTGGCTGAAGTCTACGTATCTGATCCACAATTAGTTGTGCTGCCTGCACCACCATTTGAGACTCAGCTACCAAATCTCTCGCGTGAGATACAGTTAATGGAACTGAACCTTGTACCGCGTGGTTTCGAAGTTCCTCTGCCCAGTTGACCCCCCTGAAATCCACACCTCGAACCAGACATTCAATTTGCAGTTCGCTGGGTTCCAATCCATAAAATGGATGGTCAATGTCTATTTGACTTGACATTTTATATAATAAGTTGTAAAATTCCCGAATGCGAACAACAATAACAAAACCAATAGCAAAAAAAACAATATCACTAAATTAAGTGGATTAATACGCCCGGTAAAATCGACCGATGGAAATGTAAAACGCAAAAGTAAAAACACAGAACACCCCCAATTCGAAAACACAAAGAAAAAGTTATTTTCTTTTCGCAAAGACGGATTTTAGTTGTCTACTCAAAATTGCTTGACTTTTTTTTTCAAAAATACCTAAAATATTGTGATATTTATAAAATAATTTATTTATTTCTAATTCCAGATATCTGAAATTTAGAAAAATCATATATCTAAAATTGTTTATTGACGATAGCACCCCTAAGAATATTTATTTATTTTTTAAAAGAAATTGAAAAAAATAAAGATATTTGAAAAAATGCTTATTTATTGGATGCACCGTCTTAGCTCCAAATATTGATTTATTTTTTAAAAAAATAAAGAATATTTATTTCTTGATGTTATGCGTATTTAATAGAAAAATTTGTATTTACTTAAAATTATTTATTCCTAAAAATTTAATTTATTTAATAAAAAATTTTATTTATTTATTCTCAAAAATTTATTGTTTTGATTTAATTTATTTTTTTATTTAATATATAGATAAGAGATTCCCAAATTCAAGATTCGTCTGGAGACAACATAAAAGTAAGTATGGTTACAATGACCATTTTATTTAGTAATTGAATTCCCGCGTTCGCGAGCCCACTCCAACAATGCATGTGAGAACCGACTAGAAAAGCCCCTAACGACCAGATTCTACAGAACAGTATCTCCCCAACCTAACAAAAACAATCGCAACTGTCACGATTAGACCCTAGGCCCATTTCTACTGACCCAGCTGCGGTTGTTCTACCTAAAAATAAATTATCATTAAACTAATGCCAAAGTCGAAGAACGCTCCCGAACACCAGACTTCAACCCCTAAACTCAATGAAAACTGTCTATTGCAAGCTAAATGTAAAAGTGGAAAAATTTTGAAGTTGTGTGAGGTGAAGCCTCGATCCTGATAAAAAAAATAGATTGGTTCTCCTCTTCATTTCGTTAAAGAAGCTTCTGTGCAGGAAATGGTACTACTGGTTTGTACCTAAGTACAGACCAGCAGTAGTCATCCCCTTATCACCAGAAACTCCTTCTGAAACGAAGAGAAGAAACCAATGAACTTCGATCGCATGTCCTAAGGCCAGAGGCGATCTAAGAACATAATTATGTTAAGGAGATAAGCTCCATGGATCCTTGTAACGATCGCAATAATCGCAAAACAATAATAAAACCAAATTCATCTTCGTTTTCAATTCAATAAAAATGCATTTCATTAGTTTCCGTTCATTTTTACATTAATAATAATTTTAAAATTTCCTAAAACTTAACTGCTAGTTAAATTTTGAATATACTATAAAAAGCAAACGAACGTACTAAATTTTTATTTCCAATACTAATGAACAGACGTCGTTGTTAATCATTTGCTGAATTTCAAGTATTACCCGATTTTGTTGTGACATCATAAGATGTCAAAAGCAAAATCACATTTTTGCAATTTTTAATTTGAAAATTAATTCATTCCATTTTCTGCTTTTAAAAGAAGAAAACGTTCAATTTTTATTTGTATTAAACATTAAATAAAACAGAAAAAAAGAGTCTATATAAAAAAAAAATATATATCCATGAGTGATGTTGTGATATAATAAATTGTGATTTAAAATTAAATAGATTTTAATAATAATGTTTACATAAATTTGCCACAATTTAATAAATGAATGGTTATTAAAGTATCAAAGAATTTTTTTTGCTGAGATACAAGAAGAATAGCGCGTCTTTATATTTTTACTTGATTATGCTGTGTTTTTGTGACTTCAAAACGCCATTTTATTAATATCAAGTAATAAATTTGTTTATTCGATTAATTTATAAAAAATTGTCAATGGAAATATGGAGAATTATGCAATTTAATTGATCCAAATATAGAATATGGAAATATTGTATATAGTGGCAATAATAATCAATCAGGAATTCGTTTAATAAATCCACCGCAGACAAATTTGACAGAACATAATGAAGAAATGATATTGGAAAATCAAACAAATAACTTAAAACAACAGAATATTGATGACCTCAATCAACAAAAATAACTTAAGGTATTTATTATAAATATGTATATTAATTTTAATTTAATTATTACTTTTGGAATGTCAAGATAAATTTAGGAAATAGTAAGAGATTCTCAAATTCAGGGTCCGTGTGGAGATAATCTGTATGGAGGGAGTGACCTCCTTTGCTTAACTATAATAAGATGTGTTTGTGATCTGTATAGATTTAATAGTATACTGAACAGAAACATAGTAGTAAAGGTCCAATGATTATAACGTGGCTCCGTAGCAGGGCCTTAGATTATAACGTAGCGCCGAACAAAAAGGGACCCGTTAGCTTAATTACAGTTATATTATTTGGTGGGAAAATATTTTCCAGTTTGGGCGTTGGCAAGCCGGTTTTTTTTTGGAAAAACTTTTTTTTGTGGAACATTTTATATTATTATATTTATATATTTATATATTGATTGATTATTTCAATTCAGATTAATTAATATCTATATATAGTTTATTTTTCGCGTCGGTTTATTTAGCTAAATTTTGTTAAAAAGCTAGAGGAAGAAATAAAGGTTTAGTTTCTAAGGTGTTCATGTGTATATTTATCATAAGTACTCTAAATTTATATTTTCAAAAATTTAAAGAATTCCGCGTTTCTCTTTGTAAGTTTTAGGATAAACCAGTTGTGGTTTTTTTTGGTAATAGGGTGGTGGCAACCGGTTTGGGCCGTGGTTGTCAATCAGCTTTTTGTTTATCTTGAAATAAACCAGTTATTGGTTTCGTTTTGGTTTTGATTAGGAAATTATATTTTGAAAAAAACCGTTTTGGGACAGCAATTTTTTTGGAGATTGTTTTTTGTGCTGTCATCTGCTTTTAGTAATACTAATTGTTTTTTATTTGGAAAAAAGAAAACGTTTTGGGGAAGCAGTTTTTTTTTTGAAATTTTTTTATGCTACCATGTACATATTGTACATATAATTGTTTATATATTGTACATATTTTTGGATGATGCAATTAATTTATATATGAAATTAATTGTATGTTTTTTTGATTATGGTTAGATTTAGTAAGTGTTTAGCTGGCTTTTTTCAATGCACTCATACGCGATCCCCATATTCGTCATTGGTTTAATGTGAGTTACAATTCCGAGGTATTGATTTATGTATTATTCACACTATAGAATGGATGTCAATAGAACATGTCTCATTACAGTTCTATAAACTTTTGAACTTGTACGGAAATGTTGAAATATTTTTATTTTGGCTAATATAATGTTCATTTTTGGCCAAAACGACTTCTATTGCAATACGCCTTATTAGATTTTATGATTTGTACATGAATTATTTTGTGTATCTCATATATATATACAAAATAATTTATGTCAAACCTGAGAGTCTAGGTAGGTTTCCTATTGCAACACAATTCGTTTGGCGAAAGAATTTTTTGTGGTTAAGTCATGTTTTTAGGAGTTTTAGGATGTTATTGACGTAATAAAGGTTAACATTGACCAAACAGTTTTTCAACAATTTTATATAAGTTTAAATCTTTCGTCACTACTATCAAAGTATTATTGGTCTATGTTTATGGAAGTACATTGAAAATAATTAATTCCCATTAGCTTTATAGAGTGAGCCGGATCCAGATCAATATCTTCACATTTGTCATCATATTGATCCGCTGACGTAGGTATACATATCTCGTATGAGTCCATTTTAGTTACCATTTTTAAAATTATTTTTCATTGCGATTAATTTTAAAAAGTGGTATAAATATAGAAATAATTATTTTTAGCTAACATTTATTTTTGTTGTTTGTTTTGAATACAATAAGTAAAGCGAAAAATTTGACCTGAACAAATATATTAGAGGTAATAACCAAAATTAGTAAGCTTAGTTTTGAATTTAAAATAATCGTAATTTTTTTTTAAATTACCAATTTATTATTTAGTCTGAAGATTAAATTTAATTAATTTCATGCAAAACTTTATTAACACATATTATGTATTTCATGTTTCGATTTAGCATTTTTAAATAAGAAATTATTTAGATTATGGATAAGTTATATAGTATTTAGGTTTACTGATTCACTTTTCCCAGCGGTAGGCCTAACAAGCCATCCATGGGGCTTATCCCCTTAACATTGATGTCGTTCTTAGATCGCCTATGGCCATCGGGGTTATGCGATCGAAGAACATTGGTTTCTTCTCTTCATTCAGCGAGGGAGTTCTCAGGGACGAGGAGTGGTGTTGCTGTGTTTGTACTTAGGTGCAAACCAGTAATACCATTCTTTGCTCAGAGGCTTCTTCGGTGTAATGAAGAGAAGAACCAATTGTACTTTTGCTTTCAGGATCAGAGGCTTCACCTCATACAAATTCAAAAACTTTCCATTTTTCCATTTAGATTCACAATAGAACAATTTTTCATAGAGTTTAGGGTTTGAAGTCTGGTGCT
The DNA here is from genome assembly GCA_963693315.1 of Diogma glabrata. Lineage (NCBI taxonomy): Eukaryota > Metazoa > Arthropoda > Insecta > Diptera > Cylindrotomidae > Diogma > Diogma glabrata. The sequence goes on along the minus strand of OY856187.1, from coordinate 14,101,601 downwards.
CGGGAGCGTTCTTCAACTTTCGCATTAGGTTTAGTTGTAATTTATTTGTAGGTTAAACAAGCACAACTGGGTCAGTAGAAATGGACCTAGTGTCTAATCGTGACAGTTGTGATTGTTTTATTAGGTTGGGGAGAAACTGTTCTGTAGAATCTGGTCGTTAGGGGCTTTTCTAGTCAGTTCTCACATGCATTGTTGAAGTGGGCTCGCGAACGCGATATTTCAAATTTAAACAAAATGGATATTGTACCATACTTACTTTTTAAATTGTCTCCAGACGAATCTTGATTTTGGGAATCTCTTATGATATTAAATAAAAGGTAAAATAAATAAAACAAATTTTTTGAAAATTAATTAAATAAATATTTTTTATTAAATAAATAATTTTTTTAATTTAAGTTAATTTTAGGTAGCTAAATAAAATAAATTTTGATAATTAAGCAAAACATCAAGATATAAATAAATATCTATTATTTTTTTAAAAAATTAAATAAATATTTTGAGTTAAGAGGACCACCCAATAAATAAGCATCTTTAAACATTTTTTTCAAATTTTAAAATAAATAAATGTTTTTTCCATAGGGGTGTGTCGTCAATAAATAATTTTAGGTATATAATTAATTCTGAAATTTCAGCATATCTGAAATTAAAATAAATAAATTATATTTTTACATATACAATATCTTAGGAATTTTTGTACAGATTCAGCAAGGATTAACTACGACGGTCTTTCCCTTGGTTCCTTTACGAAGGTTGTTTTTTTTACAAAAATTTTCTGTTTTTTTTTGGGGCGTTCGTTGGTTTTTTTTCGTTTTGCGCTTTTTATTGTTTTCACTTTTACAGCATACTAGCTGCATTTTTTTTTTGTTGTTGAGATTGGTTTTATTATTGTTATTTGTTATTGTGAATTCTGGATTCTATAAATTTTACCATCAAAATGTCAAGTCAAATAGACATTGACCATCCATTTTATGGATTGGAACCCAGCGAACTGCAAATTGAATGTCTGGTTCGAGGTGTGGATTTCAGAGGGGTCAACTGGGCAGAGGAACTTCGAAACCACGCGGTACAAGGTTCAGTTCCATTAACGGTATCTCACGCGAGAGATTTGGTAGCTGAGTCTCAAATGGTGGTGCAGGCGGCACAACTAATTGTGAATCAGATACGTAGATTTCAGCCACCGATTAATCAGCCATTCTTAGATGGTCTGGCTAATCGTGTGTTGCACTATACAGGGAGGATGAATAGGTTGGGTTCTCGCGATGATTTGCAAGAAGCCCGCACCTACGCTATCTCCCAATTGTCACGCGCTTGGGATATAATAAGATCGTTGTCGACACGTCCAGTTATGCAGAGTAAACCAGGAGGATCATCTGTACCATCCGAATCGCCTGCGTTTCAGCCAGAGGAGAGATCCACTCCAATACCAGTACAGCCAATAACTAATACGATACACAGTTTAAATCGTGGGTATCAGCAACAACAAAGACGGGCAGAACAATTACCACCATCGTGTTTTCAACAATCAGGTTTAAGAGCGGAGGACTTCGCATTACCACAACTGGGTTCATCGTTCCAAGCTGGACAAAGATACATCAATCCGGCATTGGTACAGCAGCCTCTGAATTATCAACCGATACCACAGGAGCAGTTGCAACAATTTCAAACAAATTATCCACAAGCTCCATTAACAGCACCACCACCATACAACCCACTTCCTCAGGTATCTCGTGTCGTGGCTCCAGCATTGTCACCGGGAGCATACCGAGAGGTACGTAGGAACAATTTGAGTCGTTATGACTCAAATTGGGTTCCGAACTTCACAGGGGATGGTCACTCCCCTGATGTTCATGAGTTTATTCATCGAGTGGAGGCGGCTGCAAGGAGGGACCGTGTGTCCTGGGACGACCTGAGGTCGATCGTTCCACGGTACCTCAAGGCAGCTGCCGATAGATATTATTTGAATTTGACTCATGAATATGAGGAAGTGTATAATGTGGACCCTGTTACGAAGCCACGTTATAATACTTGGACCTTTACTACTAATATAAAAAATAGAATTTGCGCGGGATACAGCTTATCCCCACACGAATCTTGAGATTGGGAATCTCTCACTATTTTTTCCCTAAGTTTACTCTAACATTCTAAAAGGGATAATTAAATTAAAATTAATATACATATTTATAGTAAATACCTTAAGCTATTTTTGTTGATTGATGTCATCAATATTCGGTTGTTCTAAGTTATTTCTTTGATTTTCCAATATCATTTCTTCCTTATGTTCTGTCAAATTGTAATATTTCCATATTCTTTTTGTCTTCAATTTTTCGTTTGTAATAAAACCTTATTTTTACTATTATAGTAATTAATACTACAGCGAAAACGTTTGTAAATTTTATTTTAATTTAAATCGTATTCCATTAGTTTTTCACATCAATAACAAAATAATAATTTGTTTTTATAATTTTTGACACAATTTTTTTATAATCAATTCAATCTTTGGTTCACGTTTATAATAGAAACACTTTTGTTTGAACACGTATTTGAGTTTTTTTAAAATTCAAATCAATTAAACTTGAATATGATATATTAAACACAGCAGATTATTTTAATATTTATTTATTTATTCGCTATTTTTACTTACGGACGTTTTCTTACAATTTTATTGTTTTGAAGCCGAAAATGGAATGAATAATAATTTTTTCCAAATTAAAAATTGCAAAAATGTGATTTTGCTTTTTCCCTCTTCTAATCAATCGTGTCATATTCGAAATTCAGCAAATGATTAACAACGACGTCTGTTCATTAGCATTGGAAATAAAAATTTAGTACGTTCGTTTGCTTTTTATAGTATATTCAAAATTTAACTAGCAGTTAAGTTTTAGAAAATTTTAAAATTATTATTAATGTAAAAATGAACGGAAACTAATGAAATGCATTTTTATTGAATTGAAAACGAAGATGAATTTGGTTTTATTATTGTTTCGCGATTATTGCGATCGTTACACCATGAATTCAAGGTAGAAACCAAGATTTCTACTCTTGAAATCACAAAAACGTCGCCATCCCCTCCATGACAGAAAACCACCGAACTACTTCCACCTATTAAACTGTATCTGGGATCGAGATACCCACAGTCACTGGCGTCAAGACCGATGACCGGTTCCAACACTCATGAAGTCCTTAAGAACCTCACTGAGTATTGAGACCGACCATCCATCCGAACGTCAGCACCACGGACACCCCGATACAACCAGTAAGTATGACCTGAAGATGTGAACCCCAGAGACGACAATCAGCCAGAGGAACAACCCTACCTAACGAAAAGACATCATTCCCTGATGTCTTTCGCGTGATGGACTCCAAGATTCTTACCGCTCATATCTATGCACTCGTAGAGTACATTTCCAATCTTAGTCTTAATCATTGCAGGTAAGAACTTTGGAGCCAATTTTGCCGAGAATTTTTTGGTAGCGTCACTCAAATGATGTTGCCGTACAAACACACGTTGTTGTGGTTGAAAAGTCCGTAGTTTAGATCGCAGGTTGTACTGATGTTGTGATTTTTTGAAGGCTGCTTTTAAATTTTGTTGAACCCGGTTCCTAAGCAGAGTCAAATGATCAGTGCGTTCCATTTCCTCACCAGCATCTTCACCAAGCTGGTGTAGTGATCTCAACAATTGGTAAGTATTCCCATCCGAAACTGGATGTTGACCAAATAATAAATAGTACGGTGAGTACTTGGTAGCTGAATGTACTGCAGCCCGCAGTGCATATGCGATTTCACCAATTTGCGAGTCCCACTTGGTATGTTGACCTTTAAGGAACGCTCGAATTGCTGCTAGAACTGACCTATTGACCCGCTCTGACGCGTTACTTTGAGGACTATAAACACCGGTCCTAATGTGTTTAATGCCGAAATCTGACAAAAGACTTTGAAAGTTCCTACTAGTGAACTGTTTGCCATTGTCACTGTGTAGAAACTCTGGTACCCCATATGTAAGAAACACTTCGTTCCTTAGAAAAGCATTCACCTTCGGTGAAGTTGCGTTTCTAAGTGGTTTCAGTAGTACAAACTTCGTAGCATGATCCAGAACTATCAATAACACCGTATTCCCAAGTGTAGAACGAGGATACGGTCCCAAAAAATCTATATAGACTCTCTGCCATGGACGTGCTGTTTCGAATTGATATTGCATCGGAGGACGCAATATCTGATTCGTGGCTTTTGTTTGTTTACATGTGTCGCAGGACACAACATAGTTGTGTACCTGTGACGCCATGCCCGGCCAATAATAAAGACGTCGAAGTAATTCTAAAGTCTTTTTAACACCTCCATGAGCAGCAGTACTATCATCATGATGTCTCTGAATCATGTTTGAAGTCATCGGTTTTGGTACCCAGAGTTTCCACACAGGAACATCGTTGGGTATTGCATCAGATCTTGGCTCAATACGTATGTATAGCTTATCATCCACGACTTTAACAGATGGAAAGTCCTTGGGTGATGATTGAACTTTAGCTATCATATCCGTATATTCCTTGTGCCGATAACCTTCATTGTCGATTTTGATGTCGTTAATGTGATGTGTTAATGCTTCCGTCAATTCCTCGTGTGTATCGTCATAAAGACGAGATAGAGCATCAGGGACTATATTTTGGGTACCTTTTTGGTGGATAATGGTAAAATCCATATGTTGGAGTTTTAGGCTCCACCTAGCCAGACGGCCACTCAAGTCCTTCTGTGACATAAGCCACTTCAGACTTGAGTGATCAGTCACAATTGTAAATCGGTGACCTTCAACATAGCCCCTGAATTTCTTCACACTAAGAATTGCCGCAAGACATTCAAGCTCAGAAACCGAATAGTTTCTTTGAGCTTTATTAAGTTTTTTCGACATGAAGGCTATCGGACACTCTTGTCCGTCCTCGTCGATCTGATACAGTACACTACCTATCCCTGTCAGACTTGCATCGCATCTAATAAAGAACTCTTTATTATAGTCAGGGTTAATTAATACCGGTGCTGTAGTCAGCAATCGTTTTAAATTTTCGAAAGCAGCTTGCGCTTCTAATGTCCATTTCAATTTCCCCGAACTCTTCTTTAATAAATCTGTGATTGGTGATACCACGCTTGCATAATTTGGTATGAAACGTTGGTACCAACCAGCCATTCCCAATAAACGTCGTATCTGTTTAACTGTAGATGGAGCTGGATACTCTGCTACAGCTCTTACCTTGTCAGGGTCTGTTCGAAGACCATCCTCACCAACCAAAAATCCCAAGTATTTCACCTCTCTCAGAACAAATTTACTTTTCTTGAGGTTTATGGTTAACCCAGCCGCTCTTAACAATGAAGAGACTTTGGACAGCAATTCCATATGTTCCTGGAACGTGGAAGAGACTACCAATAGATCATCTAAATAAACAAAGACATTTTCGTGATATTGATGTGGTATCACTTTGTGCATTAGCCGACACATTGTCTGGGGAGCATTGCACAATCCAAAGGGCATAACCCGGAATTGATACAATGGACGACCAGGCACTGTGAAGGCTGTCTTGTCTCTAGATGCTTCTGCCAGAGGAATCTGCCAGAAAGCATCTTTGAGATCAATACTGGAAATGTACTTTGTGCTATTTAGACGACCTAGTAAGCCATCAATCAAGGGAAGTGGGTAAGCGTCCTTTTTCGTTAGTGAATTGACACGACGGCTATCAATACATAATCTGTTTTTACCAGATTCTTTTTGTACCAAAACCACTGGCGAGCACCAAGAACTGTTACTCTCTTCGATCACGCCCATTTGAAGCATTCGGTCGAGTTCGGCATAAACCTTTAGTTGAACAGCCGGCGACGTGGGATAGTGCCTCTGTTTAACAGGTGCACTATCACCAACATCGATGACATGTTCAACCAAAGAAGTCTTTCCGAGCCCAGACACTTCAAATGACGGGAAAGAATCCTTGATCATATCCAGTTCATGTTGCTGATCAGTGGTGAGGTTATGTGTATTAAAAGTTTGTAGCTCTGTGCGAGTCAGTTCACTAACAAAAGAAGGAACAATACCGAATTTCTCCCAGAAATCTATGCCCAGGTAGAGCTCTTCTCGTAATCCAGGGACTATATGGAACCGCATTGGTTTAGTGGAGCCATTCACAGTTATTGGAACTTCTATGTAACCTAAAATTTTATTTGCAGTACCATCCGCCGTACGAATACACGAAGTGTACTTACGGTAGGTTGTACCTGATGATTCCAATAATTCCAAGGAATTTCTTCCAAGTATAGTGATTGACGCTCCACTATCCAATAGACCTGAAACATGTTTGTCCAAAATCTTTATTGCTAGTCGCGGCCGAGGATCCTTTGTTTCTGAAAGGATAGATGAAATACAAGCTTTACGAAATAATTTCCTCACCCTCCAATATCTGATGTTACGTTCAAGACGTCTAAAATATGTGTGATGTAATGATGGGAAATTAAATGTACTAGGTGATTTTATTCTGGTTTCCTGAGTGGTGATCGATCGTCCTGCGTTGCTACATCTCTCGTCGTTTTCTTCGGGCTCGTTGGATGTTGAACCGAGGGTACCATCCCCGAAGCATGTACTCTCGGACGGAAGTTTACCGACGGGTGACAATATGAACAATTTGCATATATAACGTCCGGCTTATTACATTTCCAACAGTGCAATTTTATTCTGTTTTTAGAACAATCAGGAGCTCGATGTCCATTTACCCCGCATCTAAAACAGACAATTGGTTGTCTGGACATTGATGGACCAGGTTGATTAGTATTACCAGATGATATCGCAGGTCGTTGCAGAATTCTTCTAGGTTGTGTATCCACAGCTTCAATATATCCATCTTGTTCTGGATCTATTTCTGATTCATAGTCGTCCATTTGCTGTAGTTCGCTAATCCTTAAGTTTGACATTCTGGTTGGGACTGGTGTAGACCACAAACGTTCGAACTTCTGACACAATGTCCGAAGCTCGTCCATAGTTGTGATTGTTGCTGCAAGTGTAGCGTTTTTCAGTTCTACACTCAGTCCTTCCCTAGCGATTTCTAATAATTCAGCTGCAGCAAATGGTCGAACTAATCTCCGATTTAACGAACCCACTTCAACTAAATACTCATAAACGCTCTCTTTGACTTTCTGTTTACGGTTCAAAAGAACACGTAATACCGCTTTATCATCGGTGAGCGTACCGAAGGTGCGTAGGAGTCCTTCCCTAAGCACTGAGTAGGTCACTTCCTCATATTCATGAGTTAAATTCAAATAATATCTATCGGCAGCTGCCTTGAGGTACCGTGGAACGATCGACCTCAGGTCGTCCCAGGACACACGGTCCCTCCTTGCAGCCGCCTCCACTCGATGAATAAACTCATGAACATCAGGGGAGTGACCATCCCCTGTGAAGTTCGGAACCCAATTTGAGTCATAACGACTCAAATTGTTCCTACGTACCTCTCGGTATGCTCCCGGTGACAATGCTGGAGCCGCGACACGAGATACCTGAGGAAGTGGGTTGTATGGTGGTGGTGCTGTTAATGGAGCTTGTGGATAATTTGTTTGAAATTGTTGTAACTGCTCCTGTGGTATCGGTTGATAATTCAGAGGCTGCTGTACCAATGCCGGATTGATGTATATTTGTTCAGCTTGGAACGATGAACCCAGTTGTGGTAATGCGAAGTCCTCCGCTCTTAAACCTGATTGTTGAAAATACGATGGTGGTAATTGTTCTGCCCGTCTTTGTTGTTGCTGATACCCACGATTTAAACTGTGTATCGTATTAGTCATTGGCTGTACTGGTATTGGAGTGGATCTCTCCTCTGGCTGAAACGCAGGTGATTCGGATGGTACAGATGATCCTCCTGGTTTACTCTGCATAACTGGACGTGTCGACAACGATCTTATTATATCCCAAGCGCGTGACAATTGGGAGATAGCGTAGGTGCGGGCTTCTTGCAAATCATCGCGAGAACCCAACCTATTCATCCTCCCTGTATAGTGCAACACACGATTAGCCAGACCATCTAAGAATGGCTGATTAATCGGTGGCTGAAGTCTACGTATCTGATTCACAATTAGTTGTGCTGCCTGCACCACCATTTGAGACTCAGCTACCAAATCTCTCGCGTGAGATACAGTTAATGGAACTGAACCTTGTACCGCGTGGTTTCGAAGTTCCTCTGCCCAGTTGACCCCTCTGAAATCCACACCTCGAACCAGACATTCAATTTGCAGTTCGCTGGGTTCCAATCCATAAAATGGATGGTCAATGTCTATTTGACTTGACATTTTGATGGTAAAATTTATAGAATCCAGAATTCACAATAACAAATAACAATAATAAAACCAATCTCAACAACAAAAAAATGTAGCTAGTATGCTGTAAAAGTGAAAACAATAAAAAGCGCAAAACGACAAAAAACCAACGAACGCCCCAAAAAAAACAGAAAATTTTTGTAAAAAAAACAAACTTCGTAAAGGAACCAAAGGAAAGATCGTCGTAGCTAATCCTTGCTGAATCTGTACAAAAATTCCTAAGATATTGTATATGTAAAAATATAATTTATTTATTTTAATTTCAGATATGCTGAAATTTCAGAATTAATTATATACCTAAAATTATTTATTGACGATAGCACCCCTAAAAATATTTATTTATTTTTTTTTTTAAAAAAATTGAAAAATAAAAAATATTCAAAAGAATGTTTATTTATCGGATGCACCGTCTTAACTTTGAAATATTTATTTATTTTTTTAAAAAAAATAAAAATATTTATTTATATCTTGATGTCTTGCTTATTAAGAAAATTTATTTATTTAGCTACCTAAAATTATTTAGATTCTAAAAAAAATTATTTATTTACCTAAAATTATTTAATTACGAAAATTTACTTTATTTAATAAAAAATTTTATTTATTTAATTTTTGAAAAATTTGTTTGATTTATTTTATTTTTATTTTTATTTAATGATTAGATAAGAGATTCCCAAAGTCAAGATTCGTCTGGAGACAATTTAAAAAGTAAGTATGGCTACAATATCCATATTGTCTAAATTTAAAATATCGCGTTCGCGAGCCCACTCCAACAATGCATGTGAGAACTGACTAGAAAAGCCCCTAACGACCAGATTCTACAGAACAGTTTCTCCCCAACCTAATAAAACAATCACAACTGTCACGATTAGACACTAGGTCCATTTCTACTGACCCAGTTGTGCTTGTTTAACCTACAAATAAATTACAACTAAACCTAATGCGAAAGTTGTAGAACGCTCCCGAGCACCATACCTCAAAACCCAAACTCCATGAAAAATTGTTCTATTGTAAAAGCTAAGTGGAAAAAAATGGTAAGTTTTTGAATTTGTATGAGGTGAAGCCTCTGATCCTGAAAGCAAAGTACAATTGGTTCTTCTCTTCATTACACCGAAGAAGCCTCTGAGCAAAGAATGGTACTACTGGTTTGCACCTAAGTACAAACACAGCAACACCACTCCTCGTCCCTGAGGACTTCCTCGCCGAATGAAGAGAAGAAACCAATGTTCTTCGATCGCATAACCCCGGTGGTCATAGGCGATCTAAGAACGACATCAATGTTAAGGGGATAAGCCCCATGGATGGCTTGTTAGGCCTACCGCTGGGAAAAGTGAATCAGTAAACCTAAATACTATATAACTTATCCATAATCTAAATAATTTCTTATTAAAAAATGCTAAATCGAAACATGAAATACATAATATGTGTTAATAAAGTTTTACATGAAATTAATTAAATTTAATCTTCAGACTAAATAATAAATTGGTAATTTAAAAAAAAATTACGATTATTTTAAATTCAAAACTAAGCTTACTAATTTTTAGGTTATTACCTCTAATATATTTGTTCAGGTCAAATTTTTCGCTTTACTTATTGTATTCAAAACAAACAACAAAAATAAATGTTAGCTAAAAATAATTACTTCCATACCCATCCCACTTTTTAAATTAATCGCAATAAAAATAATTTTAAAAATGGTAACTAAACACTTACTAAATCTAACCATAATCAAAAAAAAACATACAATTAATTTCATATATAAATTAATTGCATCATCCAAAAATATGTACAATATATAAACAATTATATGTACAATATGTACATGGTAGCATAAAAAAATTTCAAAAAAAAAACTGCTTCCCCAAAACGGTTTTCTTTTTTCAAAATAAAAAAACAATTAGTATTACTAAAAGCAGATGACAGCACAAAAAACAATCTCCAAAAAAATTGCTGTCCCAAAACGGTTTTTTTCAAAATTAAAAAAAATATCAAGATTCAAAATATATAATTTCCTAATCAAAACCAAAACGAAACCAATAACTGGTTTATTTCAAGATAAACAAAAAGCTGATTGACAACCACGGCCCAAACCGGTTGCCAAAAAAACAAAATTTAGCCAAATAAACCGACGCGAAAATAAACTATATATAGATATTAATTAATCTAAATTGAAATAATCAATTAATATATAAATATATAAATATAATAATATAAAATGTTCCACAAAAAAAAGTTTTTTCAAAAAAAAAACCGGCTTGCCAACGCCCAAACTGGAAAATATTTTCCCACCAAATTATTTATATATATATCTAAAAAAAAAAGCTAACGGGTCCCTGTTTCGGCGCCAAGTTATAATGTGGACCCTGTTACGAAGCCACGTTATAATACTTGGACCTTTACTACTAATATAAAAAATAGAATTTGCGCGGGATACAGCTTATCCCCACACGAATCTTGAGATTGGGAATCTCTCACTATTTTTTCCCTAAGTTTACTCTAACATTCTAAAAGGGATAATTAAATTAAAATTAATATACATATTTATAGTAAATACCTTAAGCTATTTTTGTTGATTGATGTCATCAATATTCGGTTGTTCTAAGTTATTTCTTTGATTTTCCAATATCATTTCTTCCTTATGTTCTGTCAAATTGTAATATTTCCATATTCTTTTTGTCTTCAATTTTTCGTTTGTAATAAAACCTTATTTTTACTATTATAGTAATTAATACTACAGCGAAAACGTTTGTAAATTTTATTTTAATTTAAATCGTATTCCATTAGTTTTTCACATCAATAACAAAATAATAATTTGTTTTTATAATTTTTGACACAATTTTTTTATAATCAATTCAATCTTTGGTTCACGTTTATAATAGAAACACTTTTGTTTGAACACGTATTTGAGTTTTTTTAAAATTCAAATCAATTAAACTTGAATATGATATATTAAACACAGCAGATTATTTTAATATTTATTTATTTATTCGCTATTTTTACTTACGGACGTTTTCTTACAATTTTATTGTTTTGAAGCCGAAAATGGAATGAATAATAATTTTTTCCAAATTAAAAATTGCAAAAATGTGATTTTGCTTTTTCCCTCTTCTAATCAATCGTGTCATATTCGAAATTCAGCAAATGATTAACAACGACGTCTGTTCATTAGCATTGGAAATAAAAATTTAGTACGTTCGTTTGCTTTTTATAGTATATTCAAAATTTAACTAGCAGTTAAGTTTTAGAAAATTTTAAAATTATTATTAATGTAAAAATGAACGGAAACTAATGAAATGCATTTTTATTGAATTGAAAACGAAGATGAATTTGGTTTTATTATTGTTTCGCGATTATTGCGATCGTTACACCATGAATTCAAGGTAGAAACCAAGATTTCTACTCTTGAAATCACAAAAACGTCGCCATCCCCTCCATGACAGAAAACCACCGAACTACTTCCACCTATTAAACTGTATCTGGGATCGAGATACCCACAGTCACTGGCGTCAAGACCGATGACCGGTTCCAACACTCATGAAGTCCTTAAGAACCTCACTGAGTATTGAGACCGACCATCCATCCGAACGTCAGCACCACGGACACCCCGATACAACCAGTAAGTATGACCTGAAGATGTGAACCCCAGAGACGACAATCAGCCAGAGGAACAACCCTACCTAACGAAAAGACATCATTCCCTGATGTCTTTCGCGTGATGGACTCCAAGATTCTTACCGCTCATATCTATGCACTCGTAGAGTACATTTCCAATCTTAGTCTTAATCATTGCAGGTAAAAAAAATAAAAAATGTCAAAACTGGTTTCACCACCCATAAATATATATATTATTCCGCCAAAATTTTACGCGCTAAAAATAATACAAAAAAAAAATTTATTTACCGTAATTACGGTATTTTACGAAAGAAAAGAAAAAATATCCAAATCTAAAACCTGACCTGGTTCCACCAGGGGTTCGTTTCGGCTGCCACTTATTGAGACTTTTGATAATACAAATAAAATTGCTGCGGGATAACGTTATCCCCAGACGAACACAAGGATTTGGGAATCCCTTAAATTTTTATAACATTAGCCGGACATTCCAAAGGAAAGAAAAACAAAAATTAATATATCTATAATTTAAAATACCTTGAACTAAAAAACTGTTGATTGGTGAACACTTCCAGTATGATGTCCTATTTCCCAAAATTTAATTTCAAAAGAAAATTCAGCAGCATCTGATGTTAGCTTTTAATTCCCTTCCTTAAATAGTTTTATAGCTTGTTTACAATTTCTCAGCAAATTATTGATAAATATATTGAAATGTTCATTTGTGTGTACTACAGGCATTTTTCTTCATGTTTAAAATAAATCAAACGTAATTTATGATATGTATCACTTTATTATTTTATTTTCGTTTCCAGACACATATAATTTGAAACACACCATTCAAAACTTCATAGAACATTTTTTTTTGTGTGGTTAAGCATAGCATTACAAAAATTTGATATAATTATCAATGAACTTATTTATTTTTACTGAACATAAAGATGTTTAGAACAAACTTTAACAACAATATAAGACTATGTTTATTTCTTATTTTTAGTATAAAAATATTTGTGTCGTTATTGACACAAAGCTGAATTGTTTTCTTCTTTAATAACAAAATCGGAATTTTTTAAAAAAACTGAATTAAACATTTTGTTTGAAGAACCAAAAATGGAATTAGTATTTATTTGTAATAACAACTTAACCAATTCAAAGTAATTAACAAATTAATTTAAAAACAGATTTTGTTCACAAATTCAATCAAACATTTTCTTATCAGAACCAAAATCAGAATGAATCTAAAAATCCAAAATTGGAAAAAATGTGATTTTCTTTTGACGTTTTTTATTTTTTTCTTTAAAAGAAAGTCAAGCAACTGAACAAACAAAAAAAACGAGTGCGTTCTTATATTTATGTTAATGTACGAATTGAAGCTGGTCTGTGTTAGGAGAAAAATTTAACTATTGTAATGGAAAAATGAAAAATGAAATGTTAATTGTGTTTGAGTCAGATCAAGAATAGGGATTGGTTTTATCATGTTAATTAGCATAAAGCCGACGTTACAACAGCTTTGGATAAGATGCAACCCAACGTGAAACTATGCTAACAAAAACTGTTGTTTTCTCAAATATTATATACAGTAATCCCTCCGACTGCGCGGGTTTTAACTGCGCGATTTCCACTGCGCGAGATGAGTTTTCAATACTAATTTTCGCACTGCGCGAATAAAATTTCAGACTGCGCGACGTTTAAAATTTTTTTTTAGAATATGTAGGTGAATTTCGTAAAATTAAAATGAAAAAAAAAATTAAATTTCCCACATGGGTCATTCTTTTACAAATCGAACAGATTTGAACAAAATCTGACCGACGGATTTGTGATTTGGCTTAAAAATTTTTTACTGGTATGATATCAAAAAAGATATACGTGTTCGAGGATTTTTTTTTTGGAAAATAGAGGCGATATAAATTTCATGATTTTTGGTTTGACGACTTATTTTTCACTTCGGTTCTATTAATGATAGAAGCTTTTGTTTTATTTTATTTTAAAGTTAAGAGATGGAATTTTAATTAAAAAATATGTTATAAACAAAATAAAAATTATTAGCAAATTCCTATTGTTATAAACAAATAAAATGTTAAAATCAATTTTTAGTGATTGCCCTACGTTCAATTTTCAAGAAAAACGTATTTTTAACTAAGGGAGAAATTAGTTTTACTGTTAGAAATATATTAATTTATCGAGCGCGGGACAACAAAAATTTATGGAATTTTTATCTTTCCGCGCTCGATAAACTGATTTATTTCTAATGCTACTCGTACACGAGAAAGCAAAATTGCAGGTGTCAGAGAGAAAGTGTCTGACTTATTGCTAAACTGTTTACACATAGGAATTTGTTAATAATTTTTGTGGATAACAATTTTTTTTAAAGTTCATCTTTTAGCTACAGAAAAAAATGTCTATCATTACCAGAACCGAAGTTATGAATCTTTGAAAATAAGTCTTCAAGCCAAAAATCACGAAATCCTCGAAATTTAGAACCGCTCCATTTTCCAACCCAAAAAAATTCTCGAGCACGTATATCTATCTTTTCTTGGGAAATGGGAATTTCGAAATTTTTCATAAAAGCCCTAAAATTTCAGCCAAATCAAAAATGTGTCGGTCAGAAAGATGTTCGGTTTGTAAAAGAATGACCCATATATGTGGCAATTTGCATTACATATTCAGTTTGTTTTTAACTGTGTGGCTGGAACGTTCAATATAGATCAAATTCAATTTCAAGCCAGTAAAGGTAGAAGATTCTAAACAAATTCAGATTATTGATATAATTTTTGTAAATTTAAGTTATGTTTTGAAATGTTATTTATGTTAATTTATCTGTTAACTTATGAAGTGTTTTTTTTTTAAGAGTTGTTGAAGTAATACATGTTTTTCAGGCTGTATATATTCATTTTTGTTTAATTATAACTTTAAGTTAATTTTTTTTTCAATTTTTTTCAAAATTTGTAACCTAACCCCCCATTTTCATACAAAATAGGGTTCACATTGCGCGGTTTTGTATTGCGCGCTGTTTTTCTGGAACGGAACTACCGCGTAGTCAGAGGGATTACTGTATATACACGGAACCCTCGGTAAGCGAATTATATTCGCCGCTTGCCTGACATTTTATTTAATTATATTTAACTTACTGTAACTATTTAATACATAAATTTATATCAGGGCCTGGTCCGGCCATCCCAAACAGAGTACCTGATAGGGAAAAAGCGTTACACTCATGATCGGAACCCAATCAGGTTGCACTACCAATGCCTGATCCGCACTAAGCAAACCTGATCAGGGCCCTGTTTGAGCCCTGACAAATTTCTGCTCGGGTATGTATACCGATGATGAATTTTCAACTTCGAAACACCATCTCATCACCTCGGTGGTGTAATTTATATCGTGTATATCACTAAAGGAGTATAGGAGCATGAAACACGATTATATAGAGTTTCTTATGAACGAACTGAAAAGTTGATTCATAGAAACCAAAAACAATCTTTTGAATTGAAAAATTCAGATTGTTTTTGATGATTGAGTTCAATTGCAAAAAAATTTTAATTTAAATTCAAATCTGCGTTCTAAATTTCAGTTTATAGTGCAGAACTAAAATTTTAAAGCCACAAAAAATATTTATCTATATTCTAATCTCTTTCAGTATGAAGTTATGAAGATGAATTGAAAACTTGCTAGCTTTAAAAACTTTTTTCCCATTTACAGTCGAATCTAAGGTAAATAAGGTAATCATACCGTCAAACATGGAAAAATAAATTTCTAAAATTTTTAATAAATACAAAAAACTAGGAAATAGATTTTAAAAATGTAATAAATCAATTTGAATATTCCAATAGAATCAAAATTTAAATTCAAATTTACCTTCTTTTTCATTCGATTTTAAATCAACAAATGGAAATAAATTTCAGTTTATAGCTTTAGTACCTAAAGCAAATCAACGAAATAAAATAGGAAATAATTTACATCCTAGTTGTTATGCTTTTGAATAATATTTTATTTGTTTTTTTGAAATTTTTAATTATGTTTATCAAAAGTCGATTCCTATATCGTTAGTTAGCATGGGTTTTTCACACTCATTAAAATTATATCTTGAACCTTTCGACATCGTCAATTTCAGATAAATGAAAAATCAATTATTTTGTCTCCGTTTTGTTTCTTGGTTGTTATCAGTTTCTTATATTTCAGTACATAGAATAAAAAAAATATTTTGTTAATATTATTTATACATACTTCATCCATTTCGTATACAGACAAAGGCGAAACGTGACATTTCAACATTTCAAGTTTCCAATATGGAAAAGTTTGTTATATAGTCTATTGCTATTCTATTATATTTTATTCTGTATTCTGTATCAGTGGCGTAGTCAGAATTTTCCGTTGGGTGGGGGGTTAAGGATTATTTTATAAGACCTAATAGTTTAACCCAATAAACCAACTAATTAGTTTTATTAATAATTCATTACAATAATTAAACTTCATTTTAATGTTTCCTTAATTTTAATTTTTTTAATTAATAATTTTTTAAAAAATAGATTAATGATTTTTTTTAACTATTTTTAATTATTTTTAATTAACTTTAAGAAAACAAATATCGAATAATTTTTATTTCAAAAAAAAAATATTTTTACAATATTTTTTTTTTTTAGTAAAAAGTGTTGTGTAGTAGGAATTACAAAATATTTCACAACAACACATAGATAGATACCTTTTAAGACCTTATAGGTCCCGCAACAACATGCATCTTGAGGTGTTGGTGGACGTTTTATTTAAATCTTTGTGGATTGAAGGCACTCGAGACTATTGATTCAGGCAAAGCATTCCATTTGTACGATGTACGCCCAAAGAAATCCCTTTGCATTTTGTTACTGGGGCAGTGAGTAATCCCGACAGTTTGACTATTTGCACAAACAGATTGACGAGTTGAACAAGGAAAAGAAGATGTCTGAGGCATTATAGATCTAATTTCATCCGAGCACTGCTGGTGACGATATTTATAAAAAACAACGGGATCAGCAACAGTGCGACGATGTTGTAGAGAATCAAGATTTAATGTTAAATGTCGATCAACAACAATTCGTATAGCACGCTTTTCAACAGAGTCCAAAAGGCCCAAGATGGTAACAGATGCAGCGCCCCAAACTTGACAACAATACTCCATGCAGGGACGAATATAGGACTTATAAATGTGGAGTAATTGATACGGAGAAAAATATTTTTTACATCTTTTGAGGAGGCCGAGTTTTCTTGATGCGCTCTTTGCCATGGCCATGATATGATCGTTCCAGAGTAAGTCATTGGAAATTGTGACTCCCAATAAACGAATGTTTTCGCATTCGTCTATTTGGTCGTTACACATATTAATTGAAATATCATTGGGAAACTCGTTCTTTGATCTGGAAACAATCAATAGCTGTGTTTTGGTGGAATTAAAAATGACCAAATTTTTGTCACCACAATCGGCGACTTTTTTCAGTCCTCGTTTACATTTATGGCAGCGTCTCTCCGGGCGGGATTTTTTTCTTCATGCATTTACCCTTTGAAGATAGGGGGACAAATGACTTGTGCAGTGTACTATCATCTGCAAAACTATTTATTGGGTTATTGGTGATTTGCAACAGTTCGTTGATATAAATTAAAAATAAAGTGGGAGATAAAACTGAGCCTTGGGTACATCAGCGTTAATTAATTTGGACTCAGAAATAAAGCCATCTATAGATACCGAGATGTATCGGTTAGACAGAAAATTTTGAATCAACTTCACAACTGCGGTATGAAAACCGTACGCAACGAGCTTGTTGATCAAGTTGGCATGCCAGATTCGATCAAATGCTGTTGAGATGTCTAATGCGATTACGTCCTCCAAAAATTTGGATATGTGTGAATTAATATATTGCTCGTATATTTTAAACAGGACTGGGAGTAAGGTTATTAGTCTGTAATTTGAAATATCACATTTCGTTCCTTTATTGGGACAGGCTGGACATTGGCCAACTTCCAGCAGGATGGAAAAATACCAGATTTATAGGATTTATAAAATATTTTGGTGAGAGTTGGTGCAATATAAAACAAAAATATCGAATAATTTTAATTAACTTTCATAAAACAAATTTCGAATAATTTTTAATCAACTTTAAAAAAGCAAATTTCGAATAATTTTTTATTAACTTTAAAAAATGATAATTTTCTTTATTTTTAAATAGAAATTTTTGTGCTAGTGATTTTGAAATTTAAACTTATTTGAAACTGAATGACACTTTACCTATTGATTCGCCTCAAACCTGTGTCTAGGAAGGGATGAAAAATGATTTTCCTGATTAATCAAATTCCTTAAAATATCAAGGCGTTAGATATCATTTTAACTATTCTAACACAATTAATTTTGTTTTGTATTTAGAACAACTTCCAGGACACTTTGTTTTGTCCGATCTTATCTATTGTCCGATCTACGAAATTGTTATTTGTTATTTCCGGCACGGAATACTAGTTATGAAAAAATTGCTGTAATTTATTTCTCAAATCCTATTTCACGATGTACATTAATAGGGCTACAGATGTACTCATAAAGAAAGAATAGTAGACAAAATAGTAGACCAGTGGGCATAAATAAAAGATGCCAGAATAGTACATTATGATGCTAGGACGTAAAGCTAAAGATTTTGGTCGTATGTGGAGTTGCATTCACATTAAGTCCAAAATAGCTTATGTCCGTGCATCATATACTATTTTTTATTCGCCGCAAGTAAAATATTTAAAAAAAAATGTTTATTCTAAATTGAAATTACAAATTTGCATAAATTTTGAAATAAAAATATGTGGAACAAGTTACCTTTGACATAATATTTGTTATTTTTTCCAAATTATTGTATCACTATTTTTTTTTTATTTAGCGTATGGTTTTTTTGTGACACATTAAAAATTAAACTTAAAATAGGTAGACTCTTCTATGAAATCTACCTAAAACAAAGCATGGATACACATTAAATGAACTTACATTCAATTTGATTGCGCGTCTTTTAGTAAAAAAGTAAAAAGTAAAATATTTGAACATTGGGCAGTACATTTGAATATTAGATGTTTACATCGAGCGAGTCTATCCATGCTACTACATCGGGAGTTGCCAAATGGATGTCTTAGATGTCGCCATTGTACCGTCAAATTGGACACACAGTTGCAATGTGTTTTATGGTTTATTGTGGAGCGCCGCGGTCACACTCAGGGGACTCTGAAATGCCCCACATGTAGAAAGAATCAGCACAACGTCCATGATTCGTTCTTATTCGGTTTAGTGTAGTCCAGGTATGACGTGGCAGATCGAAACCAGGTTGGGTAGAAGTCGGGTTAGTAATAGAAAGGCCAGTTGTATTTATGATGCCAGGAGGTGTCCCAGATATCCAAGGTAACCAAGATATTAAAATTAGTTGCCAGCAGGTTGCTGGCAGTTTTATGTGGAGGCTTTCTTGACTTCAATCGACAACGAGTGTGGTCACCGTTATCTTCGTGCAAGGGTAACGTGATGTTGTTGGTTACCTTTTTATGTTCACGCATGAGAGCATGCGAGCGTCTGAGTGCAGGTGGAGCGATATTGCTTAACACAGAGCCAAGGTTAAGGGGTGGTTCTGATAGTACTACTTATAGTTCGCATCGTGGCATGCAGCTGGGAGTCAACTTTTTGAGTATGTGTGCTAGTGAGTATGTGTGCTATCACTATGACAACATAGTGGAGGGTGGGGTTCTGTGGAACGAAAAGAAAGCAACTGTTCAATTCATTCGTAAGATTCCAGGGAAAAAATCTTAATATTAGAATATTAGAGCAATTCTTCTAGAAGACAGAAACTTTAAAATTTCAATGGGGGGGGTTTAAACCCGAATAAACCCGTATGTTTATCGATTAATGTTTACATTCGAAACATGTTATAATAAATATATACCAAAAAAGTTTGTTCCGTTGATTATAATTACAATAATTTATTTATATAAATTATTGATTTTATTTAAAAATGTATTAGTCATTCATCCAGATTTTTCTGCTTCGGCTATTTTAAGTCGAGTTGCCGTAAAGATTTTAAAATCGTAATTTGCCGAATGACAAAGAAAATAAATAAGTGATACTGAGCAAAAAGTGGGAATCGCTGCGAAAATTTAAATGTTTGCTTAAATAACTTTAATAAACTTAATTTAACTTTAATAAAATCGTAAAATTCTTTTAGTAAAAATGCCGAATTTGCCGAATGGGAAAATTCTTGGGAGGGTCTCACAACCCCCAAAACCCCCCCTCGGCTTCAGGTCTGACAGGAAGAGGGAAGGAGGGGGTTCTGAGGAACGAAAAGAAAGCAACTGTTCAATTCATTCGTAAGATACCAGGGAAAAAATCTTAATATTAGAATATTAGAGCAATTCTTATAGATTACAGAAATTTTAAAATTTCAATGGGGGGGTTTGAACCCGAACAAACCCGTATGTCGCTACGCCACTGTTCTGTATGTTCAATTCATTTCAGTCTATTTAAATTTTTTTCTTTTTATATAACATTTCTTTTTCCAGTTCCTCCTTCTGTCTTGGTTCTATATTACTTGAGATTTACTACGACTAAATGAATGATTTGTATCATAAAATTGAATAGTAATAGAGGTAGTTTAATCCCAGCCTTAGGACTACGGCGCTATGATGTATACATCACGTTACCTGTATTTTACTCACAGAGGCAATAAACTCAACTTCTTAAGAACGTTTTATATATGGAAAACGGAAGCGTTTAGATTTATTAAATTGAAAGATGCATATCAAGAATTAGTCAAGCAGTGCATATGGGGTTGCAATTCCCATTAAGTAATGAAGTATAGCATATTAATTATAATTACTAGAAATTTTCTTGCAATTCAATAACCAATTAATTTTGTTTGATAGATATTTTTTGTTTGATAGATGATAAGTTAATCGTTTGAAAAAAAAATTAATTAATATTTTTTGTAATTAATTTTTAAATAAAAATATAAAAAAACGTTTTTAAAAATGGCGCTAGGGTCGAAGATCAATTGGAATTTAATTAATTTTTTTCTTGAAAATAGTTCTATCCTTATATATACTCTAAAATATATCAAATTTACAAAGAGGCTATAATTTCTGTTCTGGAGACATTTAATTTTAAAGATTTTTAGTACGACTGGAATTCTAATTTTTCATCATTTTTTCAAATAACTTCCATTAACAAAAAAAGTTAAATTCAATTAAATTTTGTGTTTTTTTTTAAATATGGTTCTATCCTTAATTTAAAATACATCAAATTTACAAAGAGGCGTTAATTCGTGTTCTTGAGATATTTAATTTTAAAGATTTTTGGACCAACTAAAATTCGAATTTTTCATCAATTTTTAGAACTTCAGTGGTTAAAATTTTTTGTTGATAAAAATTGTTCAAAAAAATAATGAATAATTAGAATTTTAGATGGACTACAAATTTTTAAATTTAAATATCTCAAGAACACAAATTAACGCCTCTTTGTTAAAATCATATATTTTAAAGTAAGAATAGAACTACATTTAAAACAAAAAGTTAAAATTTAATTGCATTTAAAATTTTTTGTTTAATCAAACAAAAAAAGTTTGCTGAAATCGGTATAGCCGTTCTTGAACAATTTAATTTCAATGTTACATCGGATTGGCAGTATTGTAAAATACTGCTTCTAGTGGCCTAGAAGACAGTTTTTAACAAAAATGTTTTATCTAGACATTGGCTCTGACGACGGGTATCTAAGGCCGACTAGAACCCAGAGGATAGGAGTGAGTGAAGTGTCAGAGCGTGTCTAGATCTTGAATTCCCGTCAGGAATCACGAACCAGACAACAAAGATATTCACCTGGACCACATGTATGTTTTGTACCCCTCCGTGACGTACGTTAAACTAATGCATAACTACTAAAATAAGAAGTAAATACTTAACAAAATACAACTTACTATCCTTATCCATAGTTCTTCATCCATCCTTATCCGGTATGTCCGCAATTGTTGTTTAAATATGGTTAACATAGCTCAACTTATAAGCACAAAATTCTAGCATCTTCTTTTCCTTCGACCTCAATTAATAATCGCGTCACTGCGATAATAATAACGAATATGGAATAAATCTCCTTTGATTTATGATTGGATTTCTATTTCGACATTCCAACACTTAATAGTAGTTGGCATACCCAATGGTCGTTCATATGTTCAATTGTTGAACACAACTTGACTTCACAGCACATTCAAAACATAACCTTTTATTTTTAAAAGCCAATCACAGCAATACGTAGTTTTAAAAGTAATCACACAAAATCAGTTTTTAAATTTTTATTATTTTTTTTTTGTTTTAATTAATTGTTTTCGAAATTTAATAACAACTAAAACATCACAACAAAAACAAATAAATAACTTTAATTTTGTTTTGATGAAAAACTTATATTAACTTCTTATATTAATGATTTCATGTTAAACAACAAGATCACAACATTAACTATTTTTACTTTTATTTTTATAAGAATATAATTAATTGTTATCCTTTTTGTTAAATTAGAAATAACACTATTGTTTATATTTAATTGAGATATTCAATAGTAAAAAAAAATTGGAAATTATCTCAATTCTTATTCAAAACACTTATAAAAAAACAAAAATTTTAAAAATTAAACAAAAAAAAGAACAAGATAAAATAAAACACAACAAAACTCCGACTCAACAACTCCCAAGCACAAAACTACATCTTTCACACAAAACTAAAAACTGACTGCCAGAACTTGGATAATGGAAAAAAATTTTTCAGGCCAGAAAATTTGAATCAGCATAAAAGTATGTATTTTCTTGTTATCACAAGAAAATGAATTTTTATATTATTTTTTTACGAAAGAAAATTAAATGTGAGAAAAGATTCAAATTAACTAGAAAAAGTAATGTGATATATATTACAAATGCATATACCGAAAGTAGAGAGAAGATTTTTAATGATTTGTAAATTATGAAAACATTTGTCTTTTTCCCAGACAAATGGAAAAGGAATCAAATTATTACAAAATTAGTTGACCTCGAAGTTTTGTGCACGAGCATAAAAATTTTGCGATTAGATTTGTGATAGTCAACTTAACATGAGAATAATTTAAGAAATTTGGAAAAGGGAGTAAAATTTTGATAAGAAAAAGAATTAATGAAACGTTAAAACGTTACAATCGTGGGGACGACCTACATGACCCGAAAGATAAGAGATCTCAAGCCGGGCTCAAAACTGAACAGAATAAATGTGAAGCTATCCAAGGAAGGATAAAACTAGCGAATGTCTTTAGTGTGATAGACACCAAGATATCTACCTTGTGGGTTGCAGATCTTATATCCCACATTACCCTCTTTGGAAAGAATGCTAGCTTTAATAAATTTATTTGCCAGTTTGGCGTTGAAGTGTTTGGAAGCGTCACTTTGGATAAAATTTCGGACGAAGACATCCTGACCAGGTTTAAAATCGCGGGGACGACTCCGAAGATTGTATTGGTTTTCATTCCTAAGGTGTGCAGACTTTAGATGTTTAAGCACCAATTGTTTTGCAATGCTAAGATGGTTATGTGGTGGTGTTACTTTTATGTTACTTTCGTTCAACATATCTAAATCACGCAGTAATTTGTAATTTGCACCATGCGAGACCATATGCTGACCAAACACCAAGTAATGAGGAGAAAAACAAGTTGACGAATGTGTTGCATTCCTTAATGCGGAAGCAATTTCATGAATGTGTTTGTCCCACTCATTCTGATCATCGGCCACATAAGCTCGGATAGCAGAAATTACAGATCTGTTGACTCGTTCTGAAGCGTTTGCTTGTGGAGAGTATTTGGGTGTAAAAATATGATGGACACCATAACGTTGGAGTAGATCTCTAAGAAGGTTGGACTCAAACTGACAACCATTGTCGGAAAACAATGTTTCGGGAACACCAAACATAGAGAAAATTCGATGTTCCAAGTATTGAGATAGTTTCACAGCAGTGGCGCATTTCAGTGGTTCAAGCATGACAAAGCGACTGAACTTATCTAGGACAATTAGGATATATTTGTTACCAAGTTTTGATCGCGGGTAAGGTCCGAGAAAGTCGACATAGATATGTTGCCATGGTCTTTCGACTTCGACAAATGATCCCATTTTAGGTCTTGTAATAAAGTTCACAGGTTTAGTCATCTTACACGTATCGCATGAACCAATGTAGGTCTTAACATCATAAGCCATCTTGGGCCAGTAAAAATTTCTTTGTAAAATGTTCAATGTCTTTGCTACTCCAAGATGTGCTGATTTTGGTGAATTATGGGCTTGAAGGAGAAGCTCTGGAATTAAAGTCGAAGGTACAAATAATTTCCAAGAAGAGATATCAGTGTTTAATTCCGTGGAAATTGGGTAGAAGAAAACTTTACCATCTCGTACACACATATTGATATTTTCATTTGCATTTTGTACCCTCTTAATAAGTGATAGATAGTCATCACTTTTAAATGCCTCAGAATTTAAATCTACGTGTAATGGCAAAACGGTCTCATCGGGTGGTGTGATGGAATCTATAAAAACTCTCGAGAGTGTATCAGGGACAATGTTATCACTTCCCTTGCGATATTCGATCTTAAAATCAAAACCTTGGAGCTTTAAACTCCACCGCGCTAAACGACCGGATAAATCCTTTTGATTCATAAGCCACTTAAGGCTGGCATGATCGGTGATAATAGTGAACCGATACCCTTCGATATATGGACGAAACTTTTTGACAGACATTACGGCAGCTAAGCACTCTAGTTCGGTGATGCTGTAATTTCGCTGTGCTTTGTTAAGCTTATGGGAAATGAATGCGATTGGATGTTCAACATTTTCAGCCGAACGCTGGAAGAGAACACTTCCAACTCCTGCTTTAGAAGCATCGCATTGAATGAAGAATTCCTTGGAAAAATCTGGGTTGGTTAGGACGGGAGCTGTTACAAGAAAAGATTTAAGAGCTTCAAATGATTTTTGTGCAGTATCATTCCACCGAGTAGTTGCCGATTTTTTGAGAAGATCAAACAATGGACTTGCTACTGAAGAATAATTTGGAATAAAACGGCGATACCAACCCGTCATACCTAAAAAGCGACGAATTTGCCGTGATGTTTTTGGAACTGGAAAGTTAACAACTGCATCGACTTTGGATGGGTCAACACGAATGCAACCGTCACCAATCACGTAACCAAGATATTTTGCTTCCTTGAGGAAGAATTTGCTCTTTTCCACATTAATAGTTAAACGAGCGTTCCGTAATAGTCTAGCAACCTCAGTAAGCAGGGACATATGCTCTTCAATGGTTGATGAAACAACTAAAAGATCATCTAAGTAAACGAACACTCGATCGTGTAAATGATGCGGAATGACTTTGTGCATGAGTTTACACATAGTTTGAGGAGAATTACAAAGTCCAAAAGGCATGACAGTAAACTGGTACAATGGTCGACCAGGAACTACAAAAGCTGTCTTATCCCGAGATGCCTTTTCAAGAGGAATCTGCCAAAATGCATCTTTTAAATCAATACTGGATATGTATCTAGTTTGATCCAAACGACTTAACAGGCCCTCGATTAAAGGTAACGGGTAAGCATCTTTCACAGTAACCTCGTTTACTTTTCGTGCATCAAGACATAAACGTACTTGGCCATTTTTCTTTTTCACCAATGTAATAGGAGAACTCCACGCACTGTCACTTTCTTCGATAACACCCAGAGACAGCATTCTATCAAGTTCCTGATACATCAAAGATTGAACCGCAGGAGAAATAGAATAAAATCTTTGTTTGATTGGTTCGGCATCCGTAACATTGATTTTGTGTTGAAGCAAGTGGGTCTTACCTAAACCTTCGATAGCAGAAGACGGAAACATTTTAACCACCTCGGTTAACTGGATACTTTGCTGAGTGGACAACTCGTGTTGATCATAACCTAAAAGATCTTTATCGACAATTGGAGTAATGTGAGATGTTATTTTGTCAATTTTCGGAAGTAGATCAAAAGCGTTCCAAAAATCAATACCTAAATATAAATTTTGGGACAAGTTTGGAACAATATAGAAACGCAACAGTTTTGTGCAGCCTCTAAACTCAACATTAGCACAAACGTAACCAACAACACGCTGTTTTTGACCATCTGCTGTAGATACAAAAGAAGGTAGATAATGAATTTTGATGCCGGTGGAAGAAAGAAAATCGTTACAATTCGCCCCTAAAATACTAATGCTAGCACCACTGTCTAACAAACCAGTCATTGAAATATTGTTAATTTTAACGTTAGCATAAGGTCTGTTATCATGCTCTACGGTAACGAGAGATTTTGAAAGTATGGAGCAGATAGCCTTTTTATGACGAAAATATAAGTTGGAACGAGATTTAGAAATAGAAAAAGGAGAACTATTGGCAAAATGAGCACAAGGTGTAAATTTACAATGGTTGGAGGAAGATGAGTTCGTAGAAGCGAAATGGTTTTGGCTTTCAGTACTACATATAACTGGCTGTTGAGCAGTATGTTCAAAATCCGTGTTACATGACACATCAGCGGTTTTAGGTTTCGGTTGACAGAAAACTTTAGGTTCTAAAACTATTTGACCATTTGGTTTCACTGACTCGCTTACGGACTGTCGAGAATTTGAAATGCATTGTTCCGGATTATAACCTAGCTTTGTCCATACATCTTCTGTTACTACACATCTGTGCACAAGCTCTTGTATGGTAGAAAATGAATGACCAGCAAGTTGAAGTTGGAGACCTGTCCTCATATTTACTTTGAGAATTTCTAGTAAGTCAGAATCTGATAATCCTACTTTCAAAGATAAAGACATACTCAATATAGTGTTATAAAATTCTAAAAATGTTTCATCGGAATGTTGTTTTCTATGTTCGATCGATAGGCGTACTTCATAATCTGTGCGTCGATCGTCAAATCTGTTAATGATTTCATCACGAAATGTGCTCCACGAAATATTTGAATTGCGTTCAATTAAGATCCAATAGAAATCCAAAGCTACACCACGAAGTAAAAAGTAAATATCGTCAACTAACTGACTTAAACCGATACCGTTGGCCTTAGCCAATTTTTCTATTCTAAATAAGAATCTAGAAACATTTAGACCATCCGATGAACCATCAAAATGGATATTCCATTTGTAAACATCAACGTGACGCATTTCCATTTGTTGAACATTACTAACTAAGCCATTATTACCTAAAGATACTGCAGTATTGGAGTTGTCAGTCGAGTTGATTTTGGTTTCGGAAGCAAAATTAGCATTATAACTAAGATTCATTGCAAAGTATTTTATGTATTGAAAAAAAACTGTAAATTTAAATTTATATTATAAGTGTAATGAAAAAAATTAATTAATATTTAATTTCAAAATAGCAAAAATTAAACAAACTCAATTAAAAATATATTTCATCAAAACCCCAAAATTTAATACTTCAAATTTTGTTAATCTACTTTAAGTAATTGATCATGATTTCAACTCTAACAAAAATAATAAAATTTCTAAATCACAATAAGAATTTTTATATATTTGAAGATTTCAAAACCAATGAAATAAAGAATTTTATTCAAATTAATTAAAAATATATTTCACTAAAAACCTAAAATCTTATTTAAAATCCTTTAATGTACTTAAACTAATCAATCAATTTAATATGCCAACCATAATAAACATAACAAGAATGATAAAATTTCTAAATCACAATAATAAATTTCAAATATTTGAGATTTCAAATTGTTGCTAAAAATTCTGTTTAAAATAATTCAAAATTTTTAATTCGATAGTGTAATAAAAAAAAATTATATAAATCAATTAAGACGACTTTAATAAAAACAAATAAATTCCTTAATCACTAAAATCTAATCATACGAAATATTTTTGTACCGTAAAATACTGTAAGATACCAACAAAAACAAAATATTTTAAACTTAACTAAATCGGTACCAATCAACATACACTTAGTTATTTTATAATTAACGATATTCAATTACATATGTACATATGTTTTAAGATGATTATATTCTAACACAAAAATTACCGAGATAAAAAAAAATAATTACAATTGCACATTTTTAATTCAAATTTAATTCTAATAATTTTAAAACGAACAATAAAAAAAATAAACAATAATAAAAACAAACACAAAATCTAAATCAAAACAAACCAGAAGAAACAAAACAAAAATTATCAGCCTACTCTAATTACTTTATTACATTTATTTAACAATCTGATTTTTGTAAGAATATTATACTATACGATAAGTTTTTAAATATTTTTAGCTTATTCTTAACTCTGAACAAACAAATTTGATTTACCAAATCTCAATAGCATTGATTTACTAACGTCAGGAGGAGAACACAACACAAACGTAGTCCAACTTAAAACTATTAATCGTTATTTGTCTGATTCGTGATAAGGAAGGACAAACTAAAAGGAACGAAAAGAGAGGATATGCTTTAATTGCCGAACAAATAATTCAACAGCCACACGCTGGTTTATCCGCGATTAAAACATCTTGATATCTGAGGAAATATTGAACATTTTATAGTTTTACTGACACTGGCAATCAATTACCAAATAGTAGTACACAGTGCGAAACCATAAAATGCATCAAATCAATAAAAATATCTTTAAAGACCCGTTAGCAATCAATTAATCAAACATACGGTAATTGATGCCGAGGATTTCTTTGAAGAATATTATTAGTGAGATAAAAAAACAAAATCTTGAAACTAAATTGAAAAAACTGTGAAACAAACCATACAAAAACTTATATCTAAATCAACAGAAACAAATCTGAGTTAGAAGCGCATATGGTGCTCTGAAAGGAAACTATTTACAAGGTATGGAAAAGGTTTGGGAAGGGAAGGAAGTTATGATAAGGAAAGCCATATTTATGTGGTTGCTATTATAGAATAACACCTGAGTAAATTTGATAACTAATTACCGAAAAACTGAATTTAAAAACGAAAAATAAATTGAAATAAAACAAAAACTAAGCTGATTGAGCCAATCTTTGGGCGCCATGTAAAATACTGCTTCTAGTGGCCTAGAAGACAGTTTTTAACAAAATGTCTAGACATTGGCTCTGACGACGGGTATCTAAGGGCCGACTAGAACCCAGAGGATGGGAGTGAGTGAAGTGTCAGAGCATATCTAGATCTTGAATTCCCGTCAGGAATCACGAACCAGACAACAAAGATATTCACCTGGACCACATGTATGTTTTGTACCCCTCCGTGACGTACGTTAAACTAATGCATAACTACTAAAATAAGAAGTAAATACTTAACAAAATACAACTTACTATCCTTATCCATAGTTCTTCATCCATCCTTATCCGGTATGTCCGCAATTGTTGTTTAAATATGGTTAACATAGCTCAACTTATAAGCACAAAATTCTAGCATCTTCTTTTCCTTCGACCTCAATTAATAATCGCGTCACTGCGATAATAATAACGAATATGGAATAAATCTCCTTTGATTTATGATTGGATTTCTATTTCGACATTCCAACACCTAATAGTAGTTGGCATACCCAATGGTCGTTCATATGTTCAATTGTTGAACACAACTTGACTTCACAGCACATTCAAAACATAACCTTTTATTTTTTAAAGCCAATCACAGCAATACGTAGTTTTAAAAGTAATCACACAAAATCAGTTTTTAAATTTTTATTATTTTTTTTTTGTTTTAATTAATTGTTTTCGAAATTTAATAACAACTAAAACATCACAACAAAAACAAATAAATAACTTTAATTTTGTTTTGATGAAAAACTTATATTAACTTCTTATATTAATGATTTCATGTTAAACAACAAGATCACAACATTAACTATTTTTACTTTTATTTTTATAAGAATATAATTAATTGTTATCCTTTTTGTTAAATTAGAAATAACACTATTGTTTATATTTAATTGAGATATTCAATAGTAAAAAAAAATTGGAAATTATCTCAATTCTTATTCAAAACACTTATAAAAAAACAAAAATTTTAAAAATTAAACAAAAAAAAGAACAAGATAAAATAAAACACAACAAAACTCCGACTCAACAACTCCCAAGCACAAAACTACATCTTTCACACAAAACTAAAAACTGACTGCCAGAACTTGGATAATGGAAAAAAATTTTTCAGGCCAGAAAATTTGAATCAGCATAAAAGTATGTATTTTCTTGTTATCACAAGAAAATGAATTTTTATATTATTTTTTTACGAAAGAAAATTAAATGTGAGAAAAGATTCAAATTAACTAGAAAAAGTAATGTGATATATATTACAAATGCATATACCGAAAGTAGAGAGAAGATTTTTAATGATTTGTAAATTATGAAAACATTTGTCTTTTTCCCAGACAAATGGAAAAGGAATCAAATTATTACAAAATTAGTTGACCTCGAAGTTTTGTGCACGAGCATAAAAATTTTGCGATTAGATTTGTGATAGTCAACTTAACATGAGAATAATTTAAGAAATTTGGAAAAGGGAGTAAAATTTTGATAAGAAAAAGAATTAATGAAACGTTAAAACGTTACAGTATTTTTTTTATTTTTAATGCATGTTGAGGTGCCCCCCCTATGCTCAAACCACGCACTTTAAAAAAATTGTAAAATAAGTTGTATTTTTATTTTGTCTATACTACTTATATGCCAAGTTTCAGGAAAATAAAAAATGGTCAAGTTTTCACAACTCGGTCTAGAACACATTTTTCTTCAATAGTAGATTATACATCAAGGGAGAGAAGTGCATGTTTTTCTCCCGATGTGTGTTTGAAGCCCGAGGGCTATATATCACTCAGGGCGACCACAGTATAATTATGATATTAAAAACTAAATCTAGTCATCTAAACGAAAATTCTAATTTTTAATGTTCATCGGGGTTTTTGTACAAATTTTTTTGAATGAATCGTAAGAAATTTCTGTTTCCGTCAAAACTTTCAATTGTTGTCTTGGTTTGTTATTTTTTATTTCCTAGGGAGTAAAAGATGCAATCCGCTCCCGCAAATGAGTTCCGCTTCCGCGAAATTGAACTTCATATAATATACAACTAGTGCAAACTGCAAACATTTTTTTATACTTCCTATACATAATGAACTATTTTACGCTTACTTAGATTTTCGTAAAACAATACTTTTTCGACCTCAATTACTTTACGCCCACTATTAACTTACGTCCTCTTATTATTACTTTACGCCCTCTTATTATTACTTTATGGCCTCGTTTTGTCTCTTGTATAGGATGTATAAAAAATGCTGTATGTACCACAGATGTAAAGTTAATTTCAGCCCTGCGAGTCGTTGCCCTCGACTAACGTCTCGGCAACAAATTCTCACTCGGACTGAAATGTATAGCCTTACACCCTTGGTACATAAATAACTATTTTGTACCTATTGAACAATACAAAATCACCAAAATAAGTTTTTAGTATTAGCTCCGAAAAATGATTACTTTTAGAACTGTTTAGAGTCCGCAAAATTGTATTTGAGCGGCCTAGTACTTAAAGTCGTTATGACAACACTTTAGCGGATTCAAAATTTGTTTTCATTTTATATTATAATTATTTTCAAATAATAATCACAATTGCTTTGATAAGTTTTGTTCAAAAATCAAATTTTTAGGTACGCAAGAATACAAATTAGGGCGATGATACATATAAAAGAAATGTCTTTCAGACATAAAAAATTTCGCATCTAATTTGTTGAGGGGCGGTAACAATTTTTAAATTTTACGAAAATATTTTTGACTGAAAGACAGAAAAAATATCTTTAAGACATAAAAACATAACCTAAAAAGATATTTTTTGCTTGACAATTGAAACTGCCCGAGCAGAAATTAGTTAGGGAAAACCTGAATACAGTCAGGGCGTGATCAGGGCCTGGTCAGTCCTACAAGGGCAATCCCTATTATGGCAATCTGATGTGGGCCTGTTCCGGGCCTGATTTAGAATACCCTTTTAGAGTTAACCTTATTTGAATATATCCGGCCCTGATCAGGTTTTTCGTATTTGACCCCTAGCTGAAATTTAAATAAGTTAAAATTCACTAGAGTATTATCCATTTTAGAAATATATAGTTAAAATCGTTTCATGTATATTTTAGTTGTAGCTTCTCAGCGAACGACTATAATAATAGTCATTAAGGTGGTATGTATGTTTTAATTTTTTCCATTGTAATGTTTTTATTTTAATTTGATATTTATGTATATAATATATAAATATATATCAGGGTCTGGTCAGGATATCCCAATCTGGGCCTGATCCGATTATCCCAATCAGGGTCTGATCTGGTAATCCCAATCAGGACCTGATAGGGCAAAAGCGTTACACTCATGATCAGGGCCCAATCAGGCAGCCGTACCAATGCCTGATCCGAGTTAGGGCAAACCTGATTAGGACCTTACTTGAGCCCTAACAAATTTCTGCTCGGGTGATTACTTGAAAAATGGATTTTAAAAGTAAGTTTTACCAATAATCAATTACAATAAACTTAATTTGATTATTTAATTACAATTAAAATAATTTGTTTACTTATTCATATAGATTTAGGCATTTTCACATTAGACCAAATTTTTATTTTTTTGTTGTAATTATCGCCTAAATCTATATGAGTGCAAAAAATATCTTTTTAGGTTATGTTTTTATGTCTTAAAGATATTTTTTCTGTCTTTCAGTCAAAAATATTTTCGTAAAATTTAAAAATTGTTACCGCTCCTCAACCAATTAGATGCGAAATTTTTTATGTTTGAAAGACATTTCTTTTATATGTATCATCGCCCTTAAGCAATAAATTAGAAAAAAAATCCTAAGAGCTAATACTAAAAAACGTTGTATGCAACACGTACGCAAATGGCTTTAGCAGACTCATCTTCATATTACCGACTCGGCTAGCGCCTCGTCCGGAAACATTACGATTCGTTCGCTAAAACCATATTTTGCGTACTTGTTACATAAACTACTATTAACATATTGATTATAATAATAACAAAAGCTTTGCTATTTTGCATACTATTAAAATGTGCTCAGTTTATTCTAGAGAGTGATATTATTTAAAACTGTTGTATAATATTGTTAAGGCTTGGTCATTGCGTCTAAATCATCCCAAATTAAAGACCGGGATTAAAACAATATTACATACAAATTTATTTCTTCTGTGATCGTTTTGTTGATTCAAAATCACTAATTTGTTTTTAGTGCAATAAATAAATAAAATAAGAAAATACCAAGCATCGCGCGTTTAATTGCTTAACTGAAAATATTACGCAAAATTTCAAATAAACTCATCTAAATCATTTGTGATTTTGCATAATATTTTCAGTTTTTATGCGGTATTAATGGGATGAAATATGAAGTAGTAATAATAATAATAATAATAATCATCCACATAATTGGAGGATGCAAAATGCTAGTAGGAACAGAGTACACTGAAAGTGACCAAAATTATACATCTGGCAATATCCCAAAATTGTAATTTAAATAAAAATAGTACACCATATCATAAATACACCCCGGATAGTATATTAGAGAACGATGAATATAAATTACATATATTGGGATGTTACAATGATACCGATAAAACAATAATTTGCAATATACCAGATATAACTTGGGAGCATAAAACAAAATCAATTACATACATATTTAATAGATATAGATGTACCGATTGACTCCGATATAATAACAAAATATCAAGAAAAAAAAGATAAATATGCTCCGCTTGCAATTGAGTTAAGAAGGATTTGGAAACAAAAAAGCGTTGAAGTAATTCCATTAGTAATTTCGACAACAGGCATAACACCATTGAGTTTTATCGAACACGTTAAGAGTTTAAATCTTCCAGCATATGCTCATCAACAATCTCAAAAAGCCGTCATACTAAAAACATGTTCTATAGTAAGAACATTCTTTAACAAATAATAAAACTTTTTCTAGACTTGATCTTTATGATCATCGCCGTCTAGTTTAAATAATCTTATCATTGTATAATGAGAAATAAAACAGAAATAATAATAATTACCTCTGTGGAGATGCTAGTTGTCAATGAGGCGCGATAGGGGAACGCTTGTCGTATGACTGGTATCGGGGAAATCAAATACCGGGAGCGGGCCACAATTAGCAAACTGGCAGCAGGGATAAAATGCAAAAAAAAACCCTTAAATATGAAGAGGACCTATAACGATGCCTATAACGGCTTCTGTATCGGGTCCACAGACTAAAGCACGCGCTCCATGTGGTGGGTCAGCACGTTGGGTGTCAAGTTCTAATCTCGCTCCCGTGGATGATGAAGCAAGTGGCGTCTCTCCACGGACGGCCACCACAGTCCACAAGAGAAGTAAGAGAGATAGAAACAACATCCACCATCTCGCCAGACCAAATTGTTTCTCCAAGCCCGGACTTGGGAACCACTAAGTCAGGACAACAGTGCCGACGCATGAAATGGACAAAAGAAATAAATACCTTTATCATGCGGAAATATTACGAGATGACAAGACTGGAGACAGATATGACAGGATACAGACAAGAAATTCACAACAGTTTCTTTACACAATACCCACTATTACATAACAGCGAATAGCAGACTAGCGACGAGCTATCATCACTAAAAACCTCCCTACACCCACAGAAATACAACAATTCAAACACGAGGTGAATATCTATATAAATAATACACAAAAAGCGTAGCCATACCATAGAAAAGACGACTGAAGGGTATACGGAAGGGAACGAAGAAAAATAAAAAACAAAACCAACGAAATTTATTAAGTTTCTATTTAGTATTTTATATTTTCTCTTATTTAGTTTATGCTTTGCTTTCGGAGTGGATAGACGTATTATTTTAGATTTAATTTATTTCAGGCTTAAAAAAATATAAGTTTTAAGATTTCAGCTGTGTTTAAATTCATTTTTCACCTTCTTTTTTCGGAAAATTAAAAATTAAATTCATGCATAGGGAAAGATTTAAAAAAAATTATTTTAAGTTTCCTTTCTTCTGCATCTTAACTTTTATTTTAGTCATAATTTTCTTTGTTTTTAAATATTTTCTATTGATTAGAAATTAAAGAAACAATTCATAAAATTGATTTGTTCTTTCTTTGCAAAACAAGATAAGCAGGCTACAGACCTTCAATCAATTTGTCAATCAATTGAAAACGAAAATAAATGAAATAAAATTTAGGGGATTTTTACACTAAATTTTATTTCGTTTATTTTCGTTTTCGAATTGATTGACGAATTGATTGTAGGTAGTCTACTATAGAGAAATATTTCATTATGACCGTGTTCGATTTGACTGAATTATCTGAAAAGAATATATTAAGCATAATATGTAAAATGTATTTTAGCTATAGAACATAAAAAACGTTTCGTTGTCATTGTCGATGTAGTGTGGGTTGAGAGAAAGGTTCGGGGTTCAACGCGGACCCTATATTTATTTTTTATTGTTTTTGTCTATTTTTTATAGAACATTAGAACCACTTACTACATTTAAATTTTTCAATAAAGTAGTGTTTTAAAATTATTGCTATAATGCCTTTTAGCCGTTTCGTTCAAATTTAGAGGATAAGTACCCCCTAGTATATAACCGTCCAAGAACCCATTCCAAACATAAATTTAAATGCTAGTTCCACAACTTCAGTTATTGAACCAATAGAAGCACAAAACATATTAAAGTAACAAAATATAGATACATCTCCCGCACCTGAATCTGAAAAACTGACAACACAAATCCGTTTTTACTTCAACAGAGCTCTTGCTGAATTCACCGGTACAGACCCAACACAAAGATACACTATTCCAAAACAGCATTCCTCAAAGATTTTCTCGCAAATAGTAGAAACAGTCAATACAATAATACTGCCTGAATACATCGAACACAACATAACATTTACAGACCTACACACAGCCATCTGTGCTGCACTGGCCGCCGTTAGAAGAATGGTGGCAAAGTGAGACCATACACAATGCGTACACCTGCTTGGGAATCTCAGCTTATGTCTCGCAAGGAGGACATAAGGCGATATCTCGCAAGAATAAACGATTACATACAAGGAACAAGTACATTAAAACTTGACCGACACATACATAAAATCACACAATAACATTATTTACACTCAAAACACGGAGAACCGAACACAAACCTCACACTCATTAAAGACACATTACAACAAAAATTGTCAGTTCTCACAAAACGATTACACCAATACAAAAAGCAACAAACAGAAGAAAACCAAACACACAATTCACGAACACTGAAAAACTTTTTTTACAGAACATTTAACACAACAATGAACACAAACAATGGTGTACCGAAAAAGGATTCAGTTGAAAAATAATATGGTCTGACCTGTGGTCAAACCCAGTTCAACACAACATTCATAACAGTTGGCTAGAAGAAGAACGAATCCACAATGAGCACATACACAACATGTCATACACTGGCATCACTATTGATGACATTACTAAGGCAATAAAAAAATTGCATAACTGGAAAGCTCCAGGTATAGACAACATACAAAACTTTTGGATCAAAAACTTCACATGCACACATAAACACTTATATAACACTTATATCACTTCACAGAATTTTTAAATAACTCACAAACAATACCTATATATTTTTGACACGCAGGGTAAAACTTATTTAAAACAAAAAACCTGACACAATAGACCCTTCGAAATACAAACCAATTACCTGTCTTTCGACAACATACAAACTTCTTACACTATGCATATCAGACAAAATATTATATGATTATTGTGAAACAAACAACATTATAACAGAAGAGGAGAAGGGCAGCCGAAGATTCTTACAAGGTTGCAAGAAGCAGCTATTTATTGACTCGGTAGTAATGGAACAAGCGCAACACTCTAGCAGAAACATACATACAGCGTATGAAAGCATTTGATACCGAAAAGCATTTGATACCTCTCCACAACTCTTGGTTATGCTCAAAACTTTACAGAAACCATTCAATTTGCTATCAAGAAATTCGTCCCTTTTTCCATAGTAAAACCCAAACAAAAATACTTGTATTCGAAAGCTGTCAAAGCGGCTTTTAGAAACAAACGTAGATCATTTAATATATGGATTCATAACAAAACTCCCGCTAATCGATCCCAATATCTAAAGGCCAACAAAATATCTAACCAGATTATCTCAAACGAAAAGTCTGAAATTGGCAGAGCGAAAGCTTTAAAACTCATGTCTATGTCAGTTTCTGACAAGAGTTTCTACAGTGCCATTAAATCTTTAAATTCTTGTACAAAATCTTCTATTAACCCTATTATTGATGGTGATTTAATCGTCAATGATCCCGCAAGAAAATCTAACTTGTTCGCTGAACGCTTTGCTCTGAACTCCACTGTTTTGGAAATTCCTAAAGAAATACCCCAAATCCAGTCACTACTGAAGATATTGGTATTGGTATACTGGTATATTTCCCTCGTGCTGGAAGTTGGCCAATGTCCAGCCCATCCCCAAAAAAGGGCCAAAATCCGATATCTCAAATTATAGGCCAATAGCTTTACTATCGGTCCTATCCAAAGTCTACGAGCATTATATTTCGAAACAAGAGATCAACTACCGATCTATTAAACTATGTAGCTCATTGTTGGAACAGCAAACTTGATAAAGGTGGTGAAAAATACGTTATCGCCTTAGACATCTCCAAGGCATTTGATCGAGTCTGGTATGCCAACCTAATCAACACGCTCGTTGCGTATGGTTTTCATCCCAATGTTGTGAAGCTGATTCAAAATTTTCTATCCAACCGATACATTTCGGTCTCCTTAGATGGATATTCTTCTGAGTCTAAACTAATTAACGCTGGTGTACCTCAAGGCTCAGTATTGTCCCCAACCCTATTTTTGATGTATATCAACGAATTGCTGAAAATCACCAGCAACCCAATAAATAGTTTTGCAGATGCTATTGCACTCTGCACAAGTCGTTCGAGCCCCTTCCTTCTAAACTCAAAAGGTAAAATGCACGAACAAATTAATCCCGCCCGGGGTTTCAATTCGAAGAGGTTTAAAAAAAGCGTCCATCAACACCTTAGAGCGCAAGTAGTTGTTGGACGTAGGTCTTAAAAGGTATTTATGTGTTGTTGTGACACATATTCAATATTGTAAACCCTATAACACAACATTGTTTATTTTAAAAAAAAAAAAGGTTTTTGGTTAACTATAACGTAAAATTTTACATTCCGACATGAAGGCATATTAATTAATATATGTATATACAAAACATTCGAAACTATACAATACAATACATATCATTATCTATCCTAAACTTTTTCTTTTGGCTCATATCCATAATTAAATTAATAGCTATGCGATATGTCTGAAAAACATATTAATTAAAATAACACATCCGAACACCAACTTTTATCAATTTCATATTAAAAATTTTCTATATTAGTTATTATACTACAAAATACATATAATTAAATAGTTTTAATATAATCCCTATTCTTAAAAAATTGTATTCATTTTACTATTGTATAAAATAAGTACGACAGCCATTGTTAAATTTGTATATAATGTAAAATAGAAAAAAAAGAAATATTGTTTGAAATGTGTGTAATAGGCCACGCCTTACAGCTACAGTTTTTGATATCTATTTAGTACTGTTACTTCTATTTATTGTTGGTAGAGGAGCTAAGAATCGTAAAAAGTAATTCGATATGAGTTTCGAAATTAAATTATATTTTAATAGCTTATGAAATTGTTGCTAGGTGGCTACTTAAAGATTGTGTTTATTATAATACAATATTAACAACCAACATCAGTAAGTAAAATTGTTACATTTGTTACAGAACTAATAATTAAATATTTAAACTTTTTTATATTTAATCCTACCCCTACGCGTTCAACTAAACATTTTCTGATACCGATAGTTTTGATTGATTCAAATACAATTGGCATATTGATATATAACAGTCTAAAATGGCTAGATATTCACACAATTATTAAGTAATTAATTAATATGATAGATTTGAAAATTTGGCACAGAATTGGTAAAGAATTCACATAAATTATTATATTCATTTAAACGGATATTATAAACATTTTGTTTGACTGTTATTGTTAAATTTAGCCTATTTTTATTATGAGACTAGAAAATATATGTTGACGCGTAATGGAAAATAATTAATAGTTTTTGTGAGCACCCAAATGGAACAAAATATTATGAAAACTTTAAATTTAAACGAATAGCAATTCTTTTGTTTGTTAGAAAAATTCAATTAGAGTTTCACATAGCCATAAATATAAAATATAGAAATAATAACGGTTAT
This sequence comes from Diogma glabrata, assembly GCA_963693315.1. Taxonomy (NCBI): domain Eukaryota; kingdom Metazoa; phylum Arthropoda; class Insecta; order Diptera; family Cylindrotomidae; genus Diogma; species Diogma glabrata. The sequence goes on along the minus strand of OY856187.1, from coordinate 14,062,340 downwards.
GAGTTTAATAATGATAAATGAAAAGACAACTTAAAAAGCCTCTCCAAGCATGAAATATAAAATAACCGATTGATTTGCTTCGTCCCTTTAATTATATGTTTTTGAATTTTTAATATAATCCAACACTTTGACTCGATATAGGTTTTCTTAAAGAGAAGTTAAGTAAAATATTCAAATCTCTACTTATCAAAACCAAAACTTAATTCACTAATATTTTCTCTCAATAAATCAAATATTGAAGTAACTACATTACTCACATAAATTATAATATGTCTTCTTTTTTTTAAATTTATTGAACATTTATTCGATTTACCTAAAACTGTTAAACACGTTGTAAGTTAATTAAGAAATCTAAAGTTACTCAAATACAAAAGTTAAAAGTTTTGTACATCAATTAATAGAAATACAATCGAATAAATTATATGGAAATATGTCGTACAAACTGTTTTTTAGCCATCAAGCAAAAGTTGGATGCACTTTTCTCTTTTATCATTATTTTTGATGATGATGATAATAATTTAAAGTGATCACTTGAAATTTTATTTAATATTTTATTTAGATGCAAATTACAGTGGGATCAATAAGAATATAGTTTTATAGTTTCAATATAAAGGTGAAATTTTTTTTTAGAGATTTAGCTAATCATTATGCGGTTGTTGTTTCAATCTATTAATTTATGACATTTTAGTTTAATCAATATGATCAACAGAACACACATCGACGTTCACGTTCGACCGTTTTGTTATTCAATATATTCATAATATTTAATTTTCTTTTAAAGAAAAATAAATCAAATCAAAAAACTATAAAAATCCGTATGTTGTTTTCTGTTGCAATTCTGAAGTTCAGAAATATGGTAAAAAAAAGTTATAAATAAATAAATGAAAGAGGCGTTCTTATCCTTGCAAATTACTAAAAGTACAGAAATAATAAAAATATAAGAACAGAAAAAATAAAATAACAAAGTTAAAGTTTGTATTTGCGAATTAAGAGAGTAGCAAAAACTTCACGCCGACAAATAAATTTAGTGTAGAAAATCGAAAAGAATATATATAAACGAATTATTACCTTTTAATATAGACGTGTAATCTTATAGTTATATTAACTTGATAATTTATGATTATTTTTCTGGTTTTTCTGTATTTATGTATATAAATATTCTGCTTTTTGGATTTTTGTTCTATTTTATTCACTAGAATAATCTTAAAAATTCTACACAACAGGTTTGATCCAAATATACCATTGCAGAGTAACTTTGAATCGCCTTCGAGATAAATGGTTGTGTTACAAGAAGCTTCGCTTCCAATTGATAACCAAAAATATTTTGATCTTTATATCGTCGCTTTAATAATGAAATAACGTATACGCAAAAGTGTAGTTTCGAGATATTTGAGTTTAAAGTTTGATGTGCGCAAGCATTTGCATGGACGTTAATTTATAATTTATTAATTCTTACCCCCAGTCATAAAATAATTCGAAAATGTAAAAACACCAATTCAAAGATACCCATATGGGGAATGCAGCGCACCTATTATATAAAAACAACGTATAAATAGCATACGTTGTTTCATTATTAAAGCGACGATATAGAGGCGACTTGAAAACTGTAACCATTAATTTGGTACAACAAATATAGAAAATATTAAAATGGTTTCTATATCACATTGTTGAAGCTTCGATATGTCTTCTAAAGATTTAATAAAGCTTCAATAATTGATCAATTCGATCTTCATTAGGACGATGCTCTTCGAAAATCATTCACTTATTTATATGAATTTGCGTTACAGCATTAACTTTATATCTCTATAAATTTAAAGTGAGATCTTTCTAAAACTCGCCATGGGAACTGTACCTATATTCAACTTGCTTAACCATTCTATAGTTGGGATATTAATTTTTTCTTTTAGTGTATCAAGGCTAGTTGTTGAGTAAGGTGTCTTAAACACAGTGGCGTAGCTAGCATGGATGGCACCCGGGGCGGATATTGTGGTGTCACCCCAAAAATAAAAACTGTCAATAATAATAAAAAGCCGATAAACGTAATTTATAATTTTTTTTAATTAATACAAATGAGCATTATTATTATAAGCCCGCAAGTAATTTTTAACTAATTTTAATTTGCTGAAACTCCTCTCACACGAAGCCACTAATACGCAAATAGTTATAAATAACTTTAGTGCGACCGTAAGAATCGGAAGAAATTCTAAAAAATCCCATTCTACGATGAATTTCAAAAAGTCTAGGTACACCCAGCTAGAAACTGTAAAATTGGCCGCTTTTAAATCCCTCCTCACCCTTTGTATCTCTATGAGGAGTTCTGTTGCCAATACCGCATCATAAAAACCAGTAAATTTTGATACCGATAATTTTAACTCTTCACTGTTCGCCAAAAGCTAAGTGTTTGTCTGCACAACCTCGAACAATGAAGCTAAATCTTGAACTGACTTCAGTCTAGTTTGGAGTTCAACAATGAATCGGTCAAGACATTCCAACATGTCCTTTTTAAGTTGAGCTCTCAGTGTCAGTCCAACATTAGGTGCAAACTCACCACCCGTTCGTTTTTTGCGTTTTTATGACAAATTCGGCTTTCCATTGGAATGTCATAGTCCTCCGATTTTTTCGCAGCAAGATCTATTGCCTCTTCTACAATGAGACTTCGTTATGAATTGACTCTATTTTTGTAGCTAATTGATCAATATTCAAGCCCGTGCTTTGCAATCCAATCTGAGCACAGATATTATTTTCCTTAGAATATCATTCCAAAACAAAAGAAAGCAAAGAAACGAAAAATCACATGCTGCATTGTTAAGGTTCTGTGCAGCACCTCTAGTGTCTACATTTACTCGTTGATCACTTAACTTCTCAATTTCAGCCACAATCCCATCAAAGTTTTCGGCCAATACTTTTACTACAGCATAATGAGCACTCCAATGCGCTGTTAAGAGTATTTTAACAGTTGCTTTGTTGTGTTTAGCAAGTACTTCCCAGCGGCTAGTCGAAGCAGAAAAACATGTAAAAATGGCTTCCACTGACGAGTGTTGGCCGTATAAATTAATTGAATGATCTTTGCAGCCCACAAAAATTGCTTTGTTATTTTTTGCTTTAATAATAGCTTGCACTTCTCCATGTATACTACTCATAACAGCTGCATTATCATAACCTTTGGGAGCGACAATTCATAACATCTTTACCATCATTTTCAAGATTTTTACACTGAAAAAAACATGTCCTATTTGCAATCGAAATGCAGTTGTCTCAACCTCACCGTGCGGGCAGATATGGCGAATCGAAATACGAGATTGATTCAACAACCGTACAATGATAAGCCGATGCAGTTGAGACAATCAGATGAAATATTTATGTGGAAATAAAATATAGTTCAATTAATCTCAAATACTTAAATTTTAAAATGAAAAATTCATGATATAAGGCCAAAGAAATATGTTTTCATGGAAATAGTTATTAACTTTATTCAACTACTGTTATATTGGATAGCACTTTATATTTTAATTACACCTCATTCTGTTATCAGGAAAATGTTACTGAGTACGGGTACTGAGTAGTTGTCCCAATCACGGTGAAATTGTTTGTAAATATCTTTTCTTTGCATGAATAATAAACTGCCATCTTCGAGATGAGGTTATCATTACTTCAATTTTTTTTTCAGTGCAAGAATTTCATCGCTTAAAGCAGCGGCTTTTTTCCACGTAAAGGAAAAAATCCAAGGAATACTTCCTTGATTTCCACTTTACTACCATCAATTTTCACATATAACGAATCACTTCTGACATTTGATCAATATGTGAAATGTCAGGTATCAAACATAATTCCAAAATATTTGACCGATTTAATTTCGTTGACAAGCTTAAACTTTACGTGGATCGCTAAAACATTTATGAACTCATTTTGTATATCTGGTGACAAATATGATACTTTTGGTGATTTACCATGCTCCAAATTCAAAATGTGTTCTTTTAACACTACGTCCTACTTTGACAATAGTTTGGTTAGTTCTAAGAAATTGCCTTTATTTGAAGAACTTTGTCCTTCATCATGTCCATGAAATGCTGGGTTTTGTTTAGATAAAAACAAAGTTATATCCAATAATCTTGATAAAAGATGTTTCCACTTCTGTTTTTTATTGTATTTTAAATGCAAGGCTGCGTCTCGTATCGTTTTATGAATTTTTAACCTCATTTCCAAAGTTTTCCACTTTTCAAAACTCTCCAGAGGTTCATTTGAAGTTTCATGCTCGGCCACTTTGGGATTTAGTTTCCACCGCTTCTGATATCCAGTAGTAAATGTTGATTTTGTATTATTATTATTGGTGACAGCAAATACACGACAACAGAAGCAATACAGGACGCAAGTTATTATTTACAGGAGAATAAACAATCCATGGCCGTAGAATTTTTTCACCATTATTCATCATTTTATAAAAACATTCTTTATAAAGATGGCGAACATCACCTTTTATGTCTAACCCGTGTCTAGATACAGTAACAAACGACCCTTCTCTATTTTGAAAATGTTCACTTTCTTTTTTTATGATTTCAATGCGAACATTACCAGAGACGAGTATATTCCAATGTGATACATCTCTTAAGTCCTGAAGTGATTCACTCATGCAAATACTGTCTTCGATAGTAGAAGCATTAGCGGCATTATCACTGTCATTTTCATTATTCCTTTCTAATTCGTCATCATAGGTTATCATTATTAATTCTGTATTGTTGCTGTTACTTGCCGAAGATGAGCCAATATTCTCTGAAACATTCGTTGCATCAACGTGATAATCAGTTTCTTTTGATGAACCTTGGATATCATCGGGTTTTGTAACATTTTTATAGATTTGGTCTTTCTCTGCTAGAACCAACTTTTTCTTTAAAAAGTATGAACTCCTCGTGGCATATTTATTTTTTGGGATATTTGCTAAACGAAATCTAAAAAAATATTTTTAATTATAGTATAGGTATCAGCTAAGCATTAATTCTAAATATATTTGTGGGATACATAATAGGTACATAGTTCATAATAAGTACACTGTGTTAACGACTAAATACAGCGCCAAGAAAATTAATTTATTTAAATTTCCTTGTAACAACTTATATTAAATAATATTTGATAAAATGGAATATACAAATCATAGCCTAATATTATAAGGAACTATTTAAAAAAATATAAGTATGAAATCCTAAAAGATATTTTATATAAAGAATTGAAACCAAAATTAAATATCCTATTAGAATCATGCTCAATAATTTACAAAATTGAATGTGATTTTTGTGAAAAATTTTTCATCGGGAAAACCGGAAAATGTTTTAAAGACTGATTTAAGGAATACCTGCCTAAGAAGAAAAATAAACAAAATTTAAAGTTTATTTTTGCAAACCATTTACATAGTTAATAACAATAGCTACACCCCTTTTAAAAAAAATTGAAGGCTTTACATTTATGTAGCCAAGGATCTTTAAAAGAATCACTTAATGAGTTTGAAATTTCCAAGGTATTTAAAACCCAACAAAATGTACTTTTAAATGATAAACTTTCATTTAATCCAAATATATCAGGATCGTCACAGGATCAAGGAATATGCAACCGGCTGGATTATTGGCAACTACATTTTTGTTTTGTTTCAGCAAATTTTTGTAAAAATTTGCTATTTACCTTTTAATTTACTTTTATTTTCTCTATTCTATCATAAAATATTGGCCTATGTCATATTTTGTAAGTGATAGGATTTTTTGTTTAGTTATCCATTCTTTAACAAAAAATATAAAAAAAAACATAAAAGAAAGATTTGCGTCCATCAACACCTTTGAACGTATGTTGTTGTGGGACCTTGGTCTTAAAAGGTTTTTATGTGTTATTGTGACACATATTGTAATTCCTACTACACAACACATTTTATTAAAAAAAAAAAAAAAAAAAAAAATATAAAACTGAAAACAAACAGTATGAGTATGTATCAACCTACAAAAATTTGCAAAACTGTAGTAATTGCATAACTGCCATTTTATTCCACAGTAATTATTTTTGTGTCCATTGAAAAACGATCTATTTCAATTTATTCTTTGAGTTTCAAGATAAAGAAAAAAAAATTATTTTGAGATCATTTACAAACACGGTAATTTGATTGTTTGTTAGTTTCCTTAGGTGTTTGCAATTAATTTGTTTGAAATGTAAAACATATATTAGGTAGTAAGGTTAAGCGGATATTTTAGAAATAATTTTGGAATAGAGACATTGTAACTCAAGGGTGCCACCCTATCGACAAAGGGTGCCACATTATCGACGTAAACCACTTTTCCTATACATTATTCAGCATATGTGTTTTCAGACCTGGTCATTAAATAATCATGCTTGCATACTAAATAATATATCGTAAAAAACGGTCAATATGGTATCTATAGGAATATTCAAAGCTATTGAGTAATTGTGGTGATGGGATTCAATGCTCAACATGTTGATTCGATTAATATTGTTAAAATTTTATTTCACGTAATAACTCAAAAATTTTAAAAAGTAGAATAGATTCTTTTTGAACCAATAACACATTTAAAGGACACATTTATAAGTTATCACAATTTATAAATTAAAATTATATGGATAACCTGGTTAAAATGGTTTCTAAGTGATTTATCGTTGAAAACATGTGATGGTTTGTTTAAGTTTTTTACGTTCGGGTGTCACCCCAAAACGGTTTCGAAGTGATTTATCGTTGAAAACATGTGATGGTTTGTTTAAGTTTTTTACGTTCGGGTGTCACCCCAAAACGGTTTCGAAGTGATTTATCGTTGAAAACATTGTGATGGTTTGTTTAAGTTGTTTACGTTCGGGTGTCACCCCAAAACGGTTTCGAAGTGATTTATCGTTGAAAACATTGTGATGGTTTGTTTAAGTTTTTTACATTCGAGTGTCACCCCAAAACGGTTTCGAAGTGATTTATCATTGAAAACATTGTGATGGTTTGTTTAAGTTGTTTACGTTCGAGTGTCACCCCAAAACGGTTTCGAAGTGATTTATCGTTGAAAACATTGTGATGGTTTGTTTATGTTTTTTACGTTCGGGTGTCACCCCAAAACGGTTTCGAAGTGATTTATCATTGAAAACATTGTGATGGTTTGTTTAAGTTGTTTACGTTCGGGTGTCACCCCAAAACGGTTTCGAAGTGATTTATCGTTGAAAACATTGTGATGGTTTGTTTAAGTTTTTTACGTTCGGGTGTCACCCCAAAACGGGTGACACCCGGGGCGGACCGCCCCTCCCCCGCCCCCCCCTAGCTACGCCTCTGCTTAAACATATACCAGCCGCAATAGTTTTATCAACACATGAACTTAAAGAACTTTTTGTTTCTTAACATTGAATTTTAACGAATTAGTTAAATAATAACCAAATCATATGATTAAAAACAAAAAAATGCATTTTTCCCGGATAATTAAAACAATAAAAATTTGTCTTCTTGATTTTTTTATTTTTCATTTAAAATCAATTCTTGTGCGATTTTCAATGTAAATAGAGTAATTAATCTTTGACAAACAAAGAATTAAAATCATTTTGTTAAAATATAATTTATTTTGTGATTAATAAATTGTATACATTGTTATAAGTGAAGATATTGGGTGTTTTAATTTGGAGATTTCTACGTTGAAATTTGGAGTCTAAAAAGCAGCAATTTTCACCAAAGTTTTCACTAGTTTATAGGAACCATGAAACAACAAACAAATGATTGTCGAACTGGATAAATGTTTTTTTGTTCTCTGATCATTTCAACATCAACAAAGCATTAACAACATGTGATCACTCTATATATAGCCTATAAAAATAATTTTATTTTATTTATTTATTTATTATTTTATTTAAAAAATCAGATTAGGTGGTTTCGTCATGCAGAAAGTTTCCCATTTGACAAAATGGTGCAAACAGTGCCTTATAGTAATAACCAGTAAGTGGTACCAGTTGAAATTTGGATGTACGCAAATTTTTGACAAGAAACTAGAATGCTCAAATTTTATGCCAATTCTTAATACCATAAGGTCTTAATATTAACTAGCCACCGTGTATCTTAACTATCATTTTTTTAAGAATCGGGCAGAAAACGTGGTTTTTGGAAATTTTTTTGACTCGATTTGGTGATTTTGGTATCAATCGATCGGGCTTGGCCGTCTCCCGAAAACTTTATGAGATTGGGGTGGTAGACCCACCCCCACCCCTTTACACCCTCTTAAAGTTTTGGCATATAAAAATCTATATAAAATAAATGGAAAGAGATAAAAAAAATTTAATGGCACCATTATCTTTTATTCAGACCGGTGCAATGTTTGAGTCCAAAAGTTGGTTTGCACCAACTCTCCCAACCAACCCAGTGGGTGGGGTTGACACATAAAATGAGTAAAATCTGTCATGTGGGGTATCGTTAGAATCAGAATTTCATAACAAATACAATCCCCTATATTACCCCCTGATCGGTGACATTTTTTTTTTCTAAGGCGTTCATGCTCCATGTAGGAGCGTTGCCAGGCTAATCAGCTTTGAATATTCACCACGGTCATTCGCAACAGCGACATAATTACCATGGCAGCCGATTTTTTTAAGGTCGTTTATTATGTCAGTCTCCCATTGTAGTCGTGGTCTTCCTAGCGGTCTACCACTCCCTGGAGTACTAACGTACATTTTTCTAATCATTCCAGACTGTGAATCGGCTCGTAGAACATGCCCAAACCAAGCAATCCTGTTAAAACGGATACAACCTATTATATCAGGACCCTCAAGAAGGTCTCTGATCTCAAAGTTATACCGGGTTCTATACTCTCCATCGTCTGTCTTAAGTGGACCAAAAATGTAGCGTAGGATCTTACGCTCAAATACAGATAAATGCGATTCGTCATTTTGTGTAAGGGTCCACGTTTGTGACCCATACATCACAACCGATCTAATCAATGTCTTGTATAACTTGAGCTTGGTATTAGTTGATACATACGGTGATCCAAGGAGAGGTTTAATTGAGTAGAAAGTTCGATTACCTGCAGCAATTCGAGCTTTAATATCTGTAAGTATACTGTTCCCAAATATTTAAAAGATTCAACTCCCTCAATTCGTTCATCGCCGCACATCAAATCTTTCTTCTCAGCCTCTCTTGAAACATTCATATGTTTGGTTTTATTGTAGTTAATTTGCAGACCAATTTTTCTAGCACCACTCTCAAGCGACTTGAAAGTCTCACTCATAACAGCTTCACTTCGGCCGAGGATGACAACATCATCAGCGTAAGCAATCATCTGTACTGAGTTTATAGACAAGATATTGTTATTAGTCGGTAGTTTCTTTTGACGGCACACATATTCCAAGGCTAGATTAAAAAGTATAGGAGAGATAGCATCACCTTGTCTCAATCTGGAGTCGACTTTAAAAAATTTTGATATTTCGTTCGCTACTCGCACACAGCATTTAGAGTTCTGTACTGTCATTTTGCATAGTGATACCAGTTTACCAGGAATTCCCATTGACACCAGAGCAGACCATAGAGTCTCTCGTTCGAGAGAGTCGTAGGCCTGCCTGAAATCAATGAAAAGTTGGTGCACAGGTATGTTGAACTCTCGACACTTTTCCAAAATCATCCTTATCGAGAAATGTGCATCGGTGGTACCTCGGCCCCGCCGGAAACCACACTGATATTCTCCAAACAGTTGTTCAGCAAAAGGATTGATTCAGTGACATAAGCATTTTTTACTCCCAAGGGTACCCTTATCGTAGAAAAAAAAATTTGTTTTGCATGTCATGTTTGGTGTCGATTTCAATATAATCGGGGATGCTGAGTTCAATGATGATAATAAAAATGGAATCCGGATTCGGGGTAGTCCATAAAGGGGTGGAGGTTGAGGGGTCGGTTATAAAAAATATCGAAATTATCGTCATAACCGACCCCCGAGGGTTCCCCGGTCGGTTATACAAAGTATCGAAATTATTGTCATTATTATCAATTTTAACATAATCGAGGATGCAGAGTTGAATGGTGATGGTAAAAAATGTTGACCGGACTCAGTGTAGTTCAATAAGGGGTGGGGGTTGGGGGTCGGTTATAAAATATATCGAAATTATCGTCATCATTATCAATTTTAACATAATCGAGGATGCTGCGTTCAATTATGATAATAAAAATTGGAGCCGGACTCAGAGTAGTTCAATAATAGGTGGGGGTTGGGAGGTCGGTTACACAAAGTATCGAAATTATTGTCATTATTATCGATTTTTACATAATCGAGGATGCTGAGTTCAATGGTGATGATAAAAATGTTGACCGGACTCAGGGTAGTTCAATAAGGGGTGAGGGTTGGGGGTCTGGTCATGAATAGTATCAAAATTGTCGTCATTAGTGTTGATTTCAACATACTTGAGGACGTTAAATCCAACAGTGATGTTTAAATTGGGATAAAAAATATAAGGGTGTCACTAAAGAATGGAAGTTGGGGGCTGAAAGCCGAAAATGTTCACATATATATTGTTAGTATTGATTTTGGATAAATCAAGGGCACTGAATTCAATGGTGATGCTGAAATTAGTATTTGGGCCCTAGGGAAGAAACTAGAGGATAAGGGTTTGGGTCTAAAATTGCGGTAATGTTCAAATATACATACATAATAAATATTGGTTTTTCTACGAATCGAGAATGCTGAATCTACTAGCGATGTTGAAATGCAGAACCACGTAATAAAAAATTTGTACTTTGAAAAACACTATGTATTACGAAATGAACGAAAATGTTTTGCTATTTATTTCGGTAATTGCTTGTTGATTGATTTCAAATTTCAATAATAATGCTATTCTATTTAAAAACTAATCAAGGAGTATTTCTTTTTTGGTTTGAGATCGAGTTCTATGTTTACTTTCGTTGTTTGTTATTGATTCTTTCAGTTCAATGAGTTGATTTTGTTGTTCTTTTATTTCTACTGCATCTCTTTGTCGTTTCTGGAGGCTTGATTTATTCTCATTTAGCATTACATTTTGCATCTCCTGTTCTTCTACGACATTTAGTCTTTTCATTTTGTCAACACGCTTGGATAAGTTTGGAGAATCCATTTCATATTTTAATTGTTTTTCTTCTCTGAATTTAGTGAGTTGCGTTATTAATAGTTTTTCAAGCTCAATTGAACATTTCAAAGATTTCATTGAAGAATTGTTTTCTGCTACATTTTCCTCGACTTCCATTTCTGACTTATTCGATAAAATTTCGTAAGTTTCGGTTTGAAAATATGTATTTTCTTGCTTCTGAAAATTTAGAGAATCGATAGAGAGTAAATCTAGTTCTTCCAATATTTTTTTCGATTATTTTGTGTTTCGCTCCGTACTCTCAATTCTTTCAAGAGATTTATTGATACATTTTCAAGTTCAATTGAACACTTCAAAGAGTTATAATAGGACTTTTTTTGTCAACAATCATTTTTTGAATTTTGTAATATTATGTTACTAGTTGCTGGAATTTGAGGTGGAATTTCATCTTCCAAAATTATTGGTAGTTTAGATGAACCATTATTTACTAGTACTTCCTTAATAGTGAAGTGTAGTGTATCCTGAGTAGCATGTTTTCGATCGCTGTACAATCGTCTACTTCATCAAATAATTCATCCTCTATATCCAAGTTTGTGGATGTAGATTCTCTCGATTTTAATTTCCCCATATACTAATTTCAGCATCACCATTGCATTTAGTACCCTCAATTTATCCAAAATCGGTACCCATAATATATTTTCAGCTTTCAGCCCCCAACTCCCACCCTTTAGTGACACCCTTATATTTTCGATCCCAATTTAAACATCACTGTTGAGTTCAGCGTCCTCAAGTATGTTGAAACCAATAATAATGACGATAATTTTGATACTATTCATGACCAGACCCCAACCCCCACCCGTTATTGAACTACCCAGAGTCTGGTCAACTTTTTTACCATCACCATTGAACTCAGCATCCTCGATTATGTAAAAATCGATAATAATGACAATAATTTCGATACTTTGTGTAACCGACCTCCCAACCCCCACCTATTATTGGACTACCCTGAGTCCGGCCCCAATTTTTATTATCATAATTGAACGCAGCATCCTCGATTATGTTAAAATTGATAATGATGACGATAATTTCGATATTTTTTATAACCGCCCCCCCCCCCCAACCTCCGCCCCTTTTTGGACTACCCCGAGTCCGGATCCCATTTTACCCCATTGGGAGTAAAAAATGCCTACCACCCCAATATCATAAAGTTTTCGGGAGACGGGCAAGCCCGATCGATTGATATCGAATTTGTAAAAAAAAAATTTGAAAATTTCCGCGACTGCCCGATTCAGACAATACAAGCGACTGCCCGATTCGACCAGACAATTTTTCATTGTGAAATTTAGCAGTTTAGTTTATATGCCGTAATCTTAAAACAACTTAAGAAACAAAACCGGAATCAATTTTAAACAACTTTTGTTCAGTTTTAAAGCACATTAATAAAATAAATGAAGATCGTTACTAATATAATGATGATTATCACAAATGATCATATCATATCACCTAAACTGCAATCATCTTTAAAATCCACTATAATTAACACTCCCCAGAAATTTATGAGCAAGAAAAACAAAAGATTAAATTCATCGAGAGCAGACAAAAAATCCAAAGAACTTTATATAAAATATAATAAATTAAAATATTAATCTTATTCGCGGATTTTTTTTTGTTGTTGCTACGTTAGTCCTCGAGATCTGAATAAATGATTATCAAATGTTAATTTCTTATTTTGCTTTCAGTGAATTACTTTCGAAATACATAAAAGACCTCCCGGCGAGTAGATTAATAAATTTGTAGTTTCAGAGTTTAATAAATATTAATTTGGAGTTTAAACAATAATTATTTTATTTGTGATCATGTTATATATATATTGCCGCTCAAAATATTCAGCAACTGATTACACTCTAATGTTAAAGACATATTTCCATATAAAGGTATGTCTAGAAGTTCTTGATCTTATTTTAACCCTTACCTGTTTTTTGTGATTAATCTTAAATTGATATGTAATCTCCGAACACATATAATTGATTTTCATTGCTTCTTAGTTCTCATGTTCCAATTATTAAAAATAAAAAACGATTTAATGCTGTGTTTATTTATTTATAATTACGTATAAATAAAGTTTGTCAAACAAAGATGATTTTATGAAATTTAGTTAATCTTTGTTTAATATGCAATTTCCGGTTGCTAGACTATTTGAGTACAAATTAAGTATTAAAAATAAATTTTTTTGTGTGAAAAAGTAGACTAATAGTTTTATGTTAATAAAAGATAAACAAATTTAACAAGTAGAAAACTTTTACACACATTTTTATCTTACTATCGGTCAAAAATAAAACAACTGCATATCTTGATTTTAAAAAATAAAAAGAAACAAATTAAATGACTACACCAAAAATACTAAGCATTCAATAATCATTGATCATTAAGTCCAACAATAACCAAATGAACTGCAACTAAATAAAATACGAATAACAAAACTACATATTAAATTTCTGAAGTGTCATTTAAAGTTTAAACAATAAAAAAAAAAGAAAAAATACCAATAAGCGAAATTGTTTTTTATGAAAATCGGAAGATCAATCAAGATTTTTTATTTTTTGTGTAAGAGTCAAATGGAAGATATTTTCCTTCATACACTTAATGTCAAACAATAAAAATATGAAAAAGACAAAAGGAAAAAAATATTCAAACACAGCTCAAATTATAAAATGACTACAATAAAATATTTATAGTTGGAAATAAATTTACTTGAAATCATTTAAATAAAACATTGTATTTTTAATATCCTTTTGGTTATGAAATTATAGGCGAGGAAAATTAAGAAATTTATAAAAGAATTATTATAATGAATAGAAAATATGTTTTTATTGGTTTAAATTTAGAATAGATGTATTTTTTTTAATGACCAACAATTTGAATTTTAAACAAAAACCGATAGCTATAGTTTTCACCACTGACAAAACAAAATCTGGTGAATAAATTATAAAACATATATTACTATTGATGGAAAATTGAACCAAGACGCCGATGATGTGAAAGTGAACCCGACCATTACCAATTTCTTTGAAGCTTCGGTAATCGACAGTCGTTAGTATAATAACAAAACAAGTACACGTGTTTTTTATTTTTTCATAGTTTTAACACAGAGTGGCTTTTCGAGAAAAAGGCACATTAATATATTATTAGTTTGAAATTTTTTGCACTTTGCATTTGTGCCATTTACTAAAATAAGTTTATCGATTCTATTAAACTTTTTATGTTTAATTGTTCAGTTTTAAATTTTAATTTATTAATTTTTCAAAAATTTAATTTTCAAAGACAGTGAGCGAAGGATGAGCGGGTAAGCCCCAAAAGTTCATTTTTGATTTCTAAATATTTATTATTATATCCGAAACATAGTAAAATTATAGACATGTGTTTTGGCTTGTTTGAATATTTGCTAACAAAAATTATCCCAGCTCTGTATCTGGAATTTTATAATTTTATTATTTATATAATTATTTACTTATTATTATTATAATATTATTTATTTTTTAATTTTATTATTTTATTATGGAAAAAACTTTTAAATAAATAAATAAATAAAATAAATAAAATAAAAATAAATCTTTTAAGCGGATCGAGAATTGATCAATTTGTAGTAGAAAATCCGCTCTTTTTTAACGATGAGTAAAAAACAAAAATATTTTCATTACAGTAATTTAGAGTTCCTATAACGGTCAATCGTTCGTTATGTTGGATTTTTTTGAATGTCTAATTTTTTGAAACGGATTGCATTATACCGCAAAAATTTACAAAAGACCGAATGGTTATCGATGTTCAATCTGATGTCTAATTATACATTGTTTTTCGCTTTGAGAGACATGTATATACTGGTGTGAAAGAGATTGAAAGAGACAAAATAGTTAAAAAAAACAAAAATTAATTGATCAATTCAAAACTATCACTACTTTACAAGCCATGAAACAAAATTTCTCACTAACACATACATGACTGAAAGTAGTCGGGAATAATTAAACTTCATAACATTATTTCTATTGTGTTGTTTGTGTTTTTTGTGTTATTTTGTGTTGTTTCTTGTGTTATTTTGCAAAAAAATTAAAATAAAATATGTATATATTAAATAAGTTTATCAATATACATTTATTAGCATTTATGGATGTGATTATTTCATATAAAAATAAAGTGATTAAAATAAATAGTGATTAAAGTGAACATAACCAACAAATTTTATTTTTGTTTCAAAACATTCCTGTAAAATATGAAATTTTATCTATTCAACCTATAACAATAGATCAAAGTTTCGGGAAATTTTGTCTGGAGTACTTGTTATAATGTTTTCTAAACATTAGTTGGTAAGACTTCCATTAATTTTATTATTTGTCGTTCTAGCAGATACACGTATTGGAACAATCAGTATTAACACAAGAAACAACTCCCTGCATATTTTCCAAAATATTCTGAAGATTTCAGTAATATTATTGTATAATTAAATATAGTACAAATGTAAACTCAAACGTGATTCTTTGGTAGCAGGAGATCCAGGCGATGAGTTTGGTAGCAGGAATGTACTGACGCTGCTAGAAGCGTTGCCCAAATTGTGTTGTTCAGTTCAGGTAATTGAGATGATGAACTGGAGATGTATGTGGATAGATGAGATGAGTTGAGAGATGACTATCACTGAACTGGAGATGTATGTGGATAGTTGAGATGACTTAATTCTTAAATCTGCCTGTCGATATCTTAATATTGCGGTGTGTAATCAATAATCATTGTATTAGATAAATCTTGCCAGATGAAGTAGTATAGTATCCATTTTACTCCGGAATTCAATAAAATTACTATTTTGTCTGCTATACGAGTTAAAATGCAGTTCAAAGAATCACTGAGATTATTTGCGTTCTTTTTATATTAATTCGAGATCAGTTCTTCAATCACGGAATATTATCAATCCACTTATAAGAATAGTTTTTAATTTATTAGAACATTTAAAATTATTCATGGAAATCAAAATACATGAATATAAATTTGAATTATATTTAATTGCTTCTATAATATAATTACATCTTCTTAATGATGTTTTCGATAAGTGAGATCTATTTTATATAAACAAAAAACTTGACATGATAATAATCATTATTATTTAAGAGTTTAAAATATGGAGTTAGTCAACATTTACTTAAATCAACTACAATTAAAATTAACAATAATGAGTTGTTAAAAAAAAAAAATTAATCATAAATTAAAATGGAAAAACGAATGTATGAATATATTTTTTAAATTTTTTGACAATCCGTTTTTCCAGGCAACTTTTCTTTTTTTATTCAAAAAAAGCAGGAGTTAAACTTTTCAATAATATGGAAAGTTATTGCCACAATTCAACTTTAGCTGAAATATTAGGATCAGTTTCAGCGGATGGGTATGAAACTGGTAAATGTGTTAATTGTTATATGATTTTTTCCTGTCAAGTTGTATATTTATAGGTCATAGCAGGAACCTCACGCAATCCAAAATTCATATTATACAAGGGGGATTAGCACCAGCTAAATATTTAATAAGAATGTCGATGAATTTAATAAAAATTTATGATTAATTGATTTAGTAACACATTTAGTTACTTTTGGATTAGTAAATGTAAGTAGAATTAGTCAGTATGCTTCTTATGATTTTGATGCAAATATATATATCTGTTTTTTTTTAGGAACATTAAAATAATCTTGATGTCGTCGTTATATTATTAGCATGGAAACACGAACGTTGCAGCATGAAATGTATACCGTCGCTGATGATCCAGTTTACGATCTCCTAGAGATGCATTACGAACAACAGTGATTCAACAAAGCACCAAAACATTACAAATAGACGATTTTTAAAGATAAGTAGACCGTCATCTTTGTGAAAAAATTGTGTGCAAATGCGAGGTCAAAAGTTGTAGGGTGTCAAACATTCAATTTTAGCCATTTGAGTTTTATAAAATTATAAAGCCCGGACACCCCGCTTTTAATCTGAATTATTAATTATCTGGTTAAGCTGTAACTTACACATAATACTTATTAAATATTTTTGGTTAACACGAAACGAGATGCAACCTTTAACGGAATATTCAGAAATTTTGCTTTTTAAAAATAACGTACGGTAATGAAAATTGAAAGTTTGACTGCCAACAAATTTTAACCGCTGAGTTTCTGCATTTTTTTCATATTTATGATCCAGAGAATCTATTCTTTTAATCTATTTATCTATAAAAATTGTTATTTTAAAAACCCGTATAAAATAGGAACATTCCATATTGAAACAAACTTATATGTTGAAATTTCCTTTCCTTTTCATAATTTAACTTAATTTTTGCTTTTAGGATTTCGAGGAACAGAAAACATCAAAGTAAAATACTTTAGTTAAAAAAATAAAAACTCGTATTTATTGGTCATATTAAACATTTAAGTCATATTTATCATATTAAAGCTTTATATTTTAATTATAATTTTAAAAAACTAATTCCAAAAATAATTTAAAAGAAATAAGTACAGCAATTTTATTATATAAATATGAAAAGTTAAATGTACAAATGAAATATAACCAAAATATTAATGTAAATTCATAAATAAAAATATAAATAAAATATTAATATAAAAAATAAATAAAATACAAATATAAAAAAAAATAAATAAAATTCATATATTAAAATTAAATACGTTGATAATTATTCAATATGGTGGAGGTTGATATTGGTGGAGTTGATGTTCATGTCTTGATGAAAGCTGCTTTACTTAGGTTCCCGTCCCAGTAGTCTAACAATCAGGAAGGGATGTAACACATAGCATGAATGAAAATAAATATAATAATGTTATAAAATTTAAGCAATAATAATTAAAAAGCTATAATAATTATATAAATAAACTTATATTTATGATTATATACAAAATAGTAAAAAAATATAAAAAATATCACAATTTCAAGGAACTTCAATACTTGTAAAACAAAAAAAAAATAAAAAAAAATATATATATGATAAATTCATAAATAATATGAATAAAATATTAATATAAAAAATAAATAAAATAAATATAAATATAAAAAAAAATTAATAAAATTCATATTTTAAAATTAAACATTGGTGGAGTTGATGTTATCATGTCTTGATGTAAGCTTCTTTAGTTGGGTTTCCGTTCCAGTAGTCAGTCAGGAAGACATAGCATGAATGAAAATAAATAAAATATAAGTAATAATAATTAAAAAGCTATAATAATTATATAAATAAAATTATATTTATGATTATAAACAAAATAACAAAACAGTAAAAAAATATATCAAATATCACAATTTCAAGGAACTTCAATACTTGCAAAACTAAAAAAAAATTGTAATATGTAATATGTATTAAATATTTTTAAATAAAGTGTATACTACACTTTTTATTTAAAAGTTAAAATTTTTCTATTGGTAATGTTAGTACTCTTCTTATGTTCCAAATCTTTAACCGCTTTACAAAAGTTATTCAAAATAATATTCGCAAAGCATTTGCAAATCTTGAAATAAATACTAAATGCGGAGGTACCACAGTGACATTCATAATCTAAATCTATGTCCATGAATTCGCTTTTTCTAAGACTATCAATAGCTAGATTAATAAGAATTCCTTTTTGGTTAGTATTTTCTAGAAATTGTCGTTTAAGGTCTACCCTACTACAAATTTCCTGAAATATAGCTGACATGTGAAATAAAATATAATTAGCTTGATCAGATGGTACTGAAAGGCCTCCTCTCTGCAAATAATTGAAATACTTATATTTGGAATCACTACCTTTTTCTTTTAGCAATAAATCTTTGCAAGTAGTGCACGAAATTGTTTTTAAAGCTTTATGAGAAGCATAACCTCCTACATATAAATGAGCTGATTCATCTATTTTGGCATTAACTAAATACATGTCGTTGTCTAAAATCTCGTCAAACTGAGTTAAATCTGGCAGTGCCCCTAAAGAGTTGTCACTTGTAGATTGTACTAACTTTTGAAAGTCTTTTTTATTGTGAGCAAAGACATTGTGTATTCTTATTTTTTTCTCACATTCTACAGTCTCAGTGTAAGATACTCTATAACTACATCCTGCTAATGAACGATATAATCTAAATCTTCCCTCTAAATCATCTGTTTGGAGTTTGCCTAGTAAAATATAATCAATTTTTAGCTCCGATAATGAAAATTTAACTAAACTAACAATCGATTTCGTACTTAACAAAAGAGCAGAGAAGGTGTCTTTTGTAAGTGTACCAGAATTATTTGAATTTAAACTAGCTTCCCAAATTTCTAGCCAAACAATAAATTTTTCTAGAAAATCAAGACTAACACTGTCTGTACCTGCTCTAATTGGATGACAATATTCATTTCTCTTGATAGTACCTTTCAAAATTGTTTTCGTATTGACTACATCCCACCATTTTCTTACAATTTCGCAAAATTCTGCTGTTTCAATCATTTCATCGTGATCTTTAAGAGACGCAATGGTGGATTGATGAAATATGTTGTCAACTAAGGTAACATTTTGTCTTTCTAAACTGTTAGGATATAGCGTTTTGTGATTCAATTTGTACGATTTTTTTATTTGTAAATTGGATTCGATATTATATAATTTTTCAAAATGTTTAAAAGACGCATATTTAATTTCAAACGTATCGAAATCCGGAAAAGCAAATGTATTATCTAAATTTCGTAAATTTAACCAATTATTTCTTATATTTTTAAATAAATGAACCGTATCATATTGCAAATGTATAAAACTTCCCGGGAAATCTGGATTACAAAAATAATATAAATTATCTGAACCGAATTTTTTAAACATATACTGGTTTATTTTATGATTATCAGTGATAAGACTAATAACTTGGAAATCAAGTTTTTGTACAAATTGAATAACATTTTTAGTCAACTCATACATATTTTCACCAGTTGGACGAAGAACTGGTACAAGCCTAACTATCTCCTTAAAACTACCAAAAACAGATTTAATCATAAATGCCACTACAGTTCTAGCTGTTTGAGTAGATTCATTTTCAGCCATTCCAACAATATTGTTACTCTTATATTGAAATCCTTTCTCAATATAAATTTCATCAACTAATAGAGCAACAAATTTTTCCCGATCAGTTAAAGATTTGGAAACGTGATTTATATAATGTTCGTCATTGGTTGGTGTTTTATAGTTTGGCGATATGTGCATACTGGACGATAGATTTTGTAAATGTCTTCTAGTTGGCAAAATAAAAAATTTTCTTAAAACTTCATAAGTTGCAGCCGAATGTGCAAAAATTAAAAAAGACATTACTATTGTTTCCGTAGAATATTTTGGCATCAATTTATTTAATAATTCTATTTGGTTTGTTAAAATATCTATTTTGCCAACGTGAGCAAAATCTTCATCGCAGTTTTGAGCTTTTTTTAAATACAAAATAGCCCGTTGTATACAATACTCGCGATTTTCAAATTCAATTTTTTCAATATTTCTGTATCTCGCGAGTAAATTTTCTAACTGGGACCAAAAATTTAATTTTTTATTGATATTGGGCAAAATCCATTGCAAATCTTTATATGGAACTTCGGATCCATGCAAAATTACGTTAATTATCAAATTTTTATTGATACTGATTCGCACAGAAATATTGCATTCCAAATCATCAGAATTTTCGAGTAAAACAAATACACATTTTTCTTCATTTTCGAAAAGGAGATATTTATTAAGATTAACCTTATCTTTAAAGTTTTGAATAAAAAAATTGTAATCTGCAATAACGTCAGACGAAAAAAAATCATCTGATTTTGCTTCTAACAAGGAGTTTAACTTTTCAAACTTTTTAGTGGGATCCCGTCTTGGTACGTTTTCAATTGGAACTAAATATTTGGGAAAATTTGGAAAAATTGAAGGTATCGCGTCTGAGTTTAATTTAGGAAATTTGTTATTTTTTCTTTTAATAAAGTCTGCTTCTCGAAAATGTATTGCACAAACAGCAGAATATTTTGTAGGTTTCCATTCGCTTGTTCTGTGAATTACGCGAATCCACTTCTCAAACAAATCCTTATCTTTTGGGAATCCAAAAGTAGGAATTGATGGTTGAGAAGAAACATAATTCGACTAACAACCTGGAACCACACAATGTCGAGGCATTATATAAAACTATATTTATAAAATCACTACAACTTAGTTTAACTACTACACTACACTACAAGTTTAATTTGCTTGTTAAATTTGTATTGCACAAAATATAATATTAATAATATTAGGAAAAACACTAGGAAGAATTAATTAAATAATATTAGAAATGACACTTAATTTTAAAATTAACACAAATTTGTATCACAAATGTATCACTTCCTAGTAACACTTTTTTCTAATAAAATTATTGATCACAGCACAATTGTTTAGATAATTTATTATAAACACTATTTATTAACATGCACTAAACTTATTAAATGTTTTAAATTAATACGTACCTGTTATAAAACACTTAAAAATAATTAAAATTAGGCGTCAAGATATTCCGCCATTAAGTTTTATATATATTTATTATTAAACGTCAAAAAATTTCCGACTACTTATGCCCTGTAAATGTATGTGTACTTCATGGCTTGTAAAGTAGTGTTAGTTTTGGATCAATTTTAGAAACATCAATCGTGATTGTGCATATGTATTGCCATTAAAGTATTAATATTGATACTAAAATTAGGTCATTTTTTTTTTCTTATCTTAGGTATATATGTATAAAATAATACTTTATTCTTTAATTTGTAATTATTGATAAAGAAAAAATTGAATATGTTTTGTTTCACATACTTTAATTTTAATAAACAAGTCAAGGTGAAAGTTTTTTGATATAATTGAAAACATATACTTTTGTTGTAAACTGTAAGAAAAATAAACGATATGACTAATAATATAATAATATAAGTAAAACAAAACCTTCGATAGCTCAGTTGGTAGAGCGGTGGACTGTAGATGTCATAATTTAATAGAAATCCATAGGTCGCTGGTTCAAATCCGGCTCGAAGGAATTATTTTTTTTTTATTTTAGTGAAAGTGACAAATATTTTTGATATTTTAAACGAATTTATAAACGATCCTTCTGTTTTTTATTTTTTTTTAAAAAAAGTTCTATGTAATAGCAATTATTATACCTATACATTTGACAACATGAGAGAGAGAGAGCCACTTTTTAAGATCTAGGGCTCATACTGACTTGGACACGATCAAATAATGGAACGATTATGTAATAGTTGCAATTTCAAAGAGGAAGTTCAGAAACCTCGGTCTTCTTGCAAACAATATTTGACTCAATATTAACTTCTTATTCATACGTCCTATCCCATAAAAATTTTTTGAAAAAAGTGCTTGTAATGTACATTTATTGGGCATGTTGCAAAACCTACGTGCACAAAATTGTGCAAAACACATGTGATACACATTATGTGCACCATACCGTGCACATGTCAAAAAACGCATTAGAAAATATGTGCAGTGTGCACACAAACGTTAACCGCATATTTCACGAATAATAAAAAACGAAGCGAATTTATTTAATGATAAGAATAATAAACAAATAATAGAAAAAATGAATAGGGAAAAAGTAGTTTAACATTTTCTAAAATGACTTGTATTATTAAACTTTTTATGAGATAATATGACTTTCGTTATAATAAATTGATGAACTTTATTTATTTTCATCTAAAATTATGTGCGAAAGAAATTTTTTTGTGAATGTTAATAAGACATACAAGAAAACAAAAGGGCACTTTATATAATTAATTTTAGTGATTTAAAAAAATTATTATATTCATTTAATATTTTTTGTTTGTCCGTTTTTATGTCAGTTTACTAATATTTAAATTTTTTTTTATATTACTCAGAAAATTATTGAAAATTAATATTATTTTTATATGTAAGCCAAATATTTAAATATTTTGATATCTGATTTTTTTTTCATTTAAATTGTATGGTAAAAAAATGCGAAAAATTGACATCTCTTTTATAAATGCAATCACACACATAGATTTTCATTTTACAACTTAAAAATACGACCGCAATCTTCATTTGTTGCAATGATGCATGACGTTAACAAAAATATTGGTCTAGGAAAGACATCAAATATTTTTGTATCTATATGCTTGAAAGTTCTATGCACATACATGTTTACATGATTTAAAAATGTTAAATTTAAACAACTGAAAATAAACGGAAAAACTGAAAATAATCTGAAATGGAATAAACACGTGTTCAACCTCGCTAAATCTGCAATGCAAAAGTTAGGATTCTAGAGTCGATGTAAAAAGTTCGTCAATCCCGAGCAAATTTTGCTGATTTATAAGTCCTATGCATGGAATACTGCTGTCATGTTTGGGGGGGGTGCTTGTCAGTCAACAATAAAATGTCTAGACTCTGCACAGAGAAAGGCGATACGGTTGATTGATAATACAGAACTAACTGATCAGCTTGATTCACTCCAGCACCGAAGAAATGTGGCTGAATTGTCAATCTACTATAAATATAGCTTTAGCGAATTCTCTTCAAATGAAATACAAAATATCCTTCCATTAAGTATTTCCCGATGAATTTGCCCCTTAGACATTTAAAGAAAATCACCATTTAAAAAAATTAGTATAGTTTAAAATAATTTATTTATTTATTTATTATTACAATACAATATAGGTAAGTATTGTTAAGGTAAGTAAGTATTGTTAAGGTAGGTAAGTATTGTTACAGGTAAGTACTGTCACTACAGGTAAGTATTGTACAGTTGTTTTCCTTTCCTGGCTCTTTTTCAGCCATTAGCTGAAAAATTTCGAGAGAATGGAAAATATTGTTTTAATTAAATAAATTTTGAGATCGGCCGTTAGAAAAAAAAATTAGTATAGTTATTCCCATATCCACGTATTCCTTTCATTTTCCCCATCTCCTTCCTTTCTAGTTGACATGGTATCTTCGGATATTCAAAGAGTCAATTTTCCAGGATGTAAAAATGGAGGTGTTACAACAATTGCATTCGGAATACTGATTGAACTTTGTATGTGTGGAAATCCTTTGTCTGCCATAATTACATCACCTGGCTCCAATAGCTTCAAAAAACCACTATCATTGGTTATAAAAGGGTCACTTGCTCTACCTCCATAACATTGCGACTTAAACGAAATCATTCCTGAGGGTGTTATGCCAACAAAAAATTTTATGGTATACCCAGATTTATAATTGGAATACAAGTGATTTCGTATTTTTATCGGCCCAGGTTGTTCCATATGGATTTCCGTGCAGTCAATTATTACTCTACAATTTGGGTAGTGTAATTTAAATTCTGGTGGCATAGTCAACTGGACTGCTTCTTTGCTCGGCCAAAAAACAAAATTCTTTGTTTTGTTTGATAAAATTACAAGTATCTCGTGAAAAATACGTGCAATAGTAGTCGACTCCACATTAAACAGTGGTGCAATAGCATCAAAAGGTAATCCAGTTTTAATTTTCATTAAACAAATTAGGAGTCGATTTTCCGCACTTACTTTGTTGCATTTAAAGGTTGGTAACATATCAAATAATAATTTAAACACTTCTTCTCTTACTCCGGCTAGTGATTTGAATTGCTTACTGTCTTTATTAGATGGATAACCATTAAAATTTGGTGAAAGGATTGGATCAGTTCCCACCATTTGATCTTTTTTTGGAATGCAGCTGCTTCCGACAAAGCTTGAAGGTGGTATACAAGCTTGAGTTGAAGCAGTATTTGGTTCACTGTTAAATTGACAAAAAAAATCGAAAGCATTTTCTATTTTTTCAAATGACACTACCTGAATTTCTTTGTCATATTTTTTTACCGCATCACTTTCAACCGTAAGGTTATTTGAACATGACATTTCAGTCGAACTTTGAGTTAGTAATACTGATTCAGTTTTCCATGTTTTCTATCTATTAAATCGTCAATATCAGCATTGGAGTATCTTTCTTTTATATTGGCAAGGAAAAAGTGTTGGATTAAAAGATGGATGTCTTGGATCTCCAGATTTTGATCCTCCAACAAAATGCTCACTGCAAATTTTCGAACTCTTATTTGGTTACCACAACGTAACATCGCTGCTATAAACGCAGATTTACATTTTGATTTATTGTCATTGATCTATTTTTATAATTACTTCAAACGATTAACTGAATTTACCCAAATTTTCCTACGTTCCAGTTCATGGGGCCTTGCGGGAAAGGAATATAATTTAACTAAAGCTGTTGTATTACCATAGGTATTACAACAACCTACAACACAACATATCGTGTTACCGCATCTTTGCATTTTTGAATAAAATATATGAAACATTAATATAAAAATTATTAACACCAACAATATCAAAGTAATCTTGTTTACAAAATTATACTGTCATTCCAAAGCTTTTGAAAAATCCAGTAGAGGCGCTATCTCCGATTTTGCAGTTTCTCTATATTACGAAAGGTATTTTTAACTGCAAGAAATCGTTATCTGAAACAAAATAAAAAATAAAAAAAGTAAAATTGCTAATGCAGAGGTCTATTTTTAAAACAAACTGATAAAAAAGATTCCAAAAATTCTAAATTTGTTTAATTTTTTGAAATATTGGTATCCAAACGGCCGTTATAACGGTTTTAAAAAATCAATTTTTTTCAGGAAAAAGCCTCTAGTTTCTTAACCACGTGTCGGATTTTACTGATTCACGAACTAGTCCAAGATATTATTAGAACACACAAGTACAGAAATTTTTTTTGATCTACCTCAAAAAATGCGACCATGAGAGTGCCGGTCGTTTTCGTTATATCTATATATATATATATATATATATATATATATATATATATATATATATATATATATATATATATATATATATATATATATATATCCCAAGTAACAATTGTTAGAGCTGAAAGAAGCAATCTGCTCTATTACAGTTCTTTAAGTTAAAATAGTTAGCCTGATAGCCCTTAAACGTAATTAAAAGCGATTCTGAGCTTTAAACCAAATTGACACTGCTCTAATTCATTGTTTTCTAACACTTCCAGCTCTTTTTGCTTGTAGAGCATTTAGCTTTATTAATGAGCTCTATAACCACTTCTAGAGCTTAAATATATACATAGGATAATCATATACGGTTGCTTGCTTTATAACAACCTTAAAGAAGAAGCGCCAGATTCCTCAATAAAGCAAAATACTGAATAATTATATAAAGAGAGAAAAAATGCTTTTAAAATGCATAAATAACAACTGTTGCAAGAATCCGTCCATGTTAATTCTAAGAAAATATAAAAAAGTCGGCCATATTTGGAATGAAGATAAAATTTGGTTTTATTTTATTTTTTGAAATAATTCATTTAGGCTTAGCTCTTAAATCATGCTAAAATTTCCAAACACAGTTTAAAAAAATTGTAAAATCCCGCTTGTCATTAAAATAAAAAAAATAAATATTTTCAACAACTAGTAATTTTAGGAATAATTATTACATATTTCATGAGCGCATTGAAAATTTGAAAGTATCGTATTAATATATACGATAAAAAATAACTGGAACGGATTTTTCACTTTAATTCACACTTAAAATTCAGTTTACAATTCCAACAAGTTTCCATTTTATTTTAATAAGTCAAAATATACAAAATATTTTCTGTAAAAAAATCTAATAAAAAATCTAATAAATCTTATTATTCGGATGAATTCGTTTTTAAAATTACGTCAGATATTTTAGGAAATAATTCGAGTTCGTTTTAGAGCAAACTGTTTGAATACAAAAATATGATAAAAACTAAAAAGCTCTATAACGATTGCCACAAACGCTTTTATGTAATTGCTATATAGAGTAATGCGCTTCGTAATGGACCTCAGAGTTATTCTTGTAGAGCCACAAAAAAAATTAATTTGCTCTATAAACCGCCACTTTTTGCTTTTACTAAGCTCTATAAGAGTTCTACAAGCGCTTTTAGAGCAAACATTAAAGCACGTAGCTCTATAAATCAGCTTTAAGAGCGCTCTTAAAGCATATTTAGAGCAAAATTGTTACTTGGGATATATATATATATATATATATATATATATATATATATATATATATATATATATATATATATATATATATATATATATATATATATATATATATATATATATATATATATATATATATATATATATATATATATATATATATATATATATATATATATATATATTAGAGTAGGGCGATTTAAAAATCTTTATGGGCCCCTCGCGATTCTGATTCCTGGAGTTGTTCTGACCAAAAAAGTCCACTAGACCATATGTTTACGGTGAAAATCGAGCTTGCGAATTTTTGTTTGAAGTTTTTTTGTCGCAATTTATGTTTTGTGAAAACTTGCAAATGTTCTTAGGCTCATATCTCGTAAGCCATGGAATTTAACTATGAATAAAATTAGTAAATTGTAGTTCTTGACCTACAAATTTGGCTACAAATTTGCTAAATAAACAAACCGAAAAAAATCACATCTTCATGACCAAAAACACGAAAATGCCAAAAAATCTAGATTCTGAATAAATCCTAAAACAGATTTTTGTTAAATTTTTTGGCACCATTTCTGGGTAAAAACTGCATTTGAGGCTTTGTTTTCAGACTCTCATATTAGGGGTCCCTGAAGCGAACATCATAACCGTCAACTTCAATGGAAGTCCCTGAAGCGAACATCAACTGCATAACCGTCAACTAACATAGAATTTGATTAAAATATATTGTTTTTGCACTTTTTTTTACTTTTATAATAAATATTATACATTATAATTATTATAATAAATATTATAAATTTTATAATAAATATAATAAATTTTATAACTAGTGTTTCCAGAAAATATTACAAAATCACAAATTCATATTTTCAAAATTCCAAAAATATTGTAAAAATTAAATAAAATCAAACTTTTTTCAAAATTCTAAAAATATTCCAAAAAATATTACAAAATCAAAGATTAAAACTTTTTTCAATAATTCAAATAATAATTGCAAAAATTAAAACAAAATAAATAACACAAACTTTTTTCAAAATCCCAAAATTATTTCAAAAATTGTAATAAAATCAAATATTTAAACTTTTTCTAAATTCTAATAATATCTTTTTGCAAATTCAAAAATTCAAACTTTTTCCAAAATTCTAAAAATATTACAAAAATTAAAATAATATCAAAAAAAATGTAACTTTTTTCAAAATTCCAAAAATTATAATAAGATCAAAAATTTAAAATTCTAAAAATATTCCAAAAATTCTTACAAAATCAAAAATTGACTTTTTTCAAAATTCTGAAAAAATATATATAAAATTCAAAAATTCCATGTTTTTTTCAAAATTAAAAAAATATTCCAAAAATTCTTACAAAATCAAAAATTGAAACTTTTTTCAAAATTCTAAAAATATATATATAAAATTCACAAATTCACAAATTCAAAAATTCTATTTTTTTTTTTCAAAATTCAAAAAATATTGCAAAAATTATAACAAAATCAAAAATTAAAACTTTTGCCGAATTCTAAAAAATTTTGCAAAAATTATTACAAAATCAAAAATACAAACTTTTTTCAAAATTCCAAAAAAAAATTCAAAAACTATAACAAATTAAAAAATTTCCATGTCCAATTTCATTTTCAATTACATTTACGTCATAAAAACAGCTACATTTTTTTTTCCAATAAATTGGTAAAAAATTAAATGAAAATGTTTCTTTTGACACACTGACAACATTTTTTTGACAAACTTATAATGCCATAATTCTCTATAGTATTAATAAATTTTCATGTCATACAAATTATTAATTTTATTTTGTTCCAATAAATTTGGTAAAAAAATAAATAAAAATCTTTCTTTTGACACTCTTGACAACACTTTTTTGACAAACTCATATTGCCATAATTCTCAATAATAATAATAAAATTTCATTTCAAACAAATAATTAATTTTATTTTTTTCCAAAAATTGGGTAAAAAAATAAATAAAAATCTTTCTTTTGACACACTTGACAACATTTTTTTGACAAACTTATAATGCAATAATCTAGATTTTGGTCTCACATACCAATCCAATCACGTAAAATGAACGTTTTTTAAGCAAAAAATATGCAAATTTCCTTGTTTTGACACACTTGACGATTTTTTCGATACACTTCCGGTACAGTTATTGAACACATCGCCCTTTCGGCTCTTCCCATTGAGTAAACCTATTTTTAGAAGAAAAAAATTTTGAAATCTGTTCAGCGGTTTTCTAGATTTCGTAGGTTGTTACGGCCGGCCGGAAGACAGACATGAATTTTTTTTTGCTTTTTTAGAATCAGTAGGTCTAAAACGTCGAGAAATGCCAAAAAAAGTGGTGGTAAGAATTTCACTTTTAGCTCATGAATGTAATACTTAGGTCTTTCCGACCGAAGTAAAATAACAAACAGAACGTTTTTGATGAGTTTAAATTATAAACAACTAAAAATGGTAATTTTTCAGTATTTTCGCGATAAATTTTCACATTTGCAGGACAAAAACTGCATGAAGAAATGTTCAGATGTGGTTAGTATAGCATAGAAAATTGTTAAATATTTAATTGGCTACAATTTTTAGCAGATTATTAGTTTTAATTTTCTGCGGTTTGGCTGCTATGGCCTCAAAACGGTAAAAAAACAGTGTAAAAAATGGCAACTTTTTGGCATTTTCGTGTTTTTGGTCATGAAGATGTGATTTTTTTCGGTTTGTTTATTCAAAAAATTTGTAGCTGAGATCAAGAGCTAATATTTACTTATTTTATTTATACAAAAATTCTAAATGGTTTACGAGATATGAGCCTAAGAAAATTTGCAAGTTTTCACAAAACATAAATTGCGACAAAAAAACTTCAAACAAAAATTCGCAAGCTCGATTTTCTCCGTAGACATATGGTCTAGTGGACTTTTTTGGTCAGAACAACTCCAGGAATCAGAATCGCGAGGGGCCCATGAAGATTTTTTCTCTTCCATACAAATCGCCCCACCCTAATATATATATATATATATATATATATATATATATATATATATATATATATATATATATATATATATATATATATATATATATATATATATATATATATATATATATATATATATATATATATATATATATATATATATATATATATATATATATATATATATATATATATATATATATATATATATATATATATATATATATATATATATATATATATATATATATATATATATGTACATTTTTTTTTTTGTTTTTTCGTCTCCGCTTATCATATATAGTCGTT
This sequence comes from Diogma glabrata, assembly GCA_963693315.1. Classification (NCBI taxonomy): domain Eukaryota; kingdom Metazoa; phylum Arthropoda; class Insecta; order Diptera; family Cylindrotomidae; genus Diogma; species Diogma glabrata. Next base: position 14,031,993 of record OY856187.1, on the reverse strand, counting down.
TGGCACAAAAATTTTTCCGAAATTCCGAGATGAAGCCCATTGCAATAGGTAGATTTTTATATGAAATCTACCTAAAAACGAAATTTGGAGTATGTAAGATTTTTTTGCTCTCGATAGATTGCATTACTTCACACAATTTAAAATTGTGGTGAAGTAAAAAGTTTAAGCATGATTAAGGTGAAACACGTCCATATGCAATAAAATGTAAATTTATTTTAAGATTGATTACATATCATAATGCTAATGAATAAATATTGCGTGTTATATGAATTCATGTTTTCTTATTGAAATAGAATATGTTGTTTGTAAAAGATATTGCGAATGTGTTGTAATGAATTTTTCTAACTCAGGTTTGGTCAAATTTTGTTTTTTTTTGCTAATCAAAAGCCAAAAAATTTCTCATCATTGGAGGTTAAAACTACTGCGTTAAGCTTATAGTAATAAATAATGGACGTACTAATCAAACTTTCTGAGGTGGTGGGTAATCATTCGTCACTAAAAATAACCTTTTAAATTCAAAATCATTTCTGATAAGTAAAACCCAAACAATATTTGCGTCTTATCTAACAAAATCACATGTCCAACAATACAAATAAAATTTTTCTTAGAAATCATAGTCGAATATATGCCATTCTCTACCTCCAACAAAACATATTAATATCTTAGTGTTATGATCCTAAAAATTAATCCGAAATATTTTAATCCTTAACAATTCTATAAAATAACCAAAACAAAATAATTATTATTTTAAGAATTCGATTTTCTATTCATGAACATTCTCCATTCAATCGTTACAAACACAAAATAAATCAATGGCAATAATATATCCAGGAAGGAATAATAATAATGGACAAATGTGTCTTAATTCCTTTTATAACTTTGTCATAGCTGAAAAAGAAAGGAATATAAGATAAAAGAAACAAATTATCCTGATTCTTAACACCTTTAATCTGTTTTTCTTTAGTTTAGTTAAATTTTTTTCTTTTTGTAGACTTAATCCCTTAAATTCCTTCCAAAATCGGATTTCATTTCATTTAGTTTAAGATTTACTTTTTATCTATTATCCTGATCACAATATTGACGATCATATAATGTGATCATTATGATCGATAATCTTTTGTGGAGAAAATATATAATAATAGATTTCGTTATGATCATTCGAAATTACACCCGTACTCCGTACATACATATGTGTTTTGTATAAACTAAAATTTCAGGTATTGTAAAGTGATCCTCACCGAATAAAACAAAACAAGAAAACAAAACCTACAAATCTTAGCAACATTTAAGTGGTTTTCATTTATATTATTTGTATTAATTTAACCGTAAATAAATCGTTATTCAATATACAATCAAATGATCGTGGTTCAATTTTCAAAAGTTTTACAAAAACCAAAGTAAAAGTGGCTCTTCAATATGATATCATGTGATGAATTGGTATGAAAACGAAATTTTTTGATAATCGTGTGTACATCCATGTGAACTGCAGTTGCGTATACTTAATCATCTCATGTTTCGAGAATAAAATTAAAAATTCGCATGACTTAAATTGATTATATAGATCAGATTGAATTATTATCAAATCAATCCTTTGTTTAAAGTTGTTTAAAGAGTTCGTTCGTTTAATGCTTCAAACAGTAGCGTAGGCCGATAACAACTCAACAATTCAGGTTTTGGCGGCTTACTTGATGACTTATTGCGAGAAACTGCATGTAGGTTAATTGTAAAAGTGTAGGATCGGATATATTTTATTGTAAAAAACATTTACCATAGACGGAAAATTAAATCTGGTTCCTCTGAGTCGACGTCCTGCTTCCTTTTATTTATTAAACCGGTGTTAACGTTTTATTTATTTTAAATGTGTATTCCTAAAATATTCTTCAATAATATCCATCAAGCAACTCCAATGATTTATTTTGTACAATCATATAATGCTACTGAGTGCGTCTTGAATACTTCAATGACTATTATAGTCACTGGTAATAATTACTGAATCTATATGATATATTTGAGAAAAGAATCATTTTGAAGTTTGATTCTATAGCAAATGAGTCTGATAAGTGAATCATTGCTTTAAAGGGCCACGTTAATTTGACTGGAAAGAATATATTGATTTTGTAAAGTAGATCGAATGAGTGTGGCAAAATGTTTTGAACGATTCGTCTAACTGGATTGCAGTATGCCGACAAATCATTAGAAGTTTTAAATATTAAATGGAAAGAAACTAAAGTTTTTTAAGAAAGCTATTGAATCTATCTGCAACCAATTTAAGAATGACATTAATTTGAGATTCAAGCCAAATAAGTCTGGCGAAATGAAATATTTATGGAGTTCAATTAATTTTTGAATGAAAGCATAACTACATTAATTATACCATAATCACAACTATTACTGTGTGAAGGTTTAACACATCTGTTGGAGTTACCTTTGATCGATTTAGAAAAAAACGCAAAAAGATGGTATGTACAAATCTATATAACAATAGAATTGCCACATATGTTGGCCAAAATTTTAATTTAAATTTAAGATGAACTTCTGTGGAGAAATAACCGCATTAAATAGTAAAAGGGATGCTAGGAGTTTTGAAAAGCAAACACAGATTTGAAGATTGAACCATAATTACGTAGTCGCATGTGCGTTGGTTGGTTGTTGGATACGATTATATATATACTCGTAATACGTAATAATTTTTGACTGATAAAAGCTAAAATCTTTACATTATCCGTCTAAGAGTGTTATCGTAAATAATTTGTTAAGCGTATATTAATGTGTTACGATATTTGAACTTTTATACGAATATTATAATATTACTTTACACCAGGAAGCTCAAAAAAATATATGAACACTGTAATATTACGCCGGAACACTGAATTTATAACAAACAAATTACACTTGGAAATCTTTTATATTCAACACAGAATGAATAATTCAACAAAACTATTAATTGGCTGGCTAACATTAAAAATAATTTATTTAAAAACAAATCAAAAATTATATAAATTAAAATTCAACTAAAAGCTTACATTAATTTATTTCTACAATGTTGTCTTCTTCATGTTTTATTTCACATCTTCGTTTATCTTGATGGTTAATTAAAGGTTTTATTATATCAAGCAGAACCTAATCCGTTCCTCCACAAAAAAGCAATACATAATGAAGTCACTGCACGAAAATTTCATAATCAGACTTGACGATTAATATTTACAAATAGAATTAGACAATTTAATGTTTAGCATCTCAACGGTAGCAACAGCATGAACTACTTCAATTGATTTTTGTTTTTCGTCAACATCACAATTCATGTACCATTTGGCAGACGTCTCGCCTTTTCTTTACAAAGTTATAAATTCATTTTCAAAAACTGATAACATAACACTTGCTTGATAAATAAGTTTTATTTCTCGAATGTAAAAACATATTTCGTTTACATATTTTAATAGATGCAATTTAGGTTTTGACATTTTATTAAATTCACAACTATAAAAAACCTTTACAATATTAACACAATAATTGAAATAAAAAACAAATTTATTTTCCTTTTCGTTTTAAAACAAAATTTTTGAAATAATTAACAACATAAAAAAAACTCAAAAGTAAGCTGTATCCCGATTCAGTCTTTACTGAGTTTAATTTTATTTCAATTTACATAATTTACTGATTTTAAAATTTATACTAACGAACGATCACTCCATAGACATTGTTCTATTGCAAAAGCTAAATATATTCGAATAGGATTAAAATTGAATTTGTGTGAGGTGAAGCCTCTGATCCTGATAAAAATATAAATTGGTTCCTCTCTTCATTCCATTGAAGTTCCTGAGTAAGGAATGGTACTACTGGCTTGCACCGAAGTGCAAACACAGCAGCAGTCATTCCCCACCGTCAGAAGACTTCTTTGAAATAAAGAAGAAGATCCAATGATCTTCAATCCCATGTCCTTAATGGACAGAGGCGACCTAGGTACAATATCATTGTTAAGGGGTGAAGCCCATGGATGGCTTTTTAGGTCTACCAGATAAGAAATTTTAATTTTAAACAGAACGAAATTTTTAAATTTCACCAAAGCAATTGATATATACATACATCAATAGTACTTTAAAAAAACATCAATCAAAAAAAAAAATTCAAAAAATTACGAAATGAATTTGTTTTTCTCAAAAAAAAACAGAACCTGAAAAATATTACTAATAAACTGTAAGACCTAACGGGTTGTTTTTGTTTTGAAACCAGATAACAAAAAGATCGTAAAAACAATCTACATCCAATCAAACCACATCCAATCCTTATACCAATCCACATCCATCAATCATATCTAATAACCATATAATCTATATCCAACCTATATCCAATAACCATACTCAATCCAAACCCAATCCATACACAATCCATACAAAAAAAACCCAAACTGGTTTAACCAACACAAATCAAAACAAACAAAAAACCCAAAACAGGTTTTAACGAAATTTACGCTCCAATCATTATAACGCAAAAATTATCTAAACTCATATAAAAACTTTCAAAAAATAACCAGGTCCCTGTTTCAGCGCCATGTTACGATATTTGAACTTTTATACGAATATTATAATATTACTTTACACCGGGAAGCTCAAAAAAATATATGAACACTGTAATATTACGCCGGAACACTGAATTTATAACAAACAAATTACACTTGGAAATCTTTTATATTCAACAGAGAATGAATAATTCAACAAAACTATTAATTGGCTAACATGAAAAATAATTTATTTAAAAACAAATCAAAAATTATATAAATTAAAATACAATTAAAAGCTTACATTAATTTATTTCTTTAATGTTGTCTTCTTCATGTTTTATTTCACATCTTCGTTTATCTTGAGACAATCACCATGAAAACTTTTCATAAATGAAAACACCTGATAAAATTTTTTTTATTTTTTTTTTAAATCGATGTATAAATAAATTCTTTGCCAATTTCATCACATTAAACACTATATCACATCACAAAGAAATAATTAAAAAAACTCGACATCACATCATAAGTAAAATTTTTTTATTTATTCTAAACAAAAACTATCATTTTTCTTTTTTACTTTCTAACATTTATTTTAATTTAATATTTTTAATTATTTTATTTATTTTACATGCATGACTTAGTTTTTTAACCAAAATTTCCGAGTTTTAAAATTATACTAATTCGTTATTTCAAACAATTTATTCTTATTTATATCATCTCATCAGCTTCTTTGTTTTCCAAGTAAAAAAAACTTGAAAAGTTTATTAAAATCACAAAAAGAAATATTTACATATTTATTGTTGAAATTGAGTGACGCAACTAAACCTCAACAGTAGCGTACAAAAATATTGCGATTTTTAGGAAAATTAATAAAATTATATTTGTATCATTTTTAGAATACAAATTAACATTGTCCGTCGTAACAACTCTCATGCCTTTGTTTTTAGTGGTCATCATCTGCGTAACCAAATTTCTTCGATGTTGTGTCAGGAATGTAATGACTGTACAAATTAAAAAGTAATGGTGCCAGGACGGAACTCTGTGGCAGACCATTGTTAAGCATTTTGTACCATACTACAGGAACTGTTTTATAGAAGAACGAAACATGTTTACGATATGATTTGCAATGTACTCTGGATTTATTTCATTGTTAGCACGAGTGATTGAGTTTGAGTCACCCAGCTTCTGAAGGAGACTCCAAGCTTCCCTGCTTGAATGGGAAAAAATCAATGTTTTCAACAGCGTTAATCCACTTTTGTTTCCTCGCGGCGTCCAACGTGTATATGAAGTTATCAGCCACGTCTACTTCACCACTACTAAGGTACTCTTCAAATAATTTATCGCTCTCTCTACTCCAGCCAGGAATATATTCTTCACGAAAGCCTCTTAGGATGCATTTATTTGAATTGAAGGATCTAATACGCTTGATGATCCATATTTAAATTAATTGAAAGCACATCATAATGATTTTATTATAGAACTTTACAGCGCCAAACCCATATGAGTGAGAACGAGCCATAATTATATATCTTCCTTAACTTATATTTAAAATACTTTTACAGTAAATAAATTATAATTTGTTTTTAATTGTTTTTTGTTGCAATAATTATTGAGGTACACTAAGTTATAATTATTTCGTGGTTATAATTATTTGTGTACATCCCTAGCTGTGTTTTGGTAAGTATATAGATGGTTATTAGTTGAATAGTTTATGTTAATACACGTTCATACAAGTGGTTGATCCCGACAGTTTGACTAATCGCATAAATCGATTGAGGAGTAAAACCGGGCAAAGAATACGTTTGATGCATGAAGGATCCACAATTCGTATAGCACGCTTTAGAACATAGTTAAAAAAGCCAGGCTGAAAACATACCCAGCGGCCAACACTTTACAACAATACTCCATAGAAGGACAAATATAGGACTTTTTGCTAATATCTTGCTGAGATTAAAATTATTATTCAAATAAAATTGACCTCCCATGTGGCATTTTCGATTATATATATAACAAAATCCGAAAATGTTAAGTTCCAAAGACTGCCGAAATTCTTGGAATATATTAATTTTTTGACTGGCATGGTTTTAGATCCAGAACTTTTCCTGAGTTCAAGCTTACAAATGGTATTTTAAAATCCTTTCATCAACAAAATTTAATCACCTTTTTAAAATATCCTTTATTGAAATAGACTTTTAAAATATACACAAAATGTTCGAGCCGTTTAAAGTATTCAACCCTAACAAAGCAGGTGATGACCTTTTACTCAAATTCACCATACATATTTTCATTATTAATTTTTGTCTGTTATGTTTATTTTTATAAAAACTTTAAAAAATCATCCTCCCAAAGGTATGTGCATTTGTATAACATAAAACATAATAATATTGTAACAAACTATGAAAATATATAAAAAAAATTGTGCGATCATCGTCATCGATCGATAATTATACAAACATTTTATTGCTGATGATCGTTAAGAAAACCAAATTAATATTTTGGTTTAAGGTGCGAAGAATGTTAAATTATCACTTCCGTTTTGTATTAATCATATTTTGGGGTTATTTTTATAGGCAATATGTTGATAGTTGTTGAATATATATAATATATAGATGAGGTGTTGCATGTTGTGAAAGGTGTCTGTGTTCTAATGGTTGATGAATAGCGTATAAATTAATAAGCATTTGAAGGATGTACTAATAATTGTAGTTGTTACATTTAAGGTGTCTGTCTCTGTTCAAACAATTACACAGTAACTTTTTGTGAATTCTATTTTTATGTACATTGTCGTGTTCTTGAAAATGATTCGTTTGCATATTCGTCACAAAAACATACGAATTTATTAATATTGGTTATTTCTTAAACAAACAAAAAACACTTTCAAATTAATATTTACAATAAATGCATTCCCATGATCCATCAATCATAATTGATCAATCAATTTCAAAAGTTTGAATTCATTTTCATAAAACAAATATATGAAAATCTCCTGTTGTGAAATTTTTTCAACACAAAAACTAATTGTCATTATTGTTTCTTTTATATATAAGTAATTATAAATTTTAACATTCCACCCAAAAAGAATCGAAAGCTTTCATTAATCATCAAGAACATAAATATATTAATTTATGTTATTTAGATAACGTAATTAAACGTAATATTGATCCATTATTTTTCTCCTCTAGATATCATTTTAAACAATTTTTTTAAAATAAGATTAATCGATTTGGTTTCAGTTTAAAGTCATCGGGATCTCACCTAATCAAATAACATGAAACGTACGCTGAAGTTTTTACATGTCTTAACGATTCCATGGATGGATTAATTTAAATTCATTTACAAACAAATTCATTAATCATATAAATTTTTGGATATATAAATTTAGATTATTTTGTAATAATTTAATTAAATTATGTTTTCATTGGGGAATTAGTTTTTTATTTGTAGTAATTAAGCGTTGATGATCGTTTTTTATATAAATTTGTGCTAATGAAATTATGGTGTAAACCAAAGGATGGCATGAATTTAATACAAAATTGTATAGAAAAGACCACACACGCTATATTTTAATTAAGATACGTTGCGTATAGAATGAAATTAAAATGCTTGTTGTATAAGAAAGTTTGATGTTATTTCAAAAAGGTTAATTATTTTTCATATTATCAATGTAGACGCGTTGTGCTAAAATTTATCAGATAGACCATGTTTTGAACCGCTTTACATTAAAGTTTAAAACTAGGCGCTGCATCTATCAAACTTTTGGAGATTGCAAGATGGAAAGAGTATATGAAGTCGAACAGCCTCATTTGGTTAAACTGCGCTAAGGATTGGGATATTGGGAAAGGATTACTTCGTAAGTATTTTAACAAGTGATTCGCTTTTTTGAAAGCTATTACTACTTCCTTACATTGAATATTGTTCTCATATTCTTGGGTTGAAGCGTATATAAAATCAATATTTACTATAAATTATAAAGTTATAAATCGACAACAAAACATTCAAAATTCATATTCTATTTTTTCATGGTTACGTTCTTTAAAATACTTTTTAAAATTATATGAAAAACCATAGCAACTATAATTTGTTATTTTTTTACACTAGTGAGTTTACTTTTCGTATAGAAAAAATTGTTTTTTCAATAAGTTCTGAAAATGTTATTTTATTAATGTTGAAATTTAATTAATAAAAATATTAAAATTTCAACTATTGAAAATAATAAAGTTTAAGCGGAAAATCAGGAACCGCTAAAATTTAAGAGTCAGTTTTCTTTAATTGGTTTTGCAACCAGTAGTTTGAACTCTAGCAATAGTGTTGAGTATCAAAGAGCGTATAGCCAAAATAAATAATGGACCTTGGAGTCGTGTATCTCAACTCAAATGGAATGACGTCACACTGTCAGATCCTTTAAATTCATCAAATCATGCTGTCCTGTATCATACATTGAACCAATATTTTTACCACATTTCAAGTTGATATTAGTAATATTGATAACAAAATTGTGATTAATACTGCTGGAGCTCGTGAAGTATTTAGAAAAGTTTTTAGTGTTTCTGAAGAGAAACGAACATAGAATTTGCATTTAAAAAATCATATCGAAATCAGCAGATTGTTTAAGATGGATCCATATCTCAATGAAGAGACGAAGTTGATATATTTATAAACAATTTTTGGATATCATCCTTTTGTTGATCAGAGCATTTATTTCTGGCAGAATAAGAAACAAAATATATATAGCAATTAAAATAGATTCTTCCAACAACACGCATCCTGGTGGAACAACGTGAACACGCAGCAAAATAAATATAGCTACCAATATATAGCTATAAAGTGTTTAAAATTTCTTCATTTCGATTTTATCATTAATTTTTTATCATTTTACCATTTTTGTGATTCTATATGCGATGTGAGTGTTAAAAAATCTAGCAGCAAACGCCGCAATGTCAAACGTCAAAATTACATAAAATTTAATGTTTATTTTAACTTTTGACAGAATTTAAACGTAAAATATGGAGGGGCTGAAATCTCACAGATCTGAGATATCAAGACTTTGGTCTGGGTTAAGGATTTTGATATAGTTTTCGGCAAAAAACTTTTATGAGGACATGGTTTTTAGTTTTGGGCAGCGATGTATATCAAACATAACTCTTTGTTAAAGTACAAGTATGTTTTTATCTCTGTTTAGAAATTTATTACAAATATTTCATATTTCTTTCAAAATTCCAAAAATATTGTAAAAATTAAATAAAATCAAACTTTTTTCAAAATTCTAAACATATTCCAAAAATTAGAATAAAATCAAATATTTAAACTTTTTCTAAATTCCAATAATATTCCGAAAATTCTTAAAAATTCAAACTTTTCCAAAATTCTAAATATATTGCAAAAATTATTACAAAATCAAAAATTCAAACTTTTTTCAAAATTCCGAAAATTGTAATAAAATCAAAAATTTAAAATTTTTCAAAATTCTAAAAATATTCCAAAAATTCTTACAAAATCAACAATTGAAACTTTTTTCAAAATTCTAAAAATATATATGAAATTCAAAAACTCTATTTTTTTCCAAATTCTAAAAATATTGCAAAAATTATAGCAATATCAAATATTGAAACTTTTTTCAAAATTCCAAAAATATTCCTAAAATTAGAAGAAAATCAAATATTTAAATTTTTTCTAAATTCCAAAAATTCTTAAAAATTCAAACTTTTTCCAAAATTATAAAAATATTGCAAAAATTATTACAAAATCAAACATTGATATTTATCCAGTACTTTTCCAATTTCACTAGGAAAGTTTGGGATCGATCTATCTAAATTCTAATGGTATAAGTATAGCCGATTAAATCAAGTAAGATTCTATGATACTTTTAACCTGAACAGACCACAGAAGAACAATATACTATACACATATTAGAGTAATAGCAAATGACTAAAAGCAGTCGGCTATCAACGGTCAACGATACACAGTTCCTTACAGAAAGAACAGCGTAGCATAAACAGCGAACGCCCTTTACCAATCGTATATCCTATTTCTATAGAACAAGTTTTTCATAACTTCAAATTATTTAACTTTTCACACTTCAATATTATAACAAAATCTAATAAATTGAAATAATTCCCAATTGTTTCCATCATATTCGTACATACAACCGATATTTAGAAATAATCACGTACAAAGTAAACTTTCTGAAATTTATCATTTCTTCAAATATTTTCTGAGCATGTTTTGAATGAAAATCTAATTCGCTGTTATTTCTAACACTCAAACCCATCATTTTATGAAATCTTTTTATATTTTCAGATTTTAAGAAAATAAATAAAACAAAAAATTATTCTGTAAAGAAATGAGATGAATATTTTAAAACAAAAGATTTCCAACCAACCCAACAATAGAAGTAATTTGAGTCGTTTCGTATTTTTGTAGAATGGTAAAACAATAAACTATTATTACCATATCCATTATTAACATATTAATTTCGCGTTTTATTTTTATAAAACAAAATCTAAAATTACGCGTATTCACCACATATATAATTTAAGATAATGGTATCACGCTGGGTTTCTTGTGGATGATAATTCTACTAATATTTGGAATTTGCATTTTATTTAATTCGCACATTTTCAATTAATCCCAAATTGTTTTGGTTCTTATTCAATTAAATAATTAAAAAAAACACAACAATAATCTTATGAGTTGTCCTTACTTGTAAGTAGAGACAAAGAACTATTTGTTTTGGTAAAGAAATCTTAAGTGGAAACCGATAATAAAAACATTTCCGTTTTATTGTGTATTTGAGGAATTATTATTAAGTTTGCGGAAATTTATATCACAATTGGCTTGAAAAATATTTAATTACAAGTTTTTTGATTAGAAGAAATTTTAAGTTTAAATTTTAAGCTGAGTATTTCGGTAAAAACTTCTTATACTTAGAAATGACATGGAGTCGGTGTTTTTTCACCGTTTTCAAACCAACATAGTAATCTCTTCCCATTCATCACCCTACTCAATGCTCTCTATTATTCGTTTAGAAAAATGCAAACCAACATGAATGATTATTTCAATCAAAACCGCAATATAAATATAATTAGATCTAATTCAATTTATAAATTAACAGCTTTTAGATTAAGTATCTCGTTGTTTTGATAAATGATGTATAAATAATAAGACAACAATAAAATATGTTTCAAAATTACGTAATCCAAAAAAAGTTTATGAAAATTTTGATTAGAGTAAGAAAATTAGAAATATGTAGTAACGACTAGAATACAATAGAAAAAATAATTGATTAATGTATCCATTAATCTTACGAGCATCCTATAGTATTGTAGAACAGTTTTCTTTGAATAAAAAATCTGTGCTGGTTGAAAATAAATAAATAACGCTCTTCTCCAACCGGATAAAAATTGCACTTTTTGTTTGGGTATATATTTTACAAAAGATATGTCATTTGTGTATTGCATCTAGTTGTCATGGTAGCAGTCCGAAAAACTATCATTTTTTGTCCTAGGACAAAAAATAAACAAATCTATATTTGTATGGAAAACAAAACTCAAAGTTTGAAAAGGAAAATATGAAGGTGCTGAAATCTCAAGGCTCTGAGATATCCAGACTTCAGTCTGGGTTAAGGATTTTGATAACAGTTTTCGACAAAAAACTTTTATGATGACATGGTTTTTTTAGTTTTGGGCAGCGATGTATATCAAACATAACTTTTTGTTAAAGTATATGTATTTTTTAATTTAAGGGTTAAGGATTAATCCTTAGTAGAATAAAATTAAATAAAATAAAAATTCAAACTTTTTTTAAAATTCTAAAAATATTCCAAAATCAAAGATTAAAATTTTTTTTCAAAAATTCTAAAAATATTGCAAAAATTATAACAAAATCGAAAATAGGAACTTTTTTCATAATTCCAAAAATGTTCCAGAAATTAGAATAAAATCAAATATTTAAACTTTTTCTAAATCCTAAAACTATTCCAAAAATTCTTACAAATTCAAAAATTCAAACTTTTTTCAAAAATTCTAAAAATATTGCAAAAATTATAACAATATCAAAAATTGAAACTTTTTCCAAAATTCCAAAAATTATAATAAAATCAAAAATTTAAAATTTTTCAAAATTATAACAATATCAAAAATTGAAACATTTTCAAAATTCTAAAAATATGTATAAAATTCACAAATTCAAAAATTCTATTTTTTTTTAAATTCTAAAAATTTGCAAAGTTATAAAAAAATTAAAAATTAAAACTTTTTCCTAAATTCCAAAAATATTTCAAAAACTATAACAAATTCAAAAATGTCCATGTCCTAATTCATGTTCAATAACATTTAAGTCATACAAACAACTAAATTTTTGTTTCCAAAAAATTGACTAAAAAATAAATGAAATCATTTTTTTGATCCACTCATAATAACTTTTTTTTTGACAAACTTATAATGCAATAAAATTCTCAATAACAATAATTTCAATTACATTTCATTTCATACAAATAACGAATTCTATTTTTTTCTAAAAAATAAATGAAAATCATTTTTTTGACACACTTGACATTATATTTTTGACAAACTTATTATTATGCCATAATTTTCAATAATAATAATAAAGTTTCATTTGATACAAATATTTAATTTTATTTTTTTCCAAAAAACTGGGTAAAAAATAAATAAAAATCTTTCTTTTGACACACTTGACAACATTTTTTTGACAAACTTCTACTGCAATAATCTAGTTTTTGATCTCACATACCCATCCCGACCATCAAGATTTTTCCACATTTATCATTACTACACAGCATCACTTAAAATGAACATTTTTAAGCAAAAAATATGCATATTTCCTTGTTTTGGCTTGACGATTTTTTAAGGAAGTTTGTTTTGTTAATTTTTATTTAACTGTTTGCCAGTTTGTTAATTTTTATTTAACTGTTTTTGGTTTACCCAAAGCTTGTTATACATTTACGGTTATAACGTTATTTTATAGGAAACTCTAAAAAAGTGTACACTATAATAAAATAACACTCCAAAATACTAATTTTATTTTTCTATATTTTTGTAGATAGATTTTGTAATTTAATTTAAAAATTTTTGTAAATTAATCAAAAACATTACTTCGGTCTGAAAGACCTAAGTATTACATTCATGAGCCAAAAGTGAAATTCTTACCCCCAAATTTTTGGCATTTCTCGACGTTTTAGGACCTACTGATTCTAAAAAAGCAAAAAAAATGTATGTCTGTCTGCCGGCCGGCCGTCATTACCTACGAAATCTAGAAAACCGCTGAAGGGATTTCAAAAATTAAAAATAGGTATACTCATTGAACAGGTCCGAAAGGACGCTGTGTTCGATAACTGTACCGGAAGTGTCACAAAAAAATCATTAAGTGTGTCAAAAATAGCAAATTTTCATATTTTTGGCTTAAAAACGTTCATTTTAAGTGATAATGAGTAGGAACAAACAATGTGGAGAAATCTTGATGGTCGGGATTGGTATGTGAGATCAAAAACTAGATTATTGCATTAGAAGTTTACCCAAGTTTTTGGAAAAAATAAAATTAATTATTTGTATGACATGAAATTTTATTATTACTATAGAGAATTATGGGATTATAAGTTTGTCAAAAAAATAATGTCAATTGTGTCAAAAGAATGATTTTCTTTTATTTTTTTGGAAAAAATTGAAATTAATTATTTGTATGAAATGAAATGTATAATGAACAAGATATTATTATTATTGAGAATTTTATTGTATTATAAGTTTATCAAAAAAATATTTTAAAATGATTTCATTATTTTTTAACCAATTTTTTTAGAAAAAAAAATTTAGCTGTTTGTATGACGTAAATATAATTTTACATGCAATTGGACATGGAAATTTTTGAATTTGTTATAGTTTTTGAAATCTTTTTGGAATTTTGAAAAAAGTTGTATATTTGATTATGTAATAATTTTTGCAATATTTTTAGAATTCCGGAAAAAGGTTTTAATTTTTGATTTTTTTATAATTTTTGCAATATTTTTAGAATTTTGAAAAAAAATAGAATTTGTGAATTTTATACATAGTTTTATAATTTTGAAAAAAGTTTCAATTTTTGATTATGTAAAATTTTGAAAAATTTTAAATTTTATTATAATTTGGGAAAAAGTTTCACTTGTTGATATTGTTAGAATTTTGGAGAAAGCTTGAATTTTTAAGAATTTTTGGTATATTACTAGAATTTAGAAAAAGTTTAAATATTTGATTTTATTATAATTTCTGGAATATTTTTGGAATTTTGAAAAAGTTACAATTTTTGATTTTGTTATAATTTTTGCAATATTTTTAGAATTTTTGAAAAAGTTTTAATCTTTGAATTTGTAATAATTTTTGGAATATTTTTAGGATTTTGAAAAATGTTTTAATTTTTGATTTTATTTAATTTTTAAAATATTTTTTGAATTCTGAAAGAAATTGAAATCACACAGATCTACATCACACAGATCTACATCAAATCAACATTCCCGGGGACGTTCAATTCACAAAGGTTTAAAAAGCTTTCATCAACACCTCAACACATATGCTGTTGTGGGATCTAGGTCTTAAAAGGTATCTATGTATGCTGTTGTAATTACACAACACACAACCTACACAACATCTTTTATTAAAAAAAATTCGTTGGGCCTCCCTAAAACATTTTCTGTGTGCGCCAATGTTCAATTCAAAATGTCATAATCCAATCAAAATATTTGTTATATTTTGTTGTCATTGTTAAACAATTTGTTTGAAAAAAATAACAAATATACTAGTCGAAGGTTACTTGTTCAATATATTTTTATTTCAAAATTTATGCAAATTTATAATTTTGATTTATATCAAATACAAATTTTTTCAAATAAATTGCTTGCGACGAATAAAAAATAGTATATGAGGCACGGACGTTAGTTATTTTGTACCAAATGTGGGTGCGAATCTCAACTGCGGCCTCGGTTTGCAAACTCCACATGCGTCCAACATAATATAAAGTATTATTTTATTGCTGTAATTTGCAGTCGTAAAGTGTCACTTTTTAACCTTATATTTGGTTGGCATAGTTATACTTACGTCCAATAAAGTAAAAAACATTTAAATTTGTAGAAATTACAAAGAAAAAAAAATTTCATCTAAGCAACCTTTAAATTCAAAATTTCATAATCCAATCAAAATATGTGTTATTTTTTGGTGTCATATAGTTATATAATTTATTTGAAAAAAATAACAAATATTTTGATCGAAGGTTACTTGTTTAACATATTAGTTCAAAATTTATGCAAATTTTTAATTTTGATTGAGATTAAACATTTTTTTTAAATATTTTGCTTGCGGCGAATAAAACATAGTATATGCTGCACGGACGTAAGCTATTTTGGACTTAATTGTGGGTGCAAATCTCGCCTCCATTTGCAAACTCCACATATGTCCAAAAACCTTAACTTTTTGTCCTTGCATCATAATCTGCTATTATTTAACTGTTTTATTTTTATTTGTACAATAGTGGCGTATACAAAATTAATTGAAGCTTGGAAAGTGTTTGCACGTGAACGCTTTCATTTGCTTGTAAATCAGTGTTGATGGTCTACCTACAGGCTCGTTAAGAATCATATCCAAACACACACAAATATATAGGTAATTGTAGCTCATCATTATCTTGGCAATTAGTTACCATGATAATATATCAAATTTATTTCACTCACTTTCTCTCTCTCTCTCTAAAATTAAGCACTAAATTTAACACATAAATACATATTTAAATACATAAACTCTAGAAATAATATTTACGTAGTTAACGTAAAATTTTGTGGCAATCCAACAAAACGATAAAATTTGTTTTGTTGTTGATTTTATTAATAAATGTTTATTATTGTTGTTGTAACATTGTTTTGGTTCATTAGGGGTTACACACAAAATCCACAAGAAATTTTAAATAAAATCTAATTTAATATTCAAGTCTGGTATGTACATTTTATCCTGTTTTCCAATATTTAAATGCTGCTTTTGTATTTCTATATCATTCGTTCAATTTCATCGACATCATCATTACAGTCATCATTTTGTTCGCTATCCAATATATAAGTTTATAATAAATATATGTATGTATAGAAAAATATATATTGTAAGTGTGAGTCAGTAAGTTTTCATTTGCCATTGATGTTCCAGTAGAGTTAGGTTGATTTCCTGGAGAAAACTAGTTTAACCATTTACGATCTGAGTTACAAAAAAAAAATGCCAAGATTTCGAATCGATTTTTATGCTTTAACTAAACATTTACCAAACCTCCCTCGTTTATTTGTATAATTTTTGAAGTCTAAATAATAATATAGATGGAAAATGAAAATGAGATAACGATTATTATGTCGATTTTTTTATGAGACAATAAAGATGAGTAGAAATGAGCAAGAATATACTTCAATCGAGGGGAGATTGATTGTGACAAATTTGATGACAGTTTAGCTATTCAACTTTTAACCCTTTTATTTGATCAATTTTATTATTTATGCAAACAAAATAATTTCATTAATATTATTTCCACTAAAAATTAATTCTGAGCTCTTGTCTGTTTCCCTTCGTTTTCACACTTCCTTGTCAGTTATGGATAGAAAGTGAGGCAGCGCGAAAAAGAAGTTTTCGGAAGGAATTATGATCGTTGGTTTTTACTTTTTAATGAGAGTTTATGTTCTATTATAGGAACCCAACGAGCTTATTGGTCTTAGCTCTAAGGTATACATTTCTAGCTTTCTTTGACTTGGTCATGTTATGTATTTGGTATAGTCATTCCAATCATTACAAATTTTATTAACCGCTGATTCATTTAAATTATTGTTAAAATCTGTATTGTGAACGTTTTTTCAATTTGTCTTGCTAGTTTATATACATAATCGATTTCAAAATTTGTTGTCCAATCTGATTGTTTATGTTGTTAACCAACCATTGGACTCCACACTTCAAAATGCTCCTACTTATTTTGCATTATTATCTGGTATTTGTTTTTTAATTTCCTGTATTGGATGTTTATAAACATTTTTATTATTTGTTGTACATCTACTATTGTTAATGTTTTTTTTGTTGATTAAAATAAAGATATATGTATTATTATTTGTCATGAGGAGACCAATATTCTATACATATCCTATTCATTGTGTTTCTCATGCGTATATAAGGTGTAATAAATATTTTTATCCACGACTACTAAAGAATATATACTTTCCATGCGTATATCTTTCATTGTAATTGTATTCATTCCTTTCTATATATATCAAATTCTTTTTTATTTATTTCATTTCATTTTATTTATTCAAAATTTCCCTAACAAATTAAAAACTTGATTTGTTGGTATAGTAATATAAACAACATAAAACAAGAACAATACATATAAAATAAAAAAACATGTTTTGTTTGGTTTTATGTTTCATAGATTTATTTCAATATGGCGATATAAACTTTTACAGGAAAACTTGAATGAAATTATTTGAAATTTGTAGTCGTGGATAAAATAGTATCTTGTATTCGCTTAGGATGAAGGCAATTCTTCACTCGGATGATTCCCTCCACTCACTACGCTCGTTCCGGGAAACTTCATCCTCGTGAAGAATTGCCTTCATTCTAAGCTCATACAAGAATCTACTATGTTGGAATCAATTTGCCAATATAATATCGCATTTACAGCAACATTGAAAACTAGTAGATAGTTTATTAATTTGGATCTTGTCATCTTTAATATGAGTTTACAGCGTAGACTGCAAATTAAATCTTTTATGGCAAACACATTTTAATCTAGTTTAGTTTAAATTGCTATCTGTCAAACTTTTAAAAAAGTAATGAAAAATATGATAACGAGACCATTCCTCAAATTCTTTCTCTGATTGTTGAAAAATATTTGACGTAGAAAAGAAATTTGATAATTTAAAATTTTTGGTAACAGGAAACGGTGTAAAAATCAAAGATTTTTATTTGCAATATTGTTTACAGCGTCAATATCAATTTAAAAATAATTTGCTAGATAGTAAAACTCGATATCAAATTAGTTACAAGCTCTTAAAATATAAAATGTTTACAGCACTGATTTAAATTACATCTATGCTAATTTGCTATGTCGCTGTAAATGCAGTATAAGTGTAAATAATTCAATTGGAGAACTCTCGCTTCTTATAGATGGTTTTGTGGTGACTTTTTACTTAATCGTTTCTTTAAATTCGTTTCAATCTTTTAGCAATAGATTAATAAAATTTCAGGTACAATTTTTTCTATCTAGTTTACATAAAATTATTTTATCATCAAGTAATCATTTCAAAATTCATTAAAAAACTTTTGTTTTTTCATTCTTCAGATTTTTGTTTTCATAAGATGGAGATTCATTTTTTGATTAACCAAAAAAATAAAAATAATTGTTATACGTCTGCCGCAAAAACGGTCTAAAAGATATATTTTGTAATTTTAATTAAATAAACATACTTAACTATATATACATATAAATGTGAATTAAGGCAAATTTAAATAAACATAAAATTTTTACAGTTTATTTTATATAGTTTGAAGTGTTGAATTGTGGTTTATAATATTAATATATTGAAATAGAAAGAAAACTATTCTAAGGAACAAATAAAAGAATTAATTTTTGATTGTGGCCAATGTCAGCAGGCGTGTCAGATCAGTGAAAGAACGGGGAAAGGGAATCAAGTACCTGATTATTAGCGAGAATGACTAGCTAATGGTGAACACGTAGCAAAACATTATAGTGCTATTATTAACAGCTATAGTTTTATACTAGAAATCGGAACCGTGGTGAAGTATGCAGAATAATGATTCCAATTGCTGTTTTTGTTATAGTGTATGTGAAATATTCATTCTTGTTTTGAGCACAAAATAAGAGCTCAAAATCTATAGAACAGAGAACGGGTGTATTGGTGCGAGCTCAATGGATTTACATTTAGTTTTAACATTTTCGGTTTTATAATTAATGTTTGCTATAAATGTATCAAGAACACTAGGGGACCTACTTGTTCTATAAAATGTTAGATCACAGCAATACAAAGTTGTCATTATTAGTAGAAAAACTATATTAGATGTTCTACTTTCTGTATTATTTCTTAAGCACTTCCAAAATGTATGCCGACAATTACAGTACCCTCTTGCAAAATATGGTTTCGAGGTCACGTTAATTTACTTAGACCATTACGAAAATATAGATTTCGAAAATTCTTATATTAATACCGTTTTTAAGAGCAACACTGACACCAATTAATTCCAATACACTGCAAATTCAAGTCTCTACTCATGCACTGCATGAGTATATGTACATTATGATCTTTGTACATCTAGATATAACTTATATTTGTTAATATAGCAAACAGCTTATTTTAATACACAAATCATTTATACGTCCCTGCCATGGAATACTATTCTCACATATAGAGTGGAACACATTGAAGTAGTTTGATGTATCTTGATTCTGCTTATACCGCAGAGCTACTAAACTGATTGGCTTTTCAACTCTTACTAACAAGATTGATATTTGCCAATCTGACCCTTTTCTACAAATAAATTACGAATAAATGAACTTCCGCAGAGATCAAATCAATATTGCCAGAACTGACAAACCTTTCGCGTTACACCAGAGCAACTGTTGGCCCATCCTTTTACGGTTGAAATAAAAAAGTACAGAGCTTGAGTCTTTCAACGTGATTTTATCAACAGAGAGGTCCATCTCTAGAATGCCTTATCTTCAAGAGTTTTCCGACTTCTTTAATTCTAAAAATTTTAAGGTTAGGGTCCATAAATTTCTTAAAGAAAATTTATTTATTTAAACTGAATTTGAATCTTTATAAGAAACTATAGCTTACATGGCATTCCTAACTTTAAATAAATAATATTGGCGAATCTGATGCATAAGGCTGACTGTGCCGCACAGCTCTGAAAACAAAATTTTGTCGATATATAATAAGCTTAGGACCGCTATACACTTGAGCTAATCTATGCGAACTATGCGAACTATGTTTTTTGTATATAACGTAATCAAATGGATGACTATACACTTGAGCTAAGTTTATAGCTTAGCTCAAGTGTATAGTCATCCTGCATCCATTTGATTACGTTATATACAAAAAACATAGTTCGCATAGTTCGCATAGCTTAGCTCAAGTGTATAGCGGGCCTTATACTCATCAAATAAATTCATCAATTAATGCATGGCTCAATATTGTTATACAGGAGCTTTGAAGAACCCATAGCTTTGCCCACTATCGCTCAAAAACTTATCAGTATATTTTCATATAAATCTAAATCTTTTGCTAAAGTTTCATCAAAATTAGTTCATTAAGGAAAGCTGTAGTATCCCAACACACTTAAATGTTGTACGAATAGAAAAAGAAAAAACATTTTGCCGGAGGTTTACACCATAAATTGAGATGCAAAACTGTTGCTGCTATCTATCTAGTTTCATCAAAATGAATTTTATGGACCTGATGTTATTGAAGTTTCAAATAAATATCGCCAAAACACTATATCAGCTCCGTGCTATTCAAATCCCCATGTTTTGCCAAAGTGTCATTAAAATTGGTGGTTGAATTGAATGAATTAAGTCAGTATATCACGAACAAACCTTAAAAACAAAGTGATATAAAAGTTAGCAGTTTTATGGTGAACCCCCGCTAATTTAGTCTATGCGCTCCAAAAGCTAATCATTATCTTGTCACACTAATTCAAACCTTTTTCATAAGTTTCATTATGTTAGACCGTAGTGTGGATAAAGACACTGGAAAAAATGCAAACAAAAATACCGTGTTTCATCTAATTAATTATCAGTTATCGATGTTATTGAGCTTTAAAAACTGGTACTCGAGAGATCACCCCCTCCCCTCTTTCTCCAATGTCGCTCAAAAACTAATCAGCTTCTTGCGATACATAATTGCATCTTTTATAAAAGTTTCATTAAAGTCATAAAAAACAAAATGTCTCTACAAACATAAAAGTCGTAATATTTTTTTTGTAGCTATACTACAGAACACATTCAATGAAACTTACCCGTAAAACAGTTTTAAAATAAGTGCCTGAAATGTGCATGTTTCAAAATCCCCGTGCACAAAATTGTACATAAAACATGTCATGCACATGATGTGCATCATACCGTGCACACAATTATGGTAACCGCATGTTTCACGAATAATAAAAAACGAAGTGAAACGAAATTTATTTTATGATAAGAATAGTAAACAAAGAATAAAAAAATGGAGAGTGAAAAAGTGCCCGAGCAGAAATTAGTTGGGGAAAGCCTGAATGCAGTTAGGACGTGATCAGTGTCAGATAGAGCAAGCACTATTAGGGCAATCTGATGTGGTCCTGTTCCGGACCTGAATTAGAATACCCCTTTAGGGCTAACCTTATTTGAATATATCCGGCCCTGATTCGATTTTTCGTATCTGACCCCTAGTTGGGCAATCTGATCAGGGCCTGATACAAAATGCCTTACTAGGGTTTGCCTTATTTAATATTATATGGAAAACTTGATCAGTCACCCGTTTTTTCCCAATCAGGACCTGATTGGGCAATAACGTTACACTCATGATCAGGGCCCTATCAAACTAGGGCTTACCTGACTAGGGCCGGACTAGGGCCGTATTTGAGCCCTAAGAAATTTCTACTCGGGTAGATTAACATTTTATAAAATTACTGGTTTCATTTAACTTTTTATGAGATAATATGACTTTGGTTAATATCTCCAAAGTGAATGAATTTTATCTTAATTTCATCTATAATTATGCGTGAAAAGTATATATTTATGAAGGTAATAAAAACATACTCAAAAAAACGGGCAATTTGAATAATTAATTTCAGCGATTCAGAAAAATTATTGTATTTATTTAATATTTTTCGTTTGTCCTCTTTCACGTCGGTTTACTGATATTAAAATTTATTTTTTTATAATATTAAGAAAATTGTGGAAAAATAATATTATTTTTTATATGTTAGCCAAATAATTAAATTTTTTGATATCTGATTTTTTTCATTGAAATTCTATCGTTGAAAAATGTTGAAAAATTTTTACGCCTCATTTACAAATGCAATCACACACATACATTTTCATTTTACAACTTCAAAATACCACCGCAATCTTTATTCTTCCATCTTCTTCTTCAAAAACATTTGTCTAGGAAAAATTCATAACGTATATTAGAAGATCCTAGTCATAAAAGTCATACATAAAATATTTTTGTATTTATGCCTGAAAGTTCAATGCACATTTTGTATTCATGTTTTCATGATTTTAAAATGTTTAATTAAAAAAATAGGTTAGATCTTATAGCTTTCAAATACTTTTAAACTTGAACTAAGTTTAAAATATACACTATTGACTATATAAATTACAATATTTAAAAAAAAACACTTAAAAACTATTACAATAAAAAAGTGCAGGAAATGTGCATAGACTCGTGCACGATGCACATAATTTGAACTTCAATCACTTCGAGCCCTAGGATCTTGTTTTATTAATCCTTAGAATATAAGTTTTTAGTAAGTTTCTAAAAGAATTGGCATAACAATTTCATGTTTGTCAGCTCCAACTATAAATCTATTTTTGATTTACTAAATTTTAATGTATGTAATTTCGACTAAAATGAGTAAGAAAGGTTGCCATTTGTACAAAATAATTTGTACGTACAAAACTTATATAAACATATTACTATTCTATATAAAGTTATGTAAAAATAATGTGAATGTGATTGGTGTGATATAGAGATTAGAGATAGATTGTACGTTGTCTGTATAATTATCTTGTAAATTGAAAGCTTGAAACTCAGTGAAATTCTGTTTTAACTTATCTTCAAAAACAACATCCTCATTCTACTCACCAAATTTAATTCAACCAAAAAGTGTAAAAATAAAATTATCACGACTGGTTTCAAATAAAAATCAAATCCTTTAATTATCTCAGCAAAAACTCCACAACAAAATACTTTAATTAAAGACTTTCGATAGATTTTTTTTTTCTTCTGAAATCTAATTTTCATGGAAACTGTATACACCGATTTCCAATTAGAGATTTTATGTGTATCTTCCACATGAAATTGGATATCAAATGCAGAGATATTTTCTCCATTTGTTTTCATCGACAATTTGTTGTTTGTCAAATGAATATGTTATAATAATAAAAACTATACTAATATGAATATCGTGGTATATAGTATAGATACGTAAAGCATAACAAGAAAATAACCTTATTAATCGGATTTCCTGTAATGGATGTTTTTTGTTTACGGTATTTTGGTTGAAGGCGCCAATTCAATATTTCAATAAATTTATTTTCTGATTTTTTTTTGTTATTTTGTCTGAGTGTAAATATTAAATTTAGTTACAGAAGCTTCCCGTGCTTGTCTTTTGTATAAAATGAATATCGTTAGTTCCATATGTGTTTTTGTTTTGATTGATTTTTATTATTTTATGGGTCTTATGTCTTAAGGGTTAGTTATTTATGATAATTTTGTTAGGTTAACAGATTTGAGATTAAAGCGAATGGTAAGAGTTAAGTCTCTTAACGTTGGGTTAATTTGCAGTATAGAGAACATCGAGTTGAAATATTTTTTGCTATGTTACTTTGTGATAGCAAGATATATCCAGCTACTAGCAATTTTCTGAATAAATGCTATAATTTAATTACATTTGTATACGTTGATTATTATTTATATCATTCCGATATTACAAATACCATTTTATTCCTATATTAAGACGGTATAATATAGGTATGGAAAAATAGCAGGGGCGTCAATTGGGTAGGGCTGGGGGGGGGCATTGCCCCCCCCCAAGGATCTGATACTATCAATAATTCAATACATCGATTCAATAAAACCATCCAATCGTGGTAGAATTATACACTAGAAAAATTTCAATGCACGGTTATTTTGTAAATTCGTCTAATTTTTAGAAGATTTACTTAACTAATATACCAATTTTATCGCATACTATTAATTGAAATATATCTGATAATATAATTATTACGTTACATATTATTTTGGCCCGACTAAAGTACAGTTCATCGCAATATTCAAACCGTTATCGTTCTTTGTATCAGGGACTAGAGCGCCGCCGATACGAAAGGCGGTCGTATTGCTTCTAATCTTCTGATGAAATCAGTTTTATAAACAAAACACGATCGTTCTTCCAAAAACGCCGTGGGTGCGTATTTTGACAAAATTCTATCGTACTATAAGGTGCCGGGCATTACCGATTTTAGAAGAACGATTGTGTTTTGTTTATAAGATATTCGTGTCTGAGCCAGAGGAAACAAAATATTTCATTAGTATAGGGCTCGAGAGTTCATATTGCAGTATTTAACATTCAAATTTCAATTGGTATTGGCCATTGGTAATTTATATAAACTTAAAAGTAAGTACATGCAGGAGAACACAACCTAATTATTTTTTTTTAATAAAACGTGTTGTGTAGTAGGAATTACAATATGTGTCACAATAACACTTAAAAACTTTTAAGACCAAGGTCCCACAACAACATACGTTCGAAGGTGTTGATGGACGTAAATCTGCCTTTGTTTTATTTTTTTATATATTTTGTTAAAGAATGGATAACTAAACAAAAAATCCTATCACTGACCAAATATGACATAGGCCAATATTTTATGATAGAATAAAGAAAATAAAAGTAAATAGCAAATTTTGGCAAAAATTTGCTGAAACAAAACAAAAATGTAGTTGCCAATAATCCAGCCGGTTTCCTTGATCCTTTGACGCACCATCTTTCTTAATGATTAAAGCCCACACATAGTTATATGAAGGCTCGTTTCTTCAAGGAAGCAATAGCATCTCATCATCAAGAATTATTTCACAGCTAAGATTGAGGGTGCTACCGTTGAATGAATACAGTTCATCCGCCACCACCCCTAAGATGTCACCTTGGCTAGTGATATCTCACTGCTATTGCCAGTGGTATGTGATATCTCACGTTAACTAGTATGTCAATAGCAGGGACTGGAGTATGCGGGTTTGTCACACCCGTAGATCAAAAATAAAAAAAAAGATTTAAACAATAAAAACTGATCCCTCCATGCCTCCACTTATTTTGAGAACCCTGACTGTTTGGCCCTGTTTTTTATCTATATCATATTGTACAAACTTACAACTTTTTTAAAAACAATAAATTAAAAACAATTCTAAATGTAAAATCCTATAACATATCTAAAGTTTTCTTGATAGTTGTGCTAATTTTTATAAAATGAATGAAAATAATTACGGGAGTAATTTAAATTTTTTGTGTTATTTCCAGTGATTTTATAATAGTGAATGTTTTATAATGGAGCAATATTTTCTAGCGACACGAACAAATTAAGTTATGTAAATATTTTCAAAATATGTTATGAAAACTTGCTGACAAATTCTTTTCGCTATATGGACTATAATTTTAATTCATAAAATAGCAAAAATTATATGTTTGGTTGGTTATAATAAAATCTAAAATGTATCCTAAACGTCAATCTTTGTTCATTTTTTTATACAGGGAGGGAGAAACTATTATTTTTTTGTGGTAGGTTTTTCTTATAAATTTAAATGAAGCTCGCAATAATTGTACAATTTTGAATCAAATTAAAAATTTACGTACGTTTATGGGTAGTAAACTGCCCAGACGTCCCACGCTGCGTGGAAATGGCCCACATTTCGTTGCGTTGCACCACGGAGAAATTTGTCACACGAAGCGTCCCACGAAACAAATATTTCCACCACATTTGCCCGCATTATCGAAATAATCAAAAAACCTTATATCTACCTACGTACAGTTTGCGCAATATCTTAGTCAAAGCAATGGCTTCACAGTTTTTTCTTGCAGTTTGTATGATGTTATGTATATGTTGATTTAACTATATTGAGAGAACAAACCAGTGCAATATTTTTTTACTAAATAGTGTTTTAACTATAATTTTCATAGAAATACTAAACTCAGTTTTTTTCACTTCAATAATTTACATTTTATTTTGCAAATATCTATTGATGTCTAACACATCTACCTCAGCGAAAAGGTTTCTTTGTTTATAGAAACATCTCCCCCGTGTATATACGAGAGATCGAAAGTATAATATGAAAAATAAAATACAAAATATTTTACTTAAAAAGCCGCAGTTTTCCGTATAAATTCATAAACATTTAAATTTTCAAACCAGAGTTTACAATTTTCCTTTATTCGAGCACTCATTGCAATCCTTTGAAATAATATTCAAAAATTAAAATGTTCATAATTTGAATATCGTTCTTACTCGTAAGAGTAAAATTTTTGTTTTTTTGATTTTACTCCTTTGGAGCAGATTACATTTTCCTGTTCTTTTATTCGATTTGCAAAAGAACAAAATTAGTCATCCTTTATATTCATTTTTCTAACAATATATGAATAATTGAACGAATCATTCGAAGCATTTTACGTTGGAAAGCATCAAATTTGAAGCAAAAATAAAAGTTTTGAGTATTGGGAAGAAAATATTTATTTCAATTTAGTAGCAAGAATGATATTTTACTATTTTCACTCCTCTGTGTGGGAGTGTTATATTTTTTTTAAGCTACGCACTCTGAAAGAACAAAGTAAAGGAGTGATATAAGTAGCGTTTCAAACTCTGTTTAAACACACTTTAACTAGGTAGCTCAAAAGTAAAATTATTACTTCCTAATATCTAATTTTTTTTCTCAATAAAGAACAAACAAAGTAAACAGCACAAAAACTTGATAAATTGTATAGATTTGCAAAAGATAGAACGAGAGGTATACTATATACCTCCTATACCTACAGAATACAGAAAAGATATTAATTATTTAGTAAAATTAAAATAAAGTGTTCCAATTGTTTTGTAGTCTTTTCTTGTGTAACAAAAGTTTTAAGCTACTATAAAAGGTAAATTTATACTAATCAAGACGGATAGAAAACCTTTACGTAAATTCTCATACGATATTGAATTGGACTATCCTTTTATAAAAAAAAATCAAAATATAACGACGCAAAAGTTTATTGTATTACCAGTCGGAGTGAATTTGCAAATTAACAGTGGACATTATGATATTAAAAGACATATAGATACAGATAAACATAAAAAAGCGTTGCTATAAGCCGCCAGCTCCAGTAGCCTAAACAAGTTTTGTTGTTATTTTGTTTTCTTGTTGTTATTTAACATTGACAAAAAGCTAGTCGCAATTTGCGCTGATAACACGAACACCAATTTTAGTGGTGTCACGTCAAGGGGTGAAAATTTAAAAGCAAGCTAAACGCGAATTTGAACCAGAATGTATTGGGTATTGGATTCGCAGCCCGTATTCTAAATAATGCAATAAGAAGTGCTGCTGATTTAAATGGCAGGGTTAAAAAAATTGGATATTTTACTGTCTTTACTGGTTTAAGTTGAAGGAGTTCTGCGGCAAAAGTAATGTCAAACATAACCAACTTATTGGATACAGTGAATCTCGCTGGCTGGCGGTAATGCCAGCACTAGAAAGAATTTTGAAAATGTACGAACCACTGTAAGCACGTTTCCTAACGGTTGAAAAATGTCCAATTAAAATAAAAGAATTTTTTGTAGAATTAAATAGTAAACAAATAGTAAAAGAAAGCATTAAATAGTAAATTTATGCACAATCTAGTTAGCACGTTTTCACCGTCCCACTTCTCGCAATAGAAATTCCCGCATGGATGGATCAGTTTTTATTGTTTTGAAATTATCTTTTTTTATTTTTGATCTACGGGTGTGACAAACCCGCGTACTCCAGTCCCTGCTATTGACATACGAGTTAACGTGAGATATCACATACCACTGGCAATAGCAGTGAGATATCACTAGCCAAGGTGACATCTTAGGGGTGGTGGAGGATGAACTGTATTCAGTCAACGGTAGCACCCTCAATCTTAGCTGTGAAATAATCCTTGATGATGAGACGCTATTGCTTTCTTGGGGAAACGAGCCTTCATATAACTATGTGTGGGCTTTAATCTTTAAGAAAGACAGTGCGTCATAGGATCAAGGAATAGGCAACCGGCTGGATTATTGGCAACTACATTTTTGTTTTGTTTCAGCAAATTTTTGTAAAAATTTGCTATTTACTTTTTAGTTTACTTTTATTTTATCTATTCTATCATAAAATATTGGCCTATGTCATATTTTGTCAGTGATAGGAGTTTTTGTTTAGTTATTCAGTCTTTAACAAAAAATATAAAAAACAAAAAAAAAAGATCTACGTCCATCAACACCTTTGAACGTATGTTGTTGTGGGACCTCGGTCTTAAAAGGTTTTTATGTGTTATTGTGATATATATTGTAATTCCTACTACACAACACATTTTATTAAAAAAAAAAAAAAAAAAAAATTAGCTAGTATTTGGAAGAATGTTTGCATTTTGTCCCACATTTTAACGATTTGGCTCTGATCAGTTTAGGGTAGACATAACAATTTCTCTCTGAGACAAATAAAGAAAAACAAACAAACAAACAAAAAAACGATTCGACATAAGAGGAGTAACGCAGGGATTGCAATCCCGTGGTGTTTTATGGATCCTGAGACTACGTGACTCATAAATTTTAAATCCCGGGATGCCTGGATCGTATAGAAAAACCATCCTTTTTTTTATGCTGCACGATCTGCTGTCGTTTACAAATTCACTCTCTGAACAGTTACAAAGCAAAGATATAATAATTTCTAGAACAAGCGCTTTAATTAAAACTACTTTCTTGATGCTTAAACAATGCAGAGATGATACTAAATTTAAAATTATTTTTAACAAATGAAGGGATTTTGCAGAACTTTGCAACATTCACTTCAATGAAACAACAACAAAAGACAAAGATTTAGCAGAGTAACCGAGGTAGCTCAAAATCATTTTATTTTTATTTCTAAGTCCATGCATTTAAATGCTTTTAAATATATGTGTGTATAAAAATGTGTATGTTATGTTTTACGAAAAAAATCTTTTGATGTCATTTAAATTCTCGCCCCCCCCCCCCAAGATTTTGGTGAAATGACGCCACTGATTAAAATAGCTAGCTTTTTTGTGCCACACTTTGCATCTTTGGGTTGTCAACTAGCTCTTCTTCATATTTATTAACTCTACAATTTATTCACGTTTCTTGTATGGCTACTCACACATTTTTTTTTGAATATTATTTATTAGATAATTCATTATCTGATCACGTCTAGCGCTAAGGTGATTTTAAATAAAATGTACAAACATGAAATATATGTGTACATATGTATAATTTATGATTCATATCATCAATCAAATTATAAAACCCGCGAACAGTATATTATTAAATTATTTTCTTAATTAATTCATCCGGATTAAACAAAAAACTGAGGATATGTGTTTTGCAAATATAATCAATCTAAAATACATAGATTTAAAAATTAAATACATAAAAATTCGTAATTTGTGGGTTTTTAACCGATTTTGTCTATGCATGAATTTTTATTTTAAACTGAAAACAATTCCAATTTAGATAATTAATAAATTAAATAACAAAAACATGGTAATGATGCTAAAATATTTGTTTAAATTATCTATAATATTATTGAAAAAATAACAATCGTTTATAAACTTAGAATTGAATTTGTTGATATGTTATACGTTGGTTTACATACTATCGAAAATACGGTTAGAGAAAATTGAAAACGGTTTGTTGTGATTGAATGATGGGTTCGGGAGGGTGATCTCTCCCGAACCCTGTAACAATAGTTTTATTTCTGGTTTTCACAACTATATAATTGTCTGCATTATTACGCTTTACAGAACAAAATAAACAGTTGTTAAATTTATTCTGTTGCACGAATCAGCACAACACAATAAAACAGTTTATTTGATTTCAAAATACCAAACAATTGAAACTGAATAAAATTTATTTAATTGTTTGGAATTAATGGTACAAAAAAATTACATTTTATTTTTACAATTACAGTTGATTTGTAAATAATTTGATTTTTGATCTACGGGTGTGACAACCCCGCGTACTCCACTGCTATTGACATACGAGTTAACGTGAGATATCACATGCGACTAGCAATAGCAGTATCCAAGGTGATACCTAGGGGTGCTGGCGGATGACATGGAGATATGGATTATTCCTTGATGATGGCACATTATTGTTTTCTCGAGGAATTGATCCTTCATATAACCCTATATGTTGGCTTTAGATAAGATAGTGCGTTACATGATCAATGAATATGCTTGCTGGATTATTGGCAACCCCATTTTAGTTTGGCTGCTTCGCAAATTTTGAAAAGAATTTTGCGTTTTATCTCTTATTTCATTTGTACTTTCTCTACCCTGTTATGAACTATTGTCCTACGTCATATTTTATATGTAATAGGAATTAGGACTTCCCAAGTAGGTTTTGCCAGACATTGACATACGGCCAAGCACTGGTCCATTAATGGTTAACAGTTCTTGGCTATTGTTACTGGGCCAATACTAGAACCAATTATCGGCCGATCTATGGCTTACAGAAAATAGCCAGTATATTGTTACCTTTGAATGGCCAAGCACTGGCCTATGAATGGTAAATATTACTTGGCTATTGTTATTGGGCCAGTACTGTAGCCATGAATTTGGCGATATATGTCATTTTTTTTAAATTTCACTAGAGTATTATCCCTTTTAGAAATACATAGTTTGAAAAATTTCACATATAGTTTAGTTATCGCCTTGTCGGTTGAAAGACTATGGTAATATAGAAAAGGTTGGTATATGTTTTAATTTATTTTCATTTCTATTTTATTTTAATTATTTTGTAAATAATTTATTTAAATTTATGTATAAAATTATTATTTTATATTTTTTTTAATGGCGGAGTCAGGGCGGAGTTTGCCATTATTCAGCCATTCTTGCAACTGAACCAGTTGTATGGGGAGTTTTGAATTTTTCCGTCATTTTTATTTTATTTTAAATTAGTTTGTATTTAATTTATTTAAATTTACATATGATAATAATGCATATTTTTTTAACGGCCCAGTCATGGTTGCCAGTATTTGGCCCAAGAATGGCAACCATTTATTGTCCGAAGTTATCATCCAGTAAAATTATGTTATGGCCCAGTCGTGGTTGCCAGTACTCGCCCATTGCTGCATTACTGGCTGCCAGTAATGGACCATTACTGGACCAGTTGTACAACCTTGTATGGGTTATGGTTTAGTTAACCTTTCTTTAAAAAAAAAATATTAAAACAAAAAAAAACATAGTTTTGCGTCCACCAACACTTTTTAACGCATGATTTAGTGCGACCATGGTCTTTAAAGGTTTTTCCGTGTTGTGACACATGTTGTCATTCCTATCATACACAACACATTTTATTAAAAAAAACATTTATTGTTTTTCTACTATTCGTTTAATTTTTTTTTCAATGAATTTAAAAATAAATTCAATTTAAATTAATAAATATTTGTTACGACCAATAAAAGTTTAAATAAATGGGCATTTTTTTGCAAACTATATAATAAACAATCCGCATAACATTAGTACTCCAATTCATTTATTCATTCCGTATTGTACTTTAAAGTAAAATCATTTAATAAATTAATATCTGAGTATGTACAGCGTTTTACTGTATTCTGTTCTTCTTCTTGTGTTCTTCACAGTTCACAGAATATTTCTTTATGTCCTTATTTGGCATACGTTGATTATTAGTGTATTCTTTTTGACTGAACCGAGTATGGACAAAAAATCCAGAATTTTAAAATCGTCTCCACACAGAACAAAAAAAAAATCAGTACAATTACAAGTTAAAAAGAAAACTTGGATTCTGTTCTATTTTTTCCTTACAAATATTAACCAATACTATTGATTGTGATTGGTTGATTTTTATTCACAGAATAATATTTTCATAATGTTAATACCTGTTATACAAAAAAAAACCATCCCAAATACGATAAACAAACAAAAATCACAAAAAAAATTTCATAACAACTTCTACACCACCAATTTCTACGATGCTATTTTTTTGTACTATGGGTGTGGGCAAAATAACAATTCTGTTTCCAAAAAAATACGATCAAAATCATAATTCTGTGCTGGTGCAACCCAAAAGAACACAAATTTCGATAATTCGGTGTTGGAACTTGTTTAGTACAGTCGAAAAGAATACACTATATATTAAATGTTTTTTTGGATTTTTTTGACAGTATGAGACGAAAATATTTATTTTTGTTTTAAAACGAAACGAAGAATTCGTAAAGTTTTGCTCGAAAATAAAATATATCATTAAACACTTACACAATAAAATACTGTTGTCGGACAAATAATAATAAGTTTTGAATTATCTTAAGAAGTTTTGACTGTTAATATGTATGTTTTTAGTGTCACTAAGTAAAATAAAGTAAATACGACAAAGGAGTTTAAGGAATCAAGTTCGTTATGTAATAACGCACACAAGAGGGCTACTTTGCTTGTTGCTTTTTAAAACCTAAATACAAATCGTTTAAATAATATTACAATATTTGCACTAAACAAAAATATGCATGTAAATTATTCGAGTCATATATACTAAATATCCATTTAGAAAATTCTAAAACTAAAACAAACCAATTCTATATCTCATTAGCATTCAATTTAATAATTTATTTAATTTTAATCTCAAATTTCACCCTCTTTTCCGTACAATCTTTCGCGTTTTATTCAATCTATCATGACATGAGTACAAGATTTTCATGCAACTGTACAATCATATCACATAACAATAATCAATATCTATAATATGTACAGATATAGAGAGAGATTGAGGATAACAAAATTATTACAATTTACTCGAGAATTAAAACAAATTAAACGTAATTTGATCATTTAAATATATGACTATAGACATTGATTTCGGTATGGTTATATAGGAAGGATGGGATGTGTGATGTATATTTTTGTATCATCAAATAGGTCAAAAATTTCTCGCAATTTATTTGAAAAGTATGTTTAAAATTAAAATAAGTCAGAACTGTTACAGAAAAAAGCGAATGAAACTTGACGAAAGAAAAAATTATATGTGAAAAACATATTCATACGATCAGTCACTCGTGACACGCCCCTAAAGCGTATGTCCCGACAAACATTCTGTGCATGGTGCACGAGTCTATGCACATTTTGTGCACTTTTTTATTTTAGTAATTTTTAAGTTTCTTTTTAATATTCGAGTGTATATTTTAAATTTCGTCATACAAATTTGTTTTAATTTATCATTATTAAATCATGTAAACATGTACATATACAAAATGTTCATAGAACTTTCAGCTAACGTCATTACGACAAATGAAGATTGTGGTCGTATTTTTTCGTCAGCATCCATTTTTTCGTCTTTTTTTTAACGATACAATTTAAATGAAAAAAAAAATCAGAATATAAAAAATTTTAATATTTGGCTTACACATAAGAAATAATATTAATTCTCCACAAATCTCTTGATATTATAAAAAAATATTTTTAATATTAGTTAGTTAATATTAGTTTAAATATATTTTTAAATATTATATAATTTTTATGAATCACAAAAATTAATTATTCAGAATTCCCGTTTGTTTTTGTGAATGTTTTCATTAATCTTCACTAAAAAATTTCTTTCCCATATAATTACAGATGGAAACATAATAAAATTCATCAATTATTACAAAAGTCATATCATCTCAGAAAAAGTTAAATGAAACCAGCGATTTTAGAAAATGCTAAACTCCTTTTTCACTCTCCATATTTTTATTCTTGCTTTATTATTCTTATCATTAAATAAATTTCATTTCGCTTCGTTTTTATTATTCGTGAAAGATGCGGCTAACGTTTGTATATGTGCTAAGGCGTTTTGCGACATGTGCACGGTATGGTGCATATCATGTACATGACATATTTTATGCACAATTTTGTGCACGGGGATTTTGTAACATCCATAATTTTTGCATATTCCACCCACTTTTTTAAAAATTGTTTAACAGGTGTAGTAAACTTACACTGTATTTGTAATATATTTGACACATTAATATACTATATAAATAGCGCATCTTAAACAACAAGCAAAACTTACAAATTAACGGGAATTATACATTTTATTTATTTGGATTTTGGCATTGAAGTAATTGCTATAAATTTTTCATAATTAATTTGTAAATGGTTAGAATGGAAATGCTAATAGTAATTTGTACACAAAATGGCAATCTTCCATATTAGGATATTTTTATATTATTTTTCTAATGTTTGCTTGTTAGTTACTTTCAAGGATTTTGGAAAATATTTATGATAGCGACTGATTTATTTATAGGTTCGCCTTATATAATTATGTCTATTTACAATAAGGTGAACCTATTTATATAAATACAAATCGTATTTAGAGATAAAAATATATTTAGGTTAAAAGACAAAATTTATCCTTTTATCATCCTAACTCCCTAATTTATTATTCTAATTAACTCATATTGATTTAAATAGAACGACTAAAAACTCAAAGTAATAATTATATTTATAAAGTGAGCTTACATTTTTATTCCTTTGTGATATTATCATTCTCTTATAGATGTAAAATAATTTAATTCCTTGAGGCTATTTCTGTTGTTTTATGAAAAATAATTTCAGTCCCAATTCCAAGTTAATTATAATTTTGCTTCGTATGATATCATAGCTGAAATTTTTTATTGTTGTTTAGTTATATGACTTGTTGTATCTAACGAAATCATATATGATAATTATTTATATTGGTTCATACAAAGCTGGTTTAGTTTTCTTACATAGAAAGCCCGGTGGTATGTCTACCATCAGCAAAAAGCACATAATTTTTCAATCCACAATACCAAACAAAATTTTAAACCTTCTCTATCTCTCTTTAAAGAATGGTTTTATAACCCCTAAACAAAAGTTATCATAAATTACAATGTTGTTGTGGAAAACCGAATATGATAAACTTATAAATATGAAAATTTAAATATATTTTCTTTTATATAGGATGAAAATTGAATTTGATAATAATTTTATATTTCATCTATCTATCCCTAAAATAACTTAAATTTTGATGGAAAGATAATTTTTCTTATGTTGTTGCTGTAGTTGTTTTTTACTAACTGTACAGAAGTAGATCTTTTTCTCTATCATCGTTTTTCAATTTCCACCTTTATTTTTTGAATTTCTCAAGGGAAATTGTTTCACAGATTTGTTTCAAATTTCGATTGTCTGATATAACAGAAAATGTGGTTGTCGGAAATAATTGTTTTATATGTTATGAATATTACAATTTACATTACGGTTATTTTCTGAGTTATGATCCTTAATATGACCGAGTGGTTAAGTACATCAGATCAATATCTTTAACAAAACATTCTTAATTCATATTGAGTGATAGATGTACATATTTTATAAATACAAAATATAAGTACGAATATCGTTTCATCCGTTCCATTTCATTATAAAGACAAGTGGTGACATACAGAATATAACCATATAACAAACAACTTCTTAAGATGATCTATTAATTTAGTTGTTTTTCTTAAACAAAGAAATAATCATTTCTTATTTACAAAATACAATTTTGAAGATCCAAGTAAATAACAAGAAACGAAAAATTCTATTAAAATGGACGCTTATGTCATTCAATACTTTTTCACTTGATTTTTTATGAAGACTGAAAATACAAATGGTCATCTAAGGAAAACATTAATACACTAAACAAAAAATTGATGATAATCTAATTTTGAGATACAGTAAAAGACATACAATATTGTTTATATCAGACAAAAATGTCTGCACCCGAAACCAAATATAAGTAGATACAGCGGTTCTATTATCCGATTTAATTGGGACAATTTCCCCAGAATAATTTTCTGAAAACCATTCCACTCCATTTCCAATTAGGACAATTTTTCTTAAATAAAATAAATATTTATTAAATGTTGAAGGACAGGACATTGTATCACGAATGAATGTATTGACTGCAATTCCTTTCTACCAACATCCCTGAATGATTCTTGATATGAATTTTTATTCATATCAAAACCAGGTATTTATTTACCTATCATACTAACGTTACTGTCTATTGTTAACAATAGTCCAAATCTTCAAATATAGTCTCTAATTCCTTTTCTAATTTTAGTCCTCTTGAAACTATTGTCATAATCGATTCGCAATTATATACCTATCAAACCTACGATCATGCTGTTAAAACCATTTCACTTTCAACATAAACACTTTTCCGACCAGTGTAAAATTTAATAAAAAAAAGTCACAAAATCTTCAGGTATCAAGCCTACGAAAATTGTAAAATTTATAACAAATAATTAAATAGTTTTGTATACGATATGAAGTGAGTTGTTTGTAAGAGATAAGTTTTTGTTTTTGTACAAACAATGCTGATTGGATGTTGTTGATTGTCAAGTGCACTTTGTGAGAAAACTAAAACAAAATTTAAAATTTAAATAGAAAACCGAAAACAAATAATTGTTTTGTCTCTATCCGGTTTATTTCATTCCAATATACATAGTATAAATGTATATTAAATTGGTTGCAATATGGGATGATATGATACTTTTTAAAACTATTAAATTTCATATAATGGTTTTTTTTTTGATTATTTTTGATATGTTGCCGTATTAATCTAAAAAGATTTGTGACCGAAAGGACAAAACATGCCATAACTAAAACAAAATACACTTTAAGGCTTTATATAACTTTTTAACGTTTCCCACAGCAAAAGTTTAGTTTAAGTTTCGATAAAGCGCTTGTCGAAAGAAATAGTTTTTCACTAATTCTAAAGTCTTAACCTGACCAAAATAGATCAAACTTAAAATTATTTACATACCATAATTAAAGTTATGTATTCAGAACAAAAAAAAATAAATCAAACTGCATTTTGTTTGGATCTATTTTTTAAAATAAAATATGTTGTTATAGAGCAATTTCACGCAAGTTCAGCAAATTTTTGGGTAGTTATGATTCCCTTGTAATTTTGAATTTTTTTTTCTTTATAGACATTCTTTCATAAATGAAAAATACAAGTTCTCTTAGAAATTTTTTTTTCGACCAGTGGTCTTCACAGGGTGCCCCACAATTTTTTGTTATTTTGTGATGTGAGTGCATTTCGACGAGCGATTGTAGAAAAACTACTCAATCGATTTTCATAAATAATATGTCGTTGAATATGTATTAGAACAAAGTTTTTAAAAATGTACGCTGTTTATTTTTTGAAATAATTTTTAACTGTGTAACATAAGAAAAAAACTTTGTAATTGAAGAAAAGATGGCGCTACACCTTTTTTAAACTAAATTGAAGCTTATTTTATATCTAACAACTTGTGAAAGTTTACTACTAGTTTTATTTTTTGTTTTAAAGATAAAATTCGTTGTGCATATGACTGTCAGGAATCAGTTTTTTTTGTTCTGAAGCAAATTTATAAAAATGGCGTTATAAACTAAGAGATTTATTTTTTATGTTAAATATCAAATATTTTATTTAAAAAAACTTTTCAAAATATTATAAAAATTATATATGTACAATAAAGAAAATATGAGCAATGTCAGCATAAAAACACAAAAGTGCTTATAGCTATGTACATTAAATGAAGCTTATGTGGAGTTTAAAAATAAGTTTCCAGATGTGTAAAAAGGATTTACTAAATTCACGTCTCTACGACCACAAGAATGTATAAAATTATTCCAAGGAGTTCATAATGAGTGCGTGTGTACCATACATCAAAATATAAAACTAATGATTCAACACTATAAGATGTCTTGGATTACCGATGCTGCTTTCCAAAATTATAAAACAGTAATTGACTTTGTTTCATGTGGTGAATCTTCTGTTAGATTGTCATACTTTGAAGTGCAACGAATGTTCAAAAAAACTTCAACAACTGGAAGAAAGATTACTAAATGATTTTGACGTTAAAGGAATCCTTCAAGTCAAATATCAACAATGGAATACCACTGATCGATGCAATTTGGATACTTTAAAAGAAACTGTAGAAAAATTTATGAAAAAACTTGTTTACCGTTTACAAATTTTGATACCACACAACTTTATAGCAAAACAGCAATCTACATTCATTGAGGAAAGAAAAAAAAATTAGAACCAGGAGAGTGCTTCGTTCAAGGGGATTTTTCTGAAAACTACGCCTTCATAATTCAGGATTCGGTTCAAGGTTATCGTTATAATAATTCACAAGCTACTATTCATCCATTTGTCATTTATTTTAAAAGTGCCGCAAGTGAATATATACAATACCGAAGTTTTTTACTCATTTCGGATATAAACGATCACAACAGTACTACAGTCCATCTTTTCATTACAAAACTTATTGAATTCTTCAAAACGCATATAAATTCTAATATTAGGAAAATAATTTATAACACCGACGGTGCATCTTCTCAATACAAAAATAAACCACCATAAAAAAGACTTTAAGGTTGATGCAGAATGACATTTTAATGCTACCAGCCATGGAAAGGGACCTTGCGATGGGATTGGTGGTACACTGAAGCGTGCTGCACACCGTTATAGTATGGGGAGCAGAGATATTATTGATACGCCAAATCGATAATAATGAATATCAATTAACAAAAGAAAAATTACAAAATCAATATAAAAATGCGATTACTATAAGTGGAACTCAAAAATTTCATTCTTTTGTACCATTAAATACTAAGACAATAATTGCAAAAATGTTTTCCAAATCAGAAGAAACTTTTGAATGTAAAATAAGTAAATAATTTTTAATAACTATATTTATTTTCTTTAACCTACATATATAATTTGTATGATATATTAAAAAGTTTATTCAACAGTAAAATATTTGTAATTTAATGTTAAAATACAATCTTTTACTTTATGATTCCATAATAACATAATACGAACATAATACTTCTCCAGTCAAAAGTTCCTAAATAGATTTAGTTATTTATACGGCTTTTTTGTTTGCAGTCGAGACTGTCAAATTATTTTTTATAAGAGTGACAAGTGATTTCTAAAAATGATAAATAAACATTTCATATTTTTATGCCATCTAATACAAAGAAAATAATCGCAGGAGTCCTATTCAAAAGAAACTTCTGTTTGTAAAATAAGTAAATCATTTCTAACAATTTTTAACGCCATTTTTATAATTTTCCTTCAGAACAAAAAACTGATTCCCGACAGTCATATGCACAACGAATTTTATCTTTAAAACAAAAAATAATGCTAGTACTAAACTTTCACAAGTTGTTAGATATAAAATAAGCTTCAATTTAGTTTAAAAAAAAAGGTGTAGTGCCATCTTTTCTTCAATTACACCGTTCTTTCTTATGTTACACCGTTAAAAATTATTTCAAAAAATTAACAGTGTACATTTTTAAAAACTTTGTTCTAATACATATTCAACGACATATCATTTATAAAAATCGATTGAGTAGTTTTTCTACAATCGCTCGTCAAAATGCACTCACATCACAAAATAACAAAAAATTAAGGGGCACCCTGTGAAGACCCCTGGTCGAAAAAAGAATTTCTAAGAGAACTTGTATTTTTCATTTATGAAAGACTATCTATAAACAAAAATTATCAAAATTTAAAGGGGTCAAGTCAAAACGTTGTTGAATCTCCGTGAAATTGCTCTATACGATTATTTATTTGCATGATACTATAAGTTTACACCAGTACCTTATTTTGTTAGGCCGCTGTTTACTTAGGTACGGTAAGTTCATGGGTTGAAACGTTTGCTCTTTTAGGACGGTGTATAGCTATCGACAAGTTATTCAAGCCACGCCCCTCTTCAATTTCAATTTTTACATGCCACAGTTCGGTTCGCAAGAGAGTGAAACTTGACATTAATGATCCAATGATTTATACATATTTCAAAAAATGTTAAAATTATTGTTATTTCTTTCAAATCAAGGTTGTTTCAGGTAATCTCTGAATAATTCTTGACAAATTTGTATTATTGTCGGGATTTTTAAAACAAACTTTAATACATAATTGCTGATATGTTATCTGTCAAATCCATACGGCAATACAACGATTTAAAGTTTGTGAGAGGAAAAGTAAAAAGAAAACTATACATTAGATTTAATTTTTTTATATACAGGGCAGTCGATGAGAACAATTTATCGGGAATACTTCTCAAGTTTTTATATATCCTGTTTTTCGATATAGCTGTATTTATAGTTAAATTGTTTTAGTTCAA
Organism: Diogma glabrata; assembly: GCA_963693315.1. NCBI lineage: Eukaryota > Metazoa > Arthropoda > Insecta > Diptera > Cylindrotomidae > Diogma > Diogma glabrata. Next base: position 13,991,356 of record OY856187.1, on the reverse strand, counting down.
TTAAATTATTTAGTGAGTTCATGAATGTCAAGTAAAAATTGTTTTTAGATCAATTAAATTATTTAAATTAAAGCTAGATTAATTTAGTGCAATGAACTGGTTTTTGTACAATGGTTAGACAAAGTATATTCAATTAAAATTATTTTCTCGTTTTTTTTGGCGAGGCAACCATGTAGTCATAGCCTAACATGTAGACTGCTAAGTCCTTTATGACATCCTCATATTCAAGAGCTGAAGACCTTTTTGAAAAAAGCCAACAGCCTTGAATGGTCTGCTTTCCAGAAATGTTATATCCTTAGATAGTTTGATTCTAACATGACGCTTCGGAGCCAAACATTCTCCCACAATGGGAGGGACTGTTTCATCCTCTTCAAGACAAAAGCGGCATGTTGGATCATTTTCTACTCTAAGCTGTACCATATGTTTGTTCATATGATGGTGACCTGTTAGTAGTCCCACCATTAGCCTGCAGTCTGGCCGAGTCAGATTTAATAGGAATTTGCTGGTTTGCTGGCTCAACAATAGAGTGAACATCTTGGAGACCTTGCAGCCTTCTGTGCTCCTCCATTGAGAGTTACTGGAATGAAAGAAAACTTGTTCGACTAGTAATCTTATCCTACCTTTCGATATACCAATTGCTGGTTCAGAGCCTATGAGCCTCCCTGTAAAGCTCTTAGCTAAATCATTAGCTTTTTTGTTCCCAAGATTCCCCATGCCCTGGTATCTATATCAGTGATATGCTGGTCTTTAGCCCGAGATAATTCCAGGACCTAGAACATTCTTGCACTATTTTTGACTTAATAGTGTAGTTTCCCAGAGCAGCTTGACTATCAGTAAAAATATTAATGATCTTGCCAGACCATTTAACCTCCGTCGCTCGCCTCAATGCTGCATTTATGGCGAATACCTCAGCCTGAAGACTATGCAGTATCTTCATTACTAAAGTAAGCCGCAGTTCTTGCACCATTTTCAGCGAGAGATCCATCTGTGTAGATGTCCAACGTGTTGGCCGCACTGCCAAATAGTAAATCAGCTGAGGACCGGTCCTCTATCATTGGAATTACAACTTTATACTGCTTTTGAAAGGCAGTTAGAGGTACTCTGTCATCAGTCGGAATGGACAAATCTGTCAGTTGTTCTTCCAGATCCCTTCATAGCGCTTGATGATGTTTTCTACAGCCCCTGGTGTTTCCCAGGAGTTCGAGCCTTTTTGTATTTTTGCATTTTTACAAATATATGCAAAGGAGGAAGCCTTAATAAGACCTGCATACTCTTTGTGGGTGTTGTTCTGAAAGCACTAGTAACGCATAAGCAAGCAAGCCTTCGTACCGCCTCCAGTTTTTTATCGCATTCCCAACAAAAGTTTTTGAAAGCCATGCAAGGGACCAATAGTCTGACAACTACTTTATACAGCCAGTAGACTATTTTCGAAGTCAGCCCCATTTGTCACCGAAAGCCTGCCTGCATTGCCACAGAACTTGAGTTGCGTTTGCTCATTTAGTCTCAACATGAACAGCCCAATTGAGCCGCTTGTCGAGAGTAACACAAAGATGCTTCACATTATCTTGGAGTGTTAATGTGTTATTACCGATTGAAGGAAGAGTGAAGTTATTTAGTTTCCTTCTGTTGGTAAACGCAACGAGCTGTGTCTTAGAAGCAGTGATCGAGAGACCATTCTTCTGACACCAGCTGTTGGTAATGTCCAGGGCGTTCTGCATTTTTCTGCAGAGATGGCCCATGTTGTCCCCTTTCAAAATAATGCTAATATCATCGGCATAGCCGTATGTGTTTAGCCCTTTATCATTTAATTCAATTAGGAGCTGGTCTACCATCATGTTATAAAGCAGGGATGATAGAACGCCCCCTTTGGGATATCCACGCTTCACACCTACCTGGATTGTTGTGTTGTCCTTCGTGTGAATAAGCAGACATTGATCTTCCAGTTCCAGTCGTATCCACCTTAGGAGTGTTTTATTCACACCGTACCTTTCCGCTCCGTTAAGGGGTGACTCAAAAGTGGCTTTGTCAATACCCCAATCTATGTCAAGAAAAGCGCCAAGAGTGATAGCCTTTTTAGAGATAGTATCTTCAATATCAGAGACCACCTTCGTGAGAATTGTGTTAGTAGACTTTCCCGCTTGATAAGCGTGTTGCCTATTGCACCTCGGCACGGCTGCACACCACTGGATTAAATGAGAGTGTATGGTTCGGGGCTTCGTATTAGATTATTGACCGAGAACTTTTAGATCCTGAGGCGCGTAGCGCCGAGGGATATAATGTTCGAGGTCTGTATTAGTCTTCTCAACCGAGGTATATATAGAATTTTTTTAACTACTAACACTAATTATCATATTTGCTTTCATTAGGTATTTATATTAGTCATTTTCCATTTCATTTTTTAAATATCTTAAAATATCAAGTAGCCTGGAAGTTTAGTTTCATACAAATAAAACGAAACACAGCAATGCAATTATTATTTGCTTGTGTTTTTTTGTTCATTTCAATCAAATATAAAAGAAAATTTTTCATTATTAACCTAGGTAATTGTTTGTTATTATTATCGACCTAGCTTGAGAAAAATTACTTCTCATTGGGGCATTCGAGTAAATAATGACGATTTCTCAAGTTAGTAGTTAAAAAAAATTATTATATGTTTGTTTTGTGGACAGTCGGTCGTGTATTGTCAGAAGAATCATACATGGGGTATGTTATTTCACTTATAAAAGTTTATTTTATTTAACTTATAAATTATCATAATTTAATTAGTAAATTAATTCCTTTTAACATAAAAACTGAAGTTTGTTATTTTTGTGTAATAAACTGTTTAAAACAAGAAAAAGAATTGAGTTTGGTTTTATTATTAAAGATGTTAACTTTCTGAAAATTGTAAATCAGTTGTTGATTGGTTGCACTTGCACACAAAAAAAAGTCAGACAAGTGCGAATAAAATTCGCTCGTCAAGGGTTCCGTGAATGTAAAAGAACACAATATCAAAAAATATTGACAAAAAGTTGTGTTGTAATGTCCTTATATTTCCAGACCATAGACGCATAACAAAATAATTAATGTTTAATCGTAAATGTCAATAGTAAATTACAATCAAATCCACATTGATCAAAAATAACTCAAAAAATGTTACATGAAACGATCTGAATTTTACACTTTTTTGATGATAACTCAAAAACTTTACATCACAAAATTCTAAAAAAAATTGCAATGATTTATAAATTAGGTGCTCTTTTAAATGAAATCTCACTCGCTTGGGTCCAAAAAGATTTTCTTTTACCCTTTTTACCTTCTTTACACCGGTCCCCTAAACACACAGAAATATAATTATTTGAGACCTCGCTATAATTTTCATACAAAATTTACTAAATTTCCTAGCTCTGTGAATTTTTTCAAATTTTTCTGTCAATGAGTGTCGAAACGTAGGTGGGGGGGGGGGGGAACGGTTTGGATTTTGCACTTCTTTGTCCATAACTCAAAAACTGTGCACCGCAAAATTCTAAAAAAAATTGAAACAAATTTAAATTAAGTGTTCTTGCAAATGACACCCCACTCGCTTGGGTCAAAACATTTTTTTTTTACCCTCTTTACACCGGTCCCCTAAACACACAGAATATTAATTATTTGAGACCTCGCTACAACTTTCATACAAAATTTACTAAATTTCCTAGCTCTGTGAATTTTTCCAAATTTTTCTGTCAATCAGTGTCGAAACGTAGGGGGGGGGGGGGAACGGTCTGAATTTTGCACTTTTTTCTCCATAACTCAAAAACTGTGCACCGCAAAATTCTAAAAAAATTGAAACAAATTCTAAATTGAGTGCTCTTTCAAATGACACCCCACTCGCTTGGGTGTTTTTACCCTCTTTACACCGGTCCCATAAACACACAGAAATATAATTATTTGAGACCTCGCTATAATTTCATACAAAATTTACCGAATTTCCTAACTCTGTGAATTTTTACAAATTTTTCTGTCAATCAGTGTCGAAACGTAGGGAGGGGGGAAACGGTCTGAAAGTTGCACTTTTTTGAAAATAACTCAAAAACTGTGCATCGCAAAATTCTAAAAAAAATTGTTTTGTTTTTTAAATAAAGTGCTCTTTCAAATGACACCCCACTTGACCCCATTTTAAATAGTGATTTTACCCCTCCTCATATCCACCTCCTTAGTAAATCTAAGTATGAGAATATGACACTTTTTTATATTTTTTATTAAAAACGTACTAATTTTTCTATCATTCCAAATACATTTGAAAATTTTCGATCAGTTAGGTTCGGAGCTAATCGAAGTAAGAAAACACGAAAAAAACGTCATTATTCTAAATTATACAAAAAATGGTGAGGTGTAAAATTCCAAAATAAATTTTTATGGAATACTGAAACGAAGCCCTTTCATATGATACCCTATTTGAGAATCTATAAAAAAATGTATTTTCTCAAAGGTCTCACATCGCAGCCCTGTAAACCAAACGAAAACCACTTTAGTTTTATTTGTATCCGTCATTTCATGTGGACAGATTAGTTTTATACGCATGCCAAATTTCAAGTCCATAGCATTTATAGTTTACGAGATAATCGATATAATGTGAAAATCTCGTTTTACTATTACCAATAGTGTTCCGTATAAAAAACGGAACCCTAAAAAAGCAAAAAATAGTGTTATTGTGACTAAGTTATCGTGTATACATGCATAATTAGTTAAAATTGGAGATGAAAAGGTAGGAAATTAATATCACAGCAGCTTACTAAGACAAATATTTCTATAACCATTATTAGCTGCGTTTTTTTCATTTTGGTCAGGGTCAAGGTCTAGATCAACTCAATGTTTTACATGTAAACACAACAACAACATAACCCAGATATTTATCTGGGTCTAGATCAATGATCTAAAATATTTTGGTTACATAAAATTGCAAGAGATGGCGAAACGTAATTTTTGATTTTATAAGGTTGGTATGGTCATTTTAAAACTTATAAATGTCAAAGAAAATTTATTCAAAATAAAAAAACGTCAAAGATACTTTCTTAAATTTGTTTAAAATCAATTTTAATATGGATTTGTTTACAACATGATTTCAATAAATTTGCTTAAAATTAATTTTAAAGCAGTATCTACGATATAAAATCCATATTTTTGAAAAAATAGACAATGTTTACAAATTTTTATTAATTATCAATTATTTTATTTCACGCCATTTGCAATAATCAATGAACATTGCCATATGTAAAAAAATGGATTAGTGTTTCTGAAATTTTTTTGAATTTTTTTTTATATGAAGTTTTATTTTTCAAAAGACGTTAAAAATTTTTTGAATTTTTTTTTATATTGAGTTTTAATTTCTTTTAATGGCGCTACAAGTTCACAATTTTTTTTCTTCTTAGCTCAGTGTTGCCAACAATTTAAAATACAATATTTTTTTTCTTTGCGTGACCCACATCGTTTTTTTCAAACCTTGACCCTGACCCAAATGAAAAAAACGCAGCTATTATCAACAATATATTGGATCAATTCGATATTTTATAATTGCCGTTCAACTCTCGCCCGTGCAGATTTGGGGTGCAACACCAGCATATTTATTAAGCCGTTGTATTAAAGAGAATGGTAGGCTAAGGAAAAACAAGGGTGCTGAGAGGTGGGATCTGCTATCATCATGGGGTGAAACATTCATGAATTTGATAATATTTTTCACGTAACTAAAGTATAGTATTAGTAAGGATGTGACGGTCTTGGCTCCTTCGTGGCTAGTGTCTTCAGGGTCTCTTTCGCTCAATTTTTTCTTTGGTCTGTCGGTACATTTTCGAATGCGTGGCATATTGATTAATTTGTATTAGAAAGGGGTACGTTCATTCTCGGATTCAAAATCTGAAGGTGCGCAGTCACCCCGATTTCTTCCTGTTGATATTCTTACCAATAGGTCCAATGCCCATTACAATTTGCTACGTATCAAATTCGCTTGCCGTCTTCACCATCATACTTTTTAAATTTCGGTGTATACTTTTATACAATTTGGTGTAACTTTTATTAATTAGATACGATATTTTAATTTTTAGCGCGTGTTTTTCATTGTTAGATTTTTTCAGTTTTGGTTAGCAAAAAAGAATAATTGCAAATATTTTCTCTCTGAGGATGATCCGAAAGATTGAAACACGTGTAAGAGAAATACTAAAATTGAAATTGTTTTTTAAAAATAAATTAAGATGTTTATATAAAATGAAATAAAATATATTCGTTTAAAGTTTGAAAAATAGTTTTTATGTAAAATCAAGATGTATCTTTTGCAACTATAGACAAAAATCGTAATTTGTTAAAACTGTAAACATTTAATATATATTCTCTTTCTCGCTAAAATTCTTTTACTTTTACTTTCAGCTAAAAAATCACATGAAACATAAATTTACATTTATAAAATAAGTTGATTTATTTTTATTTTAAATATCATAACATAAAATAATAATGCCTATTGGCTACGTACCTAATTTGATACGTAGCAAATCATCTTATCAAATATTTGGTATGTACTTTTTTTAATAACTGTTTACATCGACCATAGTCGACTTAATATAAGTATAGCACGTATGCCTATTTGATACTGGTATAAGCCTAATATGAGTAGTTTTATAATAAATATTGTTCGGAGACCTTCGAAATGCGTTTGACATCTGTAGAAAATTTTCTGTGTACGAAACCATGTATTACTTATCATTGATAATATTTGCCAAGTCTCTTTGAAACTAAATTAAAATATTTTTCGAAGGTTTTGGGCACCACTGCAAACAAAATTAGTTTCCCATTTACTTACTCTCTGCATTCTTTGTCATAACGAAATTTCAGCTAAACATCCAAATTCTTAAAAAATAAAATCAAATATTGTTCGCATAAAATTAATAAAAATATTTTAAATACTTTACCCTTTTCTAAAGAAACTGAAGAAATAACTAAAGAAATGATCATCATGATCACAAAAGATCATTTGATTTTTGTGTTCTTAAATATATAAAGATATTTTTAATAATTAAATTTTATCATCTTGATTGGCTTGTTGAGACGAGAAGATATTTGTTTTGTTTTAAATTAGCTTCATCTTCGAACGATTAAAAACCGTGTGACGGGATGTTGATACATTTTAAAATATTTAAGAAAAAGTTTCCTTTTAAAAAATAACTTCATACGCCGTTAGAAGTTTCATATATCTCGTATTGATAAAATACATTCTGTTCATTTTTCAACAGTTACTTAATCACCACCCTTCATACACATAAAATATCAATTGATTTCTTAATTTAAAAATATTTTTCACAATTAATATTCCATTTTCGATGATGTTATGTTATAGAAAAAGAAAAATTAAAATTCGCAATGACAAAGAATAAATTAATTAAGAAGAATTTGTTTTTCGTTTTTTTTTCTATTTAATTTTTAATATTTCTTTAGCAAAAATTTAGTCCGATTCACATCACGGATATTTATAATAAATCAAATAAAAAAATATTTTTATTCAAGAAATAAATATAAATTTTTATTGTCTCTTTTTAATTGTTTGTTGTTTTGAATGTGGGAATTTAATTCGTATGTTTTGAACTCTATAAAATAAGTGACTGAGTTTTGGATAGAAGTACTTACGGTTATAAGTATTTTGTGTATAAATAGTATTGAACAGTATGTACAGTATTGAACAGTATGAAATTGCCTTGCCATAAACATCTATAATCACAAACAAAAATAAAGATCATTAATCCATCAACACGAACGACCACCTTAAATCATCTTGAAACAGAAGCTTTACTTCAACTTAAATTATTGTTTTCTTATTATTTTTTCTTCTTAAATTTTGATCTGTCTTTTTTCTTAATTCGATCAAAAAATTTATTCAACCGAATCTAATAATCTCATTCAGCAAACAACAAAAATTTTACGAAATAAACAGAAAAACATAAGTAAAAAAAAATTGATATCCAAAATCAAGAAGATGATGGTCTTAATTATTTGATATTTTCTTTGGTATAAAGTATAAACATACAAAAGAACAACAGAGAATATTGAGGGAATTACAAAGTGAAATTGAATCTTATTGTGCGGGATTGTAGAAAATACCAAAAAAAAAAGTTTAATGTTAGATAAAAAGGCAGAATTTTATGGAATCAAATTACGATATTTTGTGAAATTTAAAATCTTAGAACATGAGATGCGGTTATTGGAATTAATATTTAATAATTTTCCGGCTCATTTAGCATAAATTTTTGTTGTTAATGTTTGTATGGATTTATAATTAGTTTAGTTTTCATCTGATTTTTGCATTGACATTTTAATATTTTAAAACTCAACCAACGAAGGTTGGAATAAGGAAACTTTTACTATTTTACAAACATCCTCTCTTCTTTTTTGTATATTAATCTTAAATAATTTTTATATAATCCAAAACACGTGTTGTTAGTATGATCAGTAGATGACAATTGAAATCGGCATTATTTGAACAAGTTAATAGTGATAAATTATACATAAAAAAGTGTTTACTAGAAAGTGTAAATATATGCTTTAAAACAATAGAAATATAATTAAATTTTAAACGATTATCATACAGGCGCGTGCTAAAATTGTCTATTTAGTTTAAGTTATAAGCTCAAAGCATTGCAAAATCGAAGCTTGAGAAATGGGTATAAATACTTTACAAACACGTTTCGCCAAAGCCTACATAAGCTAGACTTTACTAGTTCATTTACAATGACCGCTGGAAACAAATTCGGCCAGTACAACCTCTTTTGTGCTAAGCCAATTGTTATGCCGGGTAATTCAAACGCCATAATTGTGATTCAAACCACTGTCCCGCTCACACCAAGGTTGCCTTAACATAATTCCTCATATTGGTTTTCATAGTTGTCTTCATTTTTTTAATTTTAAATAGTTTCTTATAATCAGGCCATAGTCATCATTTGCTATAGTTTCCACTACAAAAATTTATTGTTCTGGAAGGGTAGTGTTATGTTTCCCATTGTAATATTCTTTGTTAAAGTTGTGATCGTTAATCACTATTAAACAGTTGTGTGATATTTCTCCAATGTAATTTCCTTTGCTCAATTTGTATTCATGCTTCCGCTATTTTCAGGTGGATTTTCTACAATCGTCTATCAATTAATAATATTTTTTTCAATATGATTTCCTGTACTTAGTTGTAATCATTAATCGCTATGTAATTGTCAGAAGACGGTTGTGTATTATCGTTGATCCATGACCGCGCTGTTTACATATATAATTCGTTCAATTGTTTCGTAAACAATGTTTTCTTTTTAAATCTTTTCCAATTTCTATTACAAACTAGCAGTCCTACACTCCTACTCCTTAATGAGTATAATAACTAACGATAAAACGAAAATAAAATTTCCCCAAGAAACTACCTTATCGATTCGCTATTGACCGCATATAAATAGTAGTTGATAGCTAGCCTCGCTCTTTTAATTTTTCTTAGTCTATTGTGACTTTTAGTCTATTTCTGTCCTTGCATTTGATTCGGTGTTTCTACGAACAGTTATTTAATTATTGTTCGCCCACCATCAATTGGATAGAATAGAAAAAGAACAATAATCTATGTTCCCGGTTCAAATTTTTTTTTGTGTTACGGTGGATTACATAAATTTTACAAAACCCAATTCTGTGATACTAGAAAAATTTTATTAAATAGTGATAGCCTAAGGGTACATGAATTGTACAGAATCTATATGTTACGTTAATAAAAAAATTCATTAACTGTATATAGTAGATAAATGTAACAAAACAAAATTCAGTGTTTCTAGGGAAAAATTTATTAATTTATTATTAGCATAATATCAATTGTATAGTGTAAAAAGATCAAGAGTTTATGTTCATAGTTCAAAATTCATTAACGGTATATATTAGATAAAGGTTATAAAACCAAAATTCTGTTTTCGTGCATGATGAAATTTACGAACTGTATAGAAAATAAATATTACCAAATCAAAATTCTGTGTTCTAAGGGAAGATTAATTCAGTGTTGGTCATATGACGTTAAACCGACGTACTTAGTAAAATTTGTGAATGGTGAATGGAAAAACCAAATATAATATATAGGAAAGATTTGGTTTTCTTTTGATTCTTGTTGCTCCATGTCGCAGCACGGCATTTGTGAGTCAGTTAAGCGCTTGACAGCGTACATTTGATTATAATAACCTCTGGTCATACGCCATTAGTACCACGTTCAGAAAAGCAAAATTTGACGTTAAAAAAAAACAAGGAAAACAAAAAAAATAGTAATTGAGGATAATAGTCAATTAAATTAAAATTGCACTTAATTGCTGTTTAAGTGGGAGAATGGTCAAGTCGCTCCACTAGTATGAAATATAACATAGACGTGTGCCATTGAAATCACCACAACCTTGGATGTGTTGTACAACCTTTTGGGTTAATCAACTCCAGCTCTGCAATATTAACTAGACCGATTTACATTCTCATACGTTACACATTTTTATGGAAGGAGGCTCCGCGCCAATACTGGAACAACCACTTTCTGATTTCTTGATATGAGTAATATACTACTGATGACCTACTAATAGGAGCACAAGGAGGAATGGTATCTGCCGCACCATAGGGTGAGTGTTATCTTCTTTTAATTTTAAATTAAAGGTATGAATGAGTTCATGTGATGCATGTACGTGAATCAAGGTCAATATTATACTTCATTTATATAAAAATGTTGACAGCCTGGTTTAGACCATCGGATATTGATAATTCTGGTAATGTTAATAAAAATGAATTGAAGACCGCCTCGTCTGCCTGTGGATATGGATTGTCAGATATTTTGGTGGAATTGTGAAAACGGAGATTGGATCATATTGGACGTGGAACAACTGTATTTGAAGAAGTTGAGCAGGTTTGTATACTTTTATAAACGCGTACGTCACGTCAGACAGTATGGTACTGATATGGATGGGGTTGTACCAAGTCACTACGAAACATTTCTGCGCATCGTTGTCAGCCTAAAAGTTTTAATTTTCCTAGTTAATTTCTTTTGACTATTAATGGATAGTTGCCTCTGTTTTCACGATAATCTAAACAGAAGCAGCCAAAACACGAATTGAAATTTTAGATGTGACTTAACCTATCATTGGCTATAAACACATTGCCGAATTTCGATATTTAAACCACTCAAAGGAAAAGAATTTTCAGTTTACTTTGGCTTAGACTGTAATTCATTTTCCGTTTATAATTGTGGGTGTCAAAATTATTATATGAAAATTTTTTTTTGAATACAGCTGGGAAATTTTCAACCATATAAATATCGATCGATATGATTGTTACGTTCCTGTTGTACCTTAAGGCATTTGATAAAAATAAAAGATAACTGGTTGCCTGATATTGACAGTAGTGGTAGGGTACGGTTATTGAGGTACAACACACATAATAAAATATAAAGTTTGCGTTAACAATGAATATTACAGAGATCGTAACTCCTCATTTTTTGATCATCATCTTTTGCTTTTTCTTAGTTTTGAATATTCATATTCAATGAAAAAAAAAATAAAGCAAATCCATGAATATTTTTTTCTTGTCCTTTTTTGAATATCTTTGTTCATAATCATTTTTAATCATATTTTCGTTTGAGAAAAGATGTTCAAAAAGTTGATCCTAATTGAAAAAGATTGAGTATTATCACTCATTTTTTGTTTTGTTTTGATTTTGAATTGAGGATCTTACATCTTTTTTCAAATTGATGCTCATCGGATCTTTTTTCATACATTTTGTTGAAGAAAAAGAATGAGTTTCATCAAATTGAATTTTTTCTTATTCAGATATTGATGATTGTTGTTTGGTAAAATAGAAAATATTTTATAGAATAAAAATTTTGGTTTATGGTTGTTTCTGATTGTTGTTTATTAATCTTATTATTTAGTTTATTAGAATAAATGGACCTTTGTGAGTATATAAAGGACTGCAAAATCATTAATTATTTTTAATGATTTGGTTTGAGATTTTGTTAATATCCAATTATGGTTTTGGTTTTCCTAAATGATAAGTTTTGGTTTGATTTTTCGAAACAATAAATATTGGTTTGGTTTCAATTTTAGGACAAGTTTTGAGTTTGGGTTCGGTTTTGGTTTTTATAAATGATAAGTTTCGGTTTTCACTTTTAAAAACCGAAATCTTATTGTTTGGGTTTTCGTCAGACAATTTATTAAAAATTACACTATTTGTTTTAAAATTTAAACCATTCCCATGTTTAAGAAAAAATGCCGGGTCAATTAATAATGAGTAGAAAGTATTTCATTTCATTGCGTAGCGTCAAGTCCATTTAAAGAACCAATGGCAAGACGGATATGAAGTTTTCTACCGAGGTTTTATTACTATTTTTTCGAATTTGGTTTTGGCTTTATGATTTTTAGAATGTGATATCGGTTACAGTTTGATAATTTTTAAAATGTGGTTTTGGTTTTGGCGATTTTACTTCGGTCTGAAAGACCTAAGTATTGCATTCATGAGCCAAAAGTGAAATTCTTACCCCCACTTTTTTGGTATTTCTCGACGTTTTAGGACCTACTGATTCTAAAAAAGCAAAAAAAATGTATGTCTGTCTGCCGGCCGTCATTAACGAAATCTAGAAAACCACTGGAGGGATTAAGTGTGTCAAAAAATCATTAAGTGTGTCAAAAATAACAAATTTTCATATTTTTCAAAAAACGTTCATTTTAAGTAATTACTGATTTCGAGTAGGAACATTGAATTTTGAGAAATCTTGATGGTAGGGATTGGTATGTGAGATCAAAAACTAGATCATTGCATTAGAAGTTTGTCAAAAAAAATTTGTCAAGTGTGTCGAAAGAAAGATTTTTATTTTTTTTTACCCAATTTTTGGAAAAAAATTTAGCTGTTTTTATGAAGGAAATGCAATTGAACATGAAATTGGACATGGACATTTTTGAATTTGTTTTAGTTTTGAAATATTTTTGGAATTTCGAAAAAAGATTGTATTTTTTATTTTGTAATAATTTTTGCAATGTTTTTAGAATTTTGGAAAAAGGTAGAATTTTTTAATTTTATATGTATTTTTAAGAATTTTGAAAGAAGTTTAAATTTTTGATTTTCTAAGAATTTTCGGACTATTTTTAGATTTTGGATTTAGAATTTAAATTTAAATTTAGAATTTTGGAAAACTTAAAATTTTTGATTTTATTATAATTTTTGGAATTTAGAAAAAAAGTTTCAATTTTTGATATTGTTATAATTTTTACAATATTTTTAGAATTTTGGAAAAAGTTTGAATTTTTAAGAATTTTTGGACTATTGGTCATTAAGAAAAAGTTTAAATATTTGATTTTATTCTAATTTTCGCAATATTTTTGGAATTTTGAAAAAAGTTTGATTTTATTTTTTTACAATATTTTTGGAATTTTGAAAGAAATATGAATTTGTGATTTGGTAATACTTTCTCGAAATAAAGACAAAATACATATACTTTAACAAAGAGTTATGTTTGATGTACATCGCTGCCCAAAACTATTAAAACAATGTCCTCATATAAGTTTTATGCCGAAGACTTTATCAAAATGCTTAACCAAAATTGAAGTCTTGATATCTCAGAGCTTTAAATTTCAGCCCCTCCATATTTTTGAATATGGTTTTATTTTAATGAGGTTGGTTTTTTCGGTTTTGGTTTTGCAATAGCTGTTTGCATATCTGTTTATGTTACTATGTTGATGAGTGGTTGATTTACAAATTCTACTAATTACAAAAATCAAGATTTTAACAAATATTGATATGTCAATTTGGCGATTTCCTTGTAACTAATTCAACAATGAGTGAATGTATTTGTTGGGAAATAATATTAGAAGTTAATACACATAGGCAATGTATATCCAGGTGTTTTAAGAAACCATTAAATCATATGCACATAATTTAGCTGACTGTTAAAATCATAGTCACCTCACCTCCATTATCTAAGAATTGAGTTGCTATTTTGATGCTAAGTGGGTAATGGATATTCAAAATGCTTAATAATAAGCTAGGTTACGTCAGCTTATCAAAACGGCCTCTATAGTCGTAAAGCTAACCAACTAATTACATACACAAATAAAATTAAATTTATGTTGATACATGTTACCGTTGAAATTATTTTTGCATTTTTTCAGTGTTTCACTGTTAAGTTATTTTCATTTTGTAAAATTATAACATTTTTCAATGAATGCAAAACATCGATCGGTAATCTATATATATAAAAATTAATGTTTGTTTGTTTGTTTGTTCGTATTTGATAATCTCCAAAACCACTGCACCTATTTGAAAAATTCTTTCACTGTTTGAAAGGTACATTATTCTCGATGAACATAGGCTATATATTATGTAGATAAATGGAACCCCAGGGCTCTTATAATTAATTTAAGGGATTTCGCCTTTATTATTTTTATCTAAATATATCGTTTTATACATTTGGTTTGCTTTGATCAACTTTTTTTACATTGAACATAATTTAATGAAATTGAAAAATGAAAGTATGATCTGACAAACAATTATGTTTATTTATATATCAAAATGATATATATTGGAATTTAGCACATGATCAAATTGTTTTATCTACACCAAATATGTTGCGGGTATGCAATTGTATGTGATACATGTTTCTAAAACTAAGTGAAGATAGTGGATAACATCGAGCATAACGATTTAAAGCTCAAAGTTACGAAATGGAATTCGCACAAATACTATACAAAGAAGCATAGCTTATGTACAATCAAAAACGGATGGCAATTATGATGAACAAACTATTTAAAAATAGTGGCACTTAGCCGGCAACACGTTTGGAATAGTGATTTGCAAACGGTAACAATGCATTAATACCAATAAATTTTATATATCTTGCATTGAATTCTATATATTTATGAATTTTATATAAATTTTGGATCTATGGGTGTGACAACCCCGCGTACTTTGGTACCTGCTATTGGCAAATCAGTTAACGTGAGATATCGTATACCACTGGCAACGGCAGTAAGATATCACTGATATAAGGGGATAAGTGATATTTTAGGGGTGCTGGGGGATAAACTTTTTTCAATCAACGATAGCACACTTAGTCTTATAGTAATGGAATATTCTTTGGTGACGACACGCTTTTTTAGGTATTTTTAAATAAAATATGTTAGGTCGTAGGAATTACAACACAACGTGTCACAACAACACATAAGAACCTTTTAAGAACAAGGTCCCACAACAACATGCTTCTAAGGTGTTTATGGACGCAATTTTTTTATTTTTTATATTTTTTTTTAAAGAATGAACTTTTTTGCTTGCTCGAAGAAACGAGTTTCCATATAACTATTATGTATGCTGGATTGAGGAAAACAATGCGTTACATGATCTTGGTATATGCTTCTAGAATTAGGAAAATTAGTAACCCAATTTTAGCTTTGTTCGTGCAAATTTGAAAAACAAAGTATTTTATTTTTATTTCCTCCATCCTATTATGAAATATTGCCCTACGTCGTACATTATTATGTGAAAGGATTTATTATTTGGTTTTCCATTCTTTAAAAAGATCATAAAAAACCAAAAAAAAATTAAATTTGCGTCCATCAACGTCTTAAAAAACATGATGGTGTAGAACCTAGGTTTTAAAAGGTTTTTATGTGTTAGTAAATATTTAATTATATGGCGTTTGGCATCAAAATATTTCAATTGATACTAAACTTCTATCCTATGAAATATTGAACCTTTACAGCCTTACTGACGACACCTTTCCACCGTTTTTCGGATGCCAGTGACTTCCATGGCTCTCAGAGATCTCCTAATATTCGATCACATGCAGCAGCAACCAATGATTGCAATGATTGAAAGTTGTTCAATAATTTTATCATTTACCATAAAGTGTATAATGCTGGAGTGCATTCTTGTTGAGTTCAATCCAACCAAAACCAAATTATGTCGTCTTTCATTGCTGGAGAACATAAAGATTGTCACACCAATAATCGGTTCAAATATCCCTTTGTAGAAGAATTTCTTTTCAACATGATTATTTTAATAGGAATGTTAAGTGGAATTCATTGACTATATCCGTTTTTCCTGATGCATTCAAATTTTATTATTAGACATTAATCATTATCAAAAAATGTCCATCACCATGTAAAACAATTAGCCTAACTATTCTAACTAAAAATATCTTCATTCTTTTCATTTGCCCAAATTCTTTGCTGTTCTAATTGACATTGTATTTTCGGCTATTAAAATAGTTTAAGTAAAGAATATTTTACGTTTAGCATGCTAAACATGTCCAATTAATTAAAAAATATATAAAATTCACAGCGCAAAATAAACATCGAAATAATTCTTTATCAAAACCAAATTTACATATTTCAAGCTCAGTACCATAAATTAAATTTATTCAGTAATTTTATCAAAGTATCCATATATAATATCATTCTTACAAATGTTTTCGCTTTCCATACAAATCAAATCATCCTCAAAAATGTTATATCGATTTTTTCTTCATTCATCATCATTTGAGTATCAAAATTGAACTCTTTTGAGTCTCAAATGAAAACGGATCCTCAATTTGACGAGATAAATTTGAGAAAAAAGAGTTCACTTTATCTTTTTTTATTTTGTTTTTACTACAAAACGAACATCAATCTTTAAAAGAAACGAAAAAATGAGTGATCATCGTTTATCTGAAATTATGGTTGATCTTTGACGAATTGAGTGGAAGAAAGAAATGAAAAAAGAATTCAACAAAAAAAAAAATTTCTTCACTCAAATAAATTGTATATTCAAAATAGTTTCGATTTTGCTTTTTCATGATAAATTTAGATCTTTAGAAAAATGATAATCTTCTATCTCTGGAATATTATAACAATGACCAATAAATAAACAATGACAAATCATAACAACGACTGAATTTTCGCCGGTTGAACTTCGATTAATTCCAAATAACACCTATTTTCAGAATTTTAAGATCAATCATGTTAAAATGAAAATCCCAATCCTATGTACTAAAATTAAATAAGTACCCAACCGTGCATATCTACGATCTTGGGGTCGCAATTCATTAAATCACTGTGAGTATGCATGACTGAACATGTGCGTGGATGATGAGGTGTGTGAAGGTATGTACGTGCGTGTGTGTGAGTGAGTGTATGGAGATATGGATGGTGTGTATGTGTGAGAGTGAATGAAGTGCGTGAGTGCGTGACTGGATTAAAATTATGGGGTTGGACATGGTGATCATGGTTCTTTCGCATACAGGGGTCGCCAGAGTCTAGTTACTTCCCTTGCTTTTTCTCATGTTACGCGTACATCATAGTTATTTGTGCTGGAGTAGCAGGTATTCTTCGCTCGATCCCATGGGCTGCAACTAGTCAGGGGCAAAAAAATAATCTTGCTAGGTACGCGACCTGCTATGCCACTTTGGTGTTTCCATACCGAAGCAGCGCTTCATTACACAATGTTGTCATGTCACATGACATTCTTTTTAAACAGAAAATCCATACAAATTCAGTTATTGATATTGTTTAAAAATCAAATCATACCAAACGTTTTTTAATCGTTCCACCAAAATTAAATTCCTGAATTGAAACCGTTAAATTATATTGTTTCTTAATAAATTTCATGTGATAATTTCAAGAATTTTTTTCAATTCTTTTCAACTATCAAAATACAATTTGGCATTGACAATCACAAAACAATAATAATATAAGTTAAATATATAGTGCAAGGTGCACGGAATATAAAAAATATTTTCAGTTTTTAAAATAATACAAAAAAAAAAACAATAATTAATAATTTTTATTTCTTGCAGACAAAACATAAGAAAAGAAATAAGACAAAAAATTACAAGCGAAATAGATGAGGATGATGAAAAACATTGAAAGAATGCCGCTAATGACTTTATTAAAAGTATCCACACCGTTTTTTCCTACTTCACTTGTTGTTGCTATCGTTTTTGTTGTTGTATGATTTAGAATGCATTGGAATTGCAATATTTCTAAGAGGCGCTGAGCGAGGATGAGCAAATAAAATCAAAATATAGAGAAATAAAATTAAAAGGAAATTGTTATCATTTTTACGAAGAATGTTAATGTCGATGCAGTTGATGGAATTTTATCAGTTTTTGGTCAAAGTATTTTTGTTTTAGTTTGAAGATTATGATATGAATATTGATTTAATTTGCTTGAGTTTTGATAAAGTTTTCGTTTTCTTTGTATTCTTCATTGATTCGTGATCATTTAACAATAGTTCGTATGCCGGCAGAATCAAAATTAATTACACCTGTGAACTTTATTTACAAGCTACAATCAAAATTTAGCCATTATAAAACATAAATATGTCATTAATCAGATGTAACAATAACATTTATCAGCACCTATGACCAAAAACAAAGGCAACTCACTCTTAATCATATTCATCTATTTTACATTGCTCCTATATGTTATATGTATTATGTGATCAATTAATAATCAAACGTAAGCAATAAAAAACCCTCGTAAAAAAATACAAAACATAAAACAATTTTGTTTTGTTTTATCTTCTTTTATCCGCGTGTTTACATACCATAATAACACAAACAAAGAGCACGACACAAACTTAAATTAAGTCACTCACTATAAACGTATGTCACTTGTAGAATTTTTCAAAAGCAAAAAAACTAGAAAATTTAAAATTGGTTTCGCTTTACTTTGTCACAAAAGCGGAAAAACTTAAAAAGACACAAGGAATTTTCACAAGTTTTTTTTGTGGTTTGTGTATACAAAGAAATGAAAATTGGATAATTAAAGTATCATAAAAATCTATTAATTGGGTTTGTTTATATATAAAAGAAAAAACAAAAGCAACATATAAGTTGGGACAAAAAATATTGTCACGGAATCAGCTTGAGAGTATTACTGATTGTAGTTGATGATCATTGTCACGAACAAATTAATTAAATTGTGTTGCATTAATGACATGTAATTAATTGATGGTTGGTTTGATGCTTTACAGTGAAATCGATGAAGTTTTAAACGTTTGATTGATTAATAGGTCGAAAATAATATGTCGTCATCGATAATAGCAAATATTTGATGAACTTTTCCAAATTTTGTCTTGTTCAGAACGTCATGGTTTAAAGAACTAAGCTTAATGGCACATAATGCAGTTATATATAGCTAAAAAATGTTCGTAACTGAATTTTTGATAAAACTCTTAACGTAAAACGGATTGTTTTTAGGGTTCCGTACTTTGAAAAAGTAAAAACGGTACACTATTGGTGAGACTTTGGTGTCCGTCCGAATTTCTACATAATCCATTTACTCACAAACTAAGAGTGCTATCAACTTGGAATTCTACAGTTATTAAATGTGTTTGCCCACGCCTGTTGATAACAAAAAAATTTCAAATATTTGTTTTTATCTTTATTTTATGCACATAGATAAGGAGATAGTAAAACAAAAGTTTTTGTAAGGAATCGAGTTTAGTTTAGAAAAATCGAAAAAATGGAAGTATTTTAAAAAAATTTTCACTTATAATATCACAAGAGCTTAAATTATTTCCGGAAATTTCCGGAAACCCCAAAAGCTGTGGCGCGGGTTTGGCCCAGGCTTGGCCCATTAGCTAATTCTTACCCGGGTGCGAGCGAATTATATTCTCACTTGCTTGACTTTTTAATTTTGTTTGTTATACAATAAAAAATTGTTCTGTGCTAAGAATTACAATATGTGTCATAATAACACTCAAAATTATTGATTCCAGTAAATCATTTCATTTATACGCTGTTCGCACAAATAAGTCCATTTGCATTCGGTGCCTTCAATAAGTTGATTCAAAATCTTACTAACCGATATATGTTTAAACAATACAATGTCATATATGTTTAACCGATACATTTTTTTCATCTGAGTCTAAATTAATTAACGCTGGAGTACCCCAAGACTCAGTTTTACCACTCTTTTTATTTTTAATTCATATCAATCAACTAGTCACCACTTATAAATAAATAACTAAATATTTTCGATAAATATTTTCGTAGCTGATAGTGTTCGTAACTGCACACTCAAAAATAAACTAAGTAATTTTTCAAATTTTTTATGCATATACAACACGTAAACTTACCAGAAGTATGTATTGTAAATTGAAAAAAAAAATTATTTGAAAAATCACAAATTTGTTTGAATTACAAATAATACTAGTTTACAAATTTTTATCTTTTTTTGTCGCCCTGATTAAAACCCAACTTTTCTTGTAGATTTTGACCTGCTGAACACGATTACCATATTCATTTATTTTAGGTTAGCTCTTGTTTTTGAGATATTCGCGAAAAAAAAATATTTCGGTGAAAAAAAAGGTTAGTCCAGTTTTTAGATCGCATATTTTACAAAACAAACAAATTCTAGTGCATAAAAGATGCAAACAAACATTTTGAGTTATTTTTTGTAAAAATCCATCAAGGATTCTGGAAGTTACATTCGAAAATTGGAAAAAAATTTATGTTTTTTTAAAATTTTTTCATATTCATCTCCATTAATTTTGAACAAACAATGATTGTAAATTTTTTTCTTGGAGCCTGTGGTAAATTCAAAATCGTTTCTTTTAAGTTAAAAAACACGAATTTTGGTGCAGGTTGCACCAAGTTATTCAGGTTTACCCAAAAATAGTCAAAACTAAAAATTTGGAAAAAAACATTTTTTACTTAGAATAATTTAAATTCTGCAACATAATTGATTTATATATCATACATATATATAAGTTGTTATTCAGATTTCCGAATAAAAACTGCGATTTTGAGTTTTCCTTATTTTAACCGCGCTTATGTATTTTTATTTTCTTTTTGTGCCGCATCGTAGATATTGTTGAACAAGCTCAGTCGTTCTCAAACATCAGTTAAAAAATTCTTTTAAAACAGTAAAGTGTAAAGTTAAGTTAATTTAAATGGCGTCTCAAGAAGTTTCAAAATTCGTGTTTTTAACTTAAAAGAAAGGATATTGAATTAGCTATAGGTTTCAAAAAATTAAAAAAATTTACAATCATTGTTTGTTTAAAATTTATGGCGTTGAATATGGAAAAATTTAAAAAAACATAAATTTTTGATTTTTTTTCAACTTTTTTGAAATGTAACTTCAAAAATCCTTGATATATTTTTACAAAAAAATGCTCAAAACGTTTGTTAGTATCTTTACTATGCACTTGTTTCATTAATACATTAAATTTGTTTCTTTTGTAAAATATGCGATCCAAAAACCGGAATAATTTTTTAATCACCAAAAAAATTGGTTTTATCGCGAATATCTCAAAAACAAGAGATAACCTAAAAAAATGAATATGATAATCGTGTTCAGCAGGTCAAAATCTACAAGAAAATTTGGGTTTTATTTAGGGAGATTTTTCTTGTAAACTAGTGTAATTTTTGGATTTATGGAAAAATAATTGAAGTTTCAACAACAAATTTTGTGTTTTATATTTATAAAATATGTGACGACCAAAAAAATTTATTCATTATACATTTTCTTTTAAAATATAAAACAAACAGGTCTTACAATAATCACTCATTTATTACTACTATCAGATTCATTTCATAAATAATATCTGTATATTTATGACGTTACACTGTAATGCATATTTTTCATTTCAAAACATTTAACTGTTCTTACATTTCTGTGTATAATTTATAACTTTGAACATTCGTAACCGACTGAGACACTTTAAAAAACTATTTTATTATTTTATTATTTTTAAATTTTTTTATTTTTTTTAACAATCTTCATTTAGTTATATTATGCTTGTAAGTATCCCGGTATAAACAGAAAACTGTTAATTACAAATCTTTGTAGAATTTTCCTTTATTTTTTTAGGAAACAAGTTATTCGTCCCTTTATCTTCAAATTTTAAAATGTATCATCGAACGGATATCTCCCGGAGTGACGTGCTATTGATTGTTTTCAGGTGAAAAATTGCGCTCCCCAGTAATAGGCGAATGTGATAGACGTTCAACAAGGATAGGCGAATGTGAAAGCATTCGTTTATCGGGACTGCATACAATTTCCAATGACTTACTCTTGCCGTACAATCATATATAAATTGCAAAGAGAGCAAAGGAAACAAATACATATTTAATTTTAATGATTAAAATTGAAAATACACTCAAAAAAATAAAAGAAGCTTTTCCTTTATTTTTATTAATATGTAACACACAAAATTTGTTGATAAAACTACAATGTTTTTTCCTTCAAGTCGAAAAATAATTTGTAAATTAAATAAATTTGTGGTTTTATCAAATATTTTTTTTGCAATTTACAATATGTTTGGTAAACTTACAAAATTTTTGTGAGTTGTATATTTATAAAAAATTGCAATATTTTTTTTTTGTGTCGGTTCGATGCGACACATTTTTTCAAATACGACAGAGACAAACCAATTGATATTCTAAAAGTCGTTCGACATGTCTTTAAATCTCAAAAACAATAAATTTCAATCGTGGCCATTTTTATTAGTATGCATATACGTCCAGATACAATTTGAAATTTAAGAAATTTATGTTTTAGAATTTAAATAAAATTAGTAAATGAAGAAATATTTTGAAAAATTATGCAATTGTTGTTGTTTTTTTCAGCTATTTCAATAAATCGAACGCATCCATATTATATCGATTTTCGGCTTGTTTTTTAATTTACCGAATAAACGATCGATATTTGATGATAGTGATATTTTTAATCAAACTAAAGGTTTATAAACATTTAAAAAAATTTTAACTTGGTTAAATAAATTAAAATAATGTTGGTTTGGTGATTGGTCTCCAAGTTGTTTAAATTAATTTAATAATAATTTATTTAAATAAATTTAATAATTGTTTGCTTTATCAACTTTTTTTAAATAATATTTTGTTACATGTTTCAAAAATAAATGGTCATTCTCGAACATTTGAAAATGTTATTAGTTACATGTAACCTTAGATTATAAAATACACAGGATAAGTAGTATTTTTTTAAGTTGAAATTTCTTTTATTAACATAAAGCAGTGTGTGAATTTAACGTGATAGTATTTGCATTGACAAAACACAGTAGCCTAGAAATTTAAATATCATTGAGGTTTTACGTTGCTTGACCAAATATGCTTACAAAATAACAGACTTATGTGGATATTTTGTATTTAGCATTTTTACCGATCGGAAAATGACAAACCATATTCAATTTTATTTTATTTTTCTCAAAAGTATTTCGATTAAAATAAAACTGATAATATTAAAACTGAAAATTTGATCCTAACTAAAGTTGTATCATGTACGCCTTGGTTTTGTTTTCATTTAAAATAATTTTAGAGTGAAATGGATATTGTTTGACGATTAAATGTTTTTGGTTTTGTTTTTATTTAGAATGAAATTAAAATAAAATATATATTGTTTGGCAGTTATTTCTTTCTGGCAATAGAAGAATAAAATTTTACTTTTTTTTCCAAATGGAAAGAGATAACCATGCTGCACGGGACCCTGTATTTTGGAAGAATCATGCACTTTAAGAAGAAAAAGAAAGCTATTAATAATTTTATTATTTGTTGTTTGATCAAGTATTCTTACCTTGTTTGGAATATTTTGATAATGTTATTGTTATGAAATGTCATTTTGACATTGAGCCTTCATCGGTTGAGTACGCGTTTTCACCACTTCGCGAAATTAGACATTGTTATGTCGATAAGACAGTTTTTTTTAGCAATAATGAATGCAGTGTTGGAAACGTGGGGCTCTGCCGTCACACAAAGGTGTGATTTTTGAGCCTATATTATGTTAGCGTTTAGGCTAGAAGAGCTCTTCTTCGTTTGTGTTTTTGAAGTGATGGTTCTTCTTAAATTTCTGTTTGCTAAAATAATGTTGTAAATTTTTATAATTAGTTTAAAGTTAAAAGAAACCAATAATGTAAAATAAAGAAATTAGTAATCCGTGCAGCATTTTGTGTGTATTTTTTTGCTGTTGATCTTCGATTTCATGTCATGAGCATGATGAATATGTTTTTTTTTGTATGGCCGCCATGTTGGACATGGAGAAAAATATGCAGCTGTTAATGAAAATATATTCTATTACCACGTTTAGTGATTGGAATTTCTACCATACGCCCTAATTAGGCGACGTGTCATCACAACATAATTCTTTTCAATTCATTAATTCATTATTTTGCCGTTTTAGGCAAAAAGCACTATCTTGATTTCAAATATTTGCTGATACACTAGTTCATCAAACTTACAACAGTCATTCCTAAGCTAGTAGCATTATTTGTCATCGCACGTCTTGTTAGGCGTAATTTATGCTGAAGCGCCATGTTTAGGCGCAATTTATATTGAATCATCATTCACGCTCGTCAACGATTAACCAAGCGATTAGTATTATTTATCATCGTACGTCTTTTTAGGCGTAATTTATGTTGAAGTTATATTGACTCGTCATTTTATTTTGAAATATCAGCTATATACTGAACCATCATTCAAGTTCGTCATCGATCACCAACCTATTAGCATTATTTGTCATCGCACGTCTTGTTAGGCGTAATTTATGTTGAAGCGCCATACTGAGGTACAAGTTATATTGACTCATCATTTTATATTGAAATATCAGCTACAAATTGAATCATCATTCAAGTTCATCATCGATCAACCAAGTCATTAGCATTACGTTGTCATCGCACGTCTGTGTTAGGCGTAGTTTATATTAAAACGCCATATTGAGGTGCAATTTATATTGAATCATCATTTGATGTTGAAACATTACCTACATACAAATCCATCAATCAATTTTCAACTAAAAACTATATAAGTTGATGGCTCTCTGGCTCTTCACTTGATGTCATCGAATTATCTACTGCAGTCCACTGCCAAGCCAGAGGCGCAATCATAGTCCGTGAGTCAAATCAATTACTGCAAGAGAAAGTTCCTGGTCGGGTTTGGGACACTTTTTATAACAAACGAAGGTGTCAAATCATGCACCGAAATCGAATATATATGTCATTATTAAAAGTTAATTTAATTTAAAATAAGCTTAATTTAACAACATTTCAATAAAAATATATTTAAAT
This sequence comes from Diogma glabrata, assembly GCA_963693315.1. Lineage (NCBI taxonomy): Eukaryota > Metazoa > Arthropoda > Insecta > Diptera > Cylindrotomidae > Diogma > Diogma glabrata. The sequence continues at coordinate 13,966,327 of OY856187.1, read as the reverse complement.
ACCAAACATTCAAACGAAGAATAGACCTTTGAACAAAACGATACAGAGCGGTTTCATATATGATAAGATGATATATCATATATGTCATTTCGTAAACACGGAGCGACTTTTTAAAGTTTTTTCTAATACTTCACTATTATCAATTTCTTCATAGTCGTAAAACAAATAAGAGTCGAAAAAACAAATAGGTTTGTTGCCATTTTTGTTTTTACAAGTAAAAACGACAAATTCGATTTCGTTTGTTTATTATTTTATTTAGTTACAAAACTCTTTTGAATTGTCACTTAAGATGAAAATAAAGAAATTTATATTTTTTTATGTAGTATATTTTGCTACAAGAGATAATACACATTTTTTTCGTTTGTGAACATATATGTTCATAAGGGATGCTTCCTAGTATCGAGTTGGAAAATTCACAAACAATATCTCGCGTAGGAAATGCAATTTTTTCTATACGATGGTAAATAATAACGACAATAATTATAAATGATTAAATTAGAAAACGACAACACAACATTCAAAATTCAGAAATTGTATTTTATCATGGTTGCTTTAATTCAAAGACTTTGTAAAATTACATGAAAATTTGTTATTTTGTGAAAATGAATTTTCCATATACTATCGTAGGAAAACTTATTTCTAATTTTTATCGTAAAAAATGTTAGTTTCCCTTGTTTTAGGGTTATGTTATGCAATAATATTTGAATACACTACACCAAGTCGTTGAAAAATGTTGTTAGTTGTTTTGTTTTGGTTTTAATGATTTAAAAGGATCTAAAAGGAAAATAAACAATAGGGAAGATAGTGGATGGGGTGATCTATTGTTGTAAGAGTCTTAAGAGTCGTTGACATACATTAGATGGAGTATAATAATAAAAAATATAAAAGTTAGTATCAAGGAAGTTTTGACAATTAATTTCAAGAATGTTTTTGTAAATATAAATATTAGTTGGAATTAATGTGGTTACTGTTAGTTTGAATGCTAACAAATAAAATTGTATTTACAATTTTCTGGATATACTAGGTCATTCAATAAGTCCGTAGGATGACACATAGATGGCGTTACTAGAATTTTTTCCATATGATTTTTATTTAGTACTAACCTTCAAACGATACGTGTATAAATTTGACAGCAATCTGACTATTTATTCGTGAGTTATAGCATTTTGTGTGAAGCAACTTTTGTTTTTGAAAAAAAAAATGGAAAAATGTGAATTTCGAATTTTAATAAAGCATTGCTTTTTGATGAAAAAAAATACAGTGGAAACCAAACAATGGCTTGATAAACATTATCCAAACTCTGCTCCATCGAGACAAATGGTAGAAAAGTGGATGGCTGAATTTAAATGTGGTCGTACCAGCACAAAAGATGCAGAGCGCAGTGGACGCCCAAATGAGGCTGTTATTCCAGAAAACATAAAAAAACTCCACAAATTGGTTATGAACGATCGCAAATTGAAGGTGCACGAAATAGCTGACATTGTAAAGGTAGCAGATGGTAGTGTTTTTACCATTTTACATGAACATTTGGGTATGCGAAAGCTCTGTGCAAATTGGGTGCCGCATGAGCTCACAGTCTACCAAAAACAACAACGAATCTATGTTTCGGAGGAGTCTATGGCACTGTTAAACCGCAATAAAATGGAATTCTATCGTAGATATATGACAATGGATGAGACATGGCTTCATAATTACACACCAGAATCCAAAAGACAGTCAGCTGAGTGGACAGCAGTCGACGAACCGAATCCAAAGCGAGCAAAGACGCAACAGTCAGCCGGTAAGGTGATGGCGTCTGTATTTTGGGATACAAACGGAATAATATTCATCGACTATCTCCAAAAAGGAACCACCATCAACAGCGACTATTACTGTGAACTTTTGGATCGATTGAAGGCTGAAATCGCAAAGAAACGGCCACAATTGCAAAAGAAAAAAGTGTTGTTTCACCAAGATAATGCACCGTGTCACAGATCGATGAAAACGATGGCAAAATTGAATGAATTGGGCTTTGAATTGCTTACCCACCCACCATATTCTCCAGATTTAGCCCCTAGCGACTTTTTCCTGTTTTCAGATCTCAAGAGAATGCTTGCTGGAAAGAAATTTAAGTCCAATGATGAAGTAATCGCTGAAAGTGAGGCCTATTTTGACGAGAAAGAGAAATCATACTATAAAAGTGGTATAGAAAAGTTGGAAAATCGCTATACTCGTTGTATCGCCCTCGAAGGCAACTATGTTGAATAAAAAAATCGAGTTTTGTCAAAATGTTGTTTTTTTCTTACTTATCCTACGGACTTATTGAACGACCTGTTATATGAATAAACTTAAAGACCAGACCTTAAATGATAAACATATCAATAGTCGTTAAAACTAAAAGATATACATAGATATAATTAGACGTCAGGCTTGAAGATATAACTTTTTAAATTTTTAGTTTGAGGTTTAAAATTATTTTTTTTTATAAAAGCAAGGGGTAAGGACTAGACGCAACACTGTTACCTATATGGGATATATAGCCTAAGGGAATTACCCATAAGCGTATAACAGTTAAATAACAAACACTAATCCCAAAACCCAAAAAGTGCTTTATGTTATCCCAAGTTCTAACAAAAAGATGCTGCGTAAAGTAGGAATTACAATATGTGTCACATACTACTCATAAATACCGTCAAGACATTGGTCCATAACAACACGAATCAAAAACGTTTTTTAAGGAAAGAATAACTAAACAATAAATCTTATCATACAATATAATGATTAATGACATTGCGTGATAAAGCTTGGCAAATATGTAAAGAATAGTTAAAAACAAATATTTTAAACAGTTTCTAGCAACAAAACTAAAATGAGGTTACCAATTATTTTAATTATTATTGCTGAATTATGAATTATAAAATTTTTCGAAACCGAAGGAAATTTTGTGTTTTTAACTCTTATTTATAGGATATACGTTGATGGTGAACATGTCGCATGTTTAAAAATCTCACAACTCTCTAAAACTTTTCCAATACACTTTGGCTCACAAAAATGAAAAATCCAAACCAATACAATAACGTATAATATTTTATTCAAGCTCACTTTCCACAATGCCTATCAAATATTCAAATCCAATCAACAAATCTGTCAAAGTCAATAAACCACAATTCCTGTTGTAAATTTACAAATGATTAACAATCAACACTATCATATTTTTGAAAAGCATCAACAACAACACAATAACCGTTAATTTCACATTTAATTTATTTATCTAGTCGTATTGCAAATTATATTGATGAATCGAATTATTCTATTATAATTGCATTAACTAGTTATTTCATAACAAAAATATTAATCTTCCGGTGCAGTGCAGCAGTTATTGTTAATTATTGACTTATCGGTTTTCCATTCAATTAATTGTATTGGATTTCATTGATACGCGATACGCTTATTTATACTTAAATATATACAAGAAAGACATACTATTTTTATTATTGACGCGAATATAGTGAATTGAATTTCCTTCTATATATTTTTAGACGATATCTTTTCGCTATTGCCATCCGAGTTAAATTTAATTTTATAAAATATCACATTATTCACATACCACTGACAATGGCTGCAGTTATATATTTCAATAACAAATTATTAAGGTGAAATCTCAGGGGTGGTGGCAAAAAAACTCTATTCAGTCAACGGTAGCATTTTCCATTTTATAGTTATTGAGACAGACATGTTTGTTAAAACAATGAAAAATCAAACAGGGTGTCCTTTAAATAAATTCAACAGACCATTGTTTGTTGTATTTTACCTACAGTTTTTTTTCCAGTGTAACACATTACACTTAAAAAACGGCTGAAGGCACCGCATCACACAGTATCGTTAATACCCCACACATCAACCCTAATTCTGAATGGTAATTGTTAAATATGGAATGTTGAATGCTGAATGATAAAAATTGACTGCTGAATAATGAATGTTAAATGTTGAATATTGAATATAAAATGTAGCATGAAGAATGTTGAATGTAAAATGTTGAATGTTAAATGTTGAATGCTGAAAGTTGAATATTGTATGTTGAATGTTGAATGTTGAATGTTGAATGTTGAATATTGAATGTTGAATTTTGAATTTTGAATGTTGAATGTTAAATGTAGAATTTTGAATGTTGAATGCTGAATGTTGAATGTTGAATTTTGAATGTTGAATGTTGAATGTTGTATGTTGAATGTTGAATGTTGAATGTTGAATGTTGAATGTTGAATGTTGAATGTTGAATGTTGAATGTTGAATGTTGAATGTTGAATGTTGAATGTTGAATGTTGAATGTTGAATGTTGAACGTTGAATGCTGAATGCTGAATGTTGAATGCTGAATGTTGAATGTTGAATGTTGAATGATAAATGTTGAATTTTGAATGTTGAATGTTGACTGCCTTCAATTCAACATAGTTGTTTTAAATTAATATAGATTTAAAGTATGTAGATAAGCAAATTTTCGTTTTAAAACAATTGTCAGCCATACATAAAACAACAGATATACATTCGTATTCTTTATGATTTATTTGTCTTTATTTTCTTATATTCTTAAATGTCATCTTACTTTTCAATATTTGGATATTTTATTGATTTCGTTTTGATTGTGTTACCTTTCGTAGCAAATTTAAGCTGACTTGTTTGTTTTTGTTTCCTTTAGTTAAGTTAATTAAAATGAAATATATTGTAAATAATAGCATGAAAATCATACAAGAATGAGTCCATGATATATACTTACTCAAAATATTGTTGTTTTATTCACTTCTGTTGTTTTAGTTTTATACTTTTGCGATACATTCAAAATAGGCTTAAGAGGAAAAGCTTAATATGGAGACCCAATTTATTACTTATGCTTATAGGCAATACAAAGACATAATAAGTTTTTTGAATTTTGAAAATTATCGTATCCTGCTCAATTCAATTTCCACTTCCAAAAATAATAAAAAATCGTAAAACATATACCGAGAAATCTTTATTGTTGATAGGAGTTATATTAAGAAATAAAAATTCATGCTGAGTTTCATTGATATATTTCACAGCATGACTATTATTAATGGTCAATAAATAATTTAGGTGTTTTCTTGATTGATTAGGTTTTGTTTTAGAAAGAAATCAACAAACACAGTTTTTGTCATTTATATAGTCGGTATTGAAGCAGAAAGGTATCGTTAAAAATTAGCCTGACATTAATTTATATTTGTTATTAGAAGCTATAGAACAAAATATAAATGGGAATTGATTTTTTTATATAATAATTCCTTTGTATTAAATGTTTTAAGTATAGTGGTGAAAAAGCTATCCCCTAAAACAAAAACTTATACTTCATATAGTTCATCACTAAAAGCAAACCCAGAAGAAATTTCGGTCGATATTTCCGGATTAAATATTATTCTTAGTCTTTGTTTTTAAGAAAAACAAAGTGACAATGAAAATAGTTTTTATTCTTTGGTTTTTCCTATACTTTGTTTGTCTTGTGGTTTCTAATCTGTTTTCTATTTCATTATTTATTCTATTTTATTGTAATTCACAAAAAAAAGAATACAAATCATTTGTTTATGTAACAGCTTAAAAGACATTAAAAATGAATGAATTGAATAAGTTAAATGGAAAAAAATTAAAACGACATAAACCAAGTAAAAGTAAAATAAATTTGTATAAAGGTAGAAAAATATTATAATGACCATTGATGACCACTAATAATGATAATCGTAATAATGGAGTTTGTATTTTAAATTTAAATTTGAGATTTCGGAGCTTGTAAGAGTATAACAATGTACCTATATATTCGCGATTTTCATGTAAATAGTAATTGCTGAATTTTGGGTGTGTTGGGTGTGTTTATACCAGTATATAGTTGACGAAATGATATTTTTAACTCAAAAATTGTTTTCCCGTATTTTTTATTATTATTATTATTATTATTATTATTATTATTATTTATTTATTCATACAGTGCAGTTTCACATAAGGAATTCCTTTTTAAACATAAGTTTATCGTGAACTGAGTTTAATATTAAAATATTAATTATTCATTGATTAATTAATAAAAAAAAAAAAAAAGAATTAAATAATTGTGAAAATAAAGAATTATTGAAAATGTTACAAAAACAATCTGGTGACATTAATGAACTGCTTTCTTTAATAAATAGCAATTTGAGTTCAAAAAGCCTAAACTTATTGATTATCACTTCTGTGCAATGACCAAACCCTTAACATGAGGAGAAATGAAGCAAGCATTTCCTCTTGAAGTCAGAAGTTGATTCAAGAATTCTAATGCCTGCTTCAAGATTATTCCACAATCTAATACTCTCAACAAAGAACGATGATCTAAATTGTGAAGAAAGGCAACTGTTTGGAAGTTTCAGTAACTTATTTCGTTGAAATCTTGGAAAAATGAGAAGTTCATAAAGATAGTCTGGACATTTATATTTTATTAAATTATGCAAAAATAGACAAGTACGATATTTAAGATAATTTTCAAGAGAACAATTTAAAATTTGAAAAGAAAAGGTAGAAATTGAACTAAATCTGTTTCGATTAAATATATATCTTGCGCAGTTATTAAATGTTACATTTAGTAAATCCCAACTTTTTCTTGAACAATTATGGAAAATATTTGAGCAATATAGTAATTTGGGTATTATTAAAGCTCTAACAAGTTTCAAACGTAAATTGACAGGTGTGAAACTAACTGATTGATAAAGCATCCCTAACCTTTATCACAAATCACATTTTGAAAATTCACATGGTATATTGTTTTTGGTTATAAAATACTTTTGCTGCACTTTTATTTTAACAACTTTTTGTAAAACTATATTTAAGAAAACTATATAAACAGGATAAAATGCTAGCCTTTTATAGCATAATTATGACGTGTTCAATTACCGACGCAGATTGTATTTCCTATACGTTTCGTGATTGTGTGCGAACAAAATCTAGTATCATATATAGATCAGTGTTTCTCAACTGCAGAAAAAGTTTAGTGGATCGCGAATTTCTTCCAGTTACAATTTTATTTTATATAAAAATTTTATTTTCATGCAGGTAATTTCTTGTGAAATTTTTTTCATTTTCGCTAAATAACAATTTGCTGTTGCTATGGTATTTTCATGTAATTTTATAAAGTTTTAAATCAAAGCAACCATGAAAAAATAGATTTTGAATGTGTTATATTGTATATTTTTAATTCAAAATTTTTAATGTATTTACTATCGTAGAAAAAATTGCATTTCCTATAACGCGAGATGAAAACGTTTTACATGTACGTGAACAAATTTTCACTCACGAAAAAACAGCAAAATGTAATACATATGTATTTTTAATATTGTTCTTACTCGTAAGAGTAAAGTTTTTATTTTTTTATTTCACTCCTTTGGAGTAGATTCTTCTCTTTCTTCCATATACAGAAAAAGAAAATTAGCACTTTTTCGTCATATTTTTTATTTATTTTAGTAACAATACTTGCATAATTTTACAAACCATTCAGAAAATTAATCAATTTTTATTTTTAATATGAAGGAAAGCATCAAATTTGAAGTAAAAAATAATTTTAAATATGTGCGTATTTGAATAAAACAAATTATCCTTCGGGCAACTACAAATATGGGTCTCTTTCTGTTTTTTTACAACCATAATGGTGTGCGTTATTAGTCTTAATAGAATAAAATAAACAGCTATTAGTTTTATTCTGTTGCACGATTACGAGAGAATAAAATTCATTAAACTCGAAGCCAATATAACGTTTCATCCTTCTGTCAGAGTAGCATGTATTAGTTTAAATTAAATTACATATTTTAAAACTCATTGGTAAAACAAGTAAAACGAAACTAAAAAACAATGAATTTTATTTTATTTTTTGGACCATTTATTCCAAACAACTAAATAAATTTTATTTAACTTCAATGCCTATTTAATTTTTAGGTATTTTCAAAACGGAATGGCGTACAACGAAAAACCTCCAATTTTATACTAATGGGAATTGAGAAACCAAAAAATCATAAAAAAACTAATTTTTTTACAATGAAAATTCAATTCGAATTTATTCGTAATAGCGTTTACCTTTTTCAATATTAGGGAAAGGGACATGCGCATTAATTGGAATTTATTGTGTTTTATATAATCAGAGCAAAACTGTTTTTGTTGATTTTTTTAATAAATTATATTTTTATAGGTTTCTGAATAACTCATTTATAAAATACCATAAAAAAATGTATTTCAGAGTTCATTATAATCAAATATATTTACATCTGTTTATTTTATTATATTAAGACTAATAACGCGACACAATAATAGCTTAAAACCTATATCAAAATCTATATAAAAATATTAAAATTATTCAATGAAACTTCCCATACAAGGTTGTACAACTGGTCCAGTAATGGTCCATTACTGGCAGCCAGTAATGCAGCAATGGGTGAGTACTGGCAACCACGACTGGGCCATTAACATAATTTTATTGGATAATAACTTCGGACAATAAATGGTTGCCATTCTTGGGCCAAATACTGGCAACCATGACTGGGCCGTTAAAAAAATATACATTATTATCATATATAAATTTAAATAAATTAAATCCAAACTAATATAAAATAAAATAAAAATGACGGAAAAAAATTCAAAACTCCCTTCCCCATACAACTGGTTCAGTTGCAGGAATGGCTGAGTAATGGCAAACTCCGCCCTGACTCCGCCATTAAAAAAAATATAAAATAATATTTTTTGCACATAAATTTAAATAAATGATTTACAAAATAATTAAAATAAAATGGAAATGAAAATAAATTAAAACATATACCAACCTTTTCTATATTACCATAGTCTTTCAACCGACAAGGCGATAACTAAAATATGTGTGAAATTTTTCAAACTATGTATTTCTAAAAGGGATAATACTCTAGTGAAATTTAAAAAAAATGACAGATCGGCAAATTCATGGCTACAGTACTGGCCCAATAACAATAGCCAAGTAATATTTACCATTCATGGGCCAGTGCTTGGCCCTTCAAAGGTAACAATATACAGGCTATTTTCTGTAAACCATAGATCGGCCGATGATTGATTCTAGTATTGGCCCAGAAACAATAGCCAAGTACTGTTAACCATTAATGGACCAGTGCTTGGCCGTATGTCAATGTCTGGCAAAACCTACTTGGGTTATATAATTAAAATAACATAAAAAAAACAATATTTATAGTTGCCGAAAGGATAAAACAATTTACTTGATTGCATTGAACTAGAACTGAAATAAATTTTTTGATTTTATTTTATAAATAATTTGATAGTATTTTATAAAAAAATAGAAAACAACATTTTCACTCTGATTTTATAAAAAACTCTAAATTCAAACTAATGCGCACGTCCCTCTCTCGAATATTAAAAAAGACCACGGCTACTATGGTTAAATTGAATTAAATTTCCATTGTGAAAAAAATCAATTCTTACTGGTATTAGTAGTTAGAACTTTGATGCCTGTCATTGTAAGTCATTTTATTTCAAAATACCAAACAATTAAATAGGCATCGAAATTGAATAAATTTTATTTAATTGTTTGGAATTAATATTACAAAATATAAAATAAAATTATATGTTTTTTTATTATTCGTTTTACTTGTTCTATCTATGTATTTTAAAATAATTCAATTTAAATTAATACGGTCGGAAGGATTAAACATTGTATTGGCTTCGTGTTTAATGAATTGTATTCTCCCGCAAATTTGCTCGAAAAATAAAATACAGATTTAAACACTTACACAATAAATGATAAATTACTCCTATTTCGAATTAGAAGTAAGAACGATATTTTTTTATTTTTACTCCTGAATATGGGAATGTTATTTTTTTCTTATTCGCTCTGAAGTAACGGAGTAAATTAGTAATATAAGGAGCGTTTTAAACTTTGTTTATTACACATCAGAATATACGTTTTTCTCTTATTTTGGTTTCTTTATTTCGTAAAAATATGTTGTTTTAAATTACATCATGTCTGTAAGTGTGAGCAAAATACAACCTGCTTTTTAACAAATCTAACATGAAATATTTTGCAAGATCCGCAATAGAATCTTAAAATATTTATAGGTCCGTACCATGAAATCAGTTGAGAAACTCTTATATAGATAATACTTAATAAAGTACCCCGCGCATACCTGGGTATTTTTGACTTTTTAAACATACCTGATTAACTGCAGAGTCTTTCGTTTAGCTACCCTGGTAATTTGATCTCCTATACAAAATTCTAATAACAAAATATTGAAATATTGAAACTAAATAGAATTGATATTTCTCAATTTCTCAAAAGTTATATTTTAAGAGGGAAATGTGGAGCGATTGAAATCTCAGGGTTAGATATCAAGATTTCGGTCTGTGTTAGGGCTTTTATATAATTTTTAGAACAAGACTTCTATGACGTTATTCTTTTTAGTTTTGAACAGAGATGTATATTAAACAAAAAAGTATTTGCACAAGTACAAGTATTTTATATCTGTTTAAGGCATTTATTACAGAACTAACCCGCAACATCAACGCGTTTTCGGAACATATAACAGACCATAAATTAACATAGTAAAAGAAATGAAGTGAGGACGATACATTCAGCATACTTCTTGTAACTAGCAGTAGTTAGTTCCTGAATATTGAATAACAACCTTGGAACTGTCGAGGAATCGCGCGCCTGTACGGTAGATGCCGACCATCGTCAGCCCGTGAGTTTGGATTTAGCTCCTCAGCCCATTGGAAATGCTGAAAAGCACGTCATAAATATTAAAAGAGGACTAAATTCAAAGTGCAAAGAAAAGGGACTCTGACGACCCCAAAAGCTAGAAGAACCAAAATCATAACCACCACCACATCAAACACAACTATAATAAAATAAGTAACAAAATTTCGCTCACTCCATAATTTCTATAAAGTCCCCACCAATCATCTCACTGTTAAACTATTAGTCAAGCATAGTACAATATATTATACATTATGAATAACTCGTTCAATGTTATTTAGGTAGATGAATCGTGGATTAGAATTGACATGAATATATCGTTGCACCAACACATCTGGTGATTGTTGATATTAATATAATTGATTTGTTGATTAAAATTTTAGATGAACCAATGTGGCACCGAAATAAATGGTGGGTCGAAATAAAAAAAAATTAAGTGCGTAATCTCTACACGCGGTTGATGTAAAACATCTGTGGCAGGTATTACTAAAAAGATTAAATATAAAATAAATACATCATATCGAAATTTAGAGTAATATTTATTGATAGTTAAATTTACAACATGTGTAATAAAAAAGTATATCTAAATAATGTATTCCAAAGTCTTACAAAGTATTACAAATTAATTTTGTCGATGAATACATGTCCATTTAATTTAACAATAAACTTTAGTACAACAATTGATGCGGTTTGTTCCAGAAATTAAGCAAATTTGCAAAGTAAAATGTATGTTTCTCACTTTGGTTGTCATAAACCTCTAATTTCAATTATGATAATATTTGAATTCACTTTGTAATATATTATGTAAATATAGCTTTTTATTACAGATGTTGTAAATTATATTATATTTAAATGCTACTCTAAATTTCAATACGACATATTTATTTTGTATTTAATCTTTTTAGTAATACCTGCCACAGCAGCCAAAGAAGTTTTACTTCAATCGGGTGTAAAGATTACACGCACTTTTTTATTTTCTATTATTTTCACCACCCTCACCACTTCTTTCTTATTCTCAACACTATGTGCATCGAATGTTACTGTACAACTGCTATTTCAATTTAATCGACCGCTATTTATTTAATTATTTTAATTTAACTTCGCAACAAATTCAACATATTTTTTTTATTAATTCTCATGTTTTTGAGTATGTTCACGAACTGTCCAGAATCGTATATATATATTTTTAAAAGTATATATCTCAAATTTATTAACGAAAGCAACCATAAAAATGAGACGCAAGAACCATTGAACTAATTGTTCTATATGGATAGAACGAATGATAAGATTACATTGACATCATCTGATCGGTTAACACACTATCTACCCATAACGTATAACACAAGTCTTTGTAAAGTCGACGTTAACGTTATTCTGGCGTATGACATTTTTTGCTCCATTACAAACAACTAACATTTTTTGACCTTGAACCATCCAGTTATGTGAAATTTAATGAAAGCCGTTGCAGAAACGCCATAAAGACTACGTAGTCGAAACTCTCAAATATTTGAAAAGGTAAATGAAATCTGTTGAATGAAGATCATGATATTTCTGGTTTATTTGTTTTTACCAATTGACCTGAAACCGCCAAGGTTTGATCCCAAGGTAAGGAGTGAGTGTTTTATTTATGCTTTTATAAATTAAATTCCTTGTCCAGTGAAGAATAATTATTTTAACGATTAGTAAAGTTAATGTATTTGTTATGTTATGTATTTTCGATTGGTGAAATCGTATTTTTCAATTCCATGACTAAATACATTCGGTAAGTTCGGTCGGAGTGGGAGAATTTTCATTTTCCTTAACTTCTTGTTCCACCATTTTTAACTTAATATTTTTGGTTGTGTTTTGGTATCCGGAAACAAACTTTTTATTAACGTTTTTGCATAACTGATAGCTTATGATTTAGAAATATAAATAAAATCGTCAAAATTATTATTTTGGAATAGTGTTGAATTCTGCACCAACATCATTAATGAAACTAGCTCAACATTTCTCGTTTTGTTAATAGACTGCCTTAATATGATTAACTTTAAATGTTTTCAAATTACAAAAAATTGAATCCTAAATTATGACACGGCAAAATACTGTTTTTTATTTGTAAATAAATTACACTTCTAAAAATTCAAATTCAAAACAATTGCTGCAATGATAATTTTTAGGTCAACCAAACGAAGTCGTCTAAATGAAAAAACTAAGTTTTAGATTGACCAAACGAAAACGTCTATTATGTAAAATTAATAGTAGCTGATTAAATTTTTTAAAAAGGTAAATAGCGCAAACAATTTTTTTTGCTTTAATCTAGTTATCTGGATTTCTTTTGTGAATTAACCGGATATCGGATAGCAAAATTTGTACGAATTATCCGGATAATTCCAATCCGGCTTAAACCGGATTGGAAACACTAATCTCGATAGAAAAAACCACCTACCATTAAAGTATTAGAAATAAACCAAATCGAACTATTTATTGACATGTATTAAAAAAAAATTTTACAGTTCATATCACTGACCTTCATTTCAATTTAATAAGTACTACCAATAATGCTGCCACAAAAGTATCTACAAAATAGTCGCTTATCTTATCGGTTCACCATATTATCGAAGTTTAAAAGAGAAAACATTTTCTTTCCAACATGTGACGTGTCAGATCACATGTCAGAATTTCAAATGAATTCACAATTTCTGGAAAACCACTCCTTCCAATTTGTACAACAAAAAACATCGCAATAAAAACAATATAGACTTCGTTTTAAAAAATACGGTCTTATTTCTCCATAAGACCTAAAACCACACCGAAACACCAACACTACTCGTAGTTTCAAGTTTGTTTGTATCGCCATTAGCAAATTGAGGGCGTAATTCGAAGTCTGAGGGATTTATTTCTGGAATTATCTGAATTCTGTATGGCTGAAAATGAAGATCGTTGTGCACAGTACTGCATTAAATGTTTGGGGGACTGTGTGATTACTGTAAACAATGAATTGTTATTTTTGGACTAATTTTTATTTTTTCAATAGCTTTGACACAGGGTGCCTTAAAATATGTTAAAAAATTTAGAGACTACCTAGGAATATTGATTTTGTAAAATTTTTGTTTATTTGAAAGTTACTAAGTAAGGATTTATAATTTATAATACAATTTATAATTTTATATGATTTTTTTCAATTTTAATTTGCCAAAAATGTCGGTTTTAAAAAGAACATTTTTTTCTTTTATTTTATGATTTAAAGATTTATTATTTACACAAACATATATCTAAATATAAACATAAATAACTGCATTAAAATCGGTAGATGTAGTAGCAACGGCATTAAAAGTGACACTAAACACCGTTAATTTCACCGTTCATATTCTATAGGTGCCGGGTTACAGTGGCGTTAAGGGCAACTATATAACGGAAGCACTTGCTAGGCAAGGGACTGAACTCGATCTTCTACAAGAAATGGAAGTTCTAAGCGGGTTGTTTGCCCCTCTCAAACAACTAACTTATGACAGGGGTAAATGCGTAACCTATAGTGCGGTAATCAAACAAAATTAACTGCAAGATAAGCAGGTTAATCTTTCCCACACTAGACCTGCAGCATTCCAAAGAACTTATATCCTTAAGTAGGCAGCATATTAGTTCATTGGTAAAGTCATCACTGGTTACTGAATCCTTAGAGAGCACCCAAGTACTGATTGAAGGAGCTGTAAGGATGAGGATCAGGCGGAACCAGCGTTTTATCTACTTTGCACGTGTCTAGTATTCGCCCTTTCTACGGCAAACTCTTTTGGAACGCACGCATTTAAAACCCTCACCGACCTAGGTAATTATAAACTCACGCAAATACTTATATAGCTTCATGAAAAGATCCAAATAGTTCGAGTCGGGGAACGAGATTCTTTGGTATCACAGCCTACGTATTTTGGAATTACTATGTCGTCCTGATGTTGTGTTTTTGGTGACAGTTACTGCATACTAACCTAACATAAATAACCTAGAAAAAAATATAATTGATAGTAAATTTGAAAATAAACTTCAAATTGACACACCCGTTATGTATTAAAAGAAAGAAATAAAAACGGAAAATTCATTAATTATTTTATTCAGCAATATTATGGGGCCAGGCCCACCCTAGAACCATTTCCTAGTTACGCCAATGTCCATACCGCAAAACCGGCATTAAATTTTTGGTCCGGCATTGATTATCTAATGGTTTGTTTTTAATCGATATTTGCAGTCTGGCATCCTAAAATTACAAAACACTTCTATCTACCTATATACTTATTATACCCACTACCCAAGCAACAAAATAAGTCGAAAATTGGTAACATTGTAATTAAAATTCGACTTTAAGGTTATAAAACCTTAATAATGAGATGTAAAATTACATCGAATCGACATCGAATCGACCAATGTGGGGAAAAATTCGACGTCGATTCGACGTAATTTTAGGGGTAAAATATTCTATTTAGGTATTTTTCTTCCTACTTTTTCTACCTATTTAAGTAAATTTCTCCCTAATTTAGGAAGATTCCACGTCAAATCTACGTCGATTTAGGTTGCTTTGTACCTATTTCCAACCTAATTAGTTGTAAGCTACCTACTAGGTAATATTATAAGCAATTTTATCTTCTCTTTTACCAATTATAAAATAATATGTGGGCATCACATAATCAAATTCGAAAAAGATGAAAAAAAGTAATTTTCACTTAATATATAATTTATAATAAATTTTAATTTTATATATCGCAATAAAATGGTTTAAAAATGAATTTTTATAACGAAAAAAATATTATTGATAAACTTTAGGCTTGTACTTCTAAAAATATTAATGGGCTTCAAAAAAAATAAATAATACAAAAATATACTTTTTTCATTTCTTTGAAAATAATTTTCTTTTACCAAAAATCTCACTTACATAACAATATGGCGGAGTAATACTTTAAACAAAAATAAGTTTGAATATGGCGGACTAAGCAAAATCTACTTTAAAGTAAATTTCACATAATTTTTCGACTTTAAAGAAAAGTTTTCTTAATTTTAAGTTGACAATAACCTAAATTAGGTCGTAATCTTTTATTTAAGAAATTTCTACTTAAACTGGTAACATTCTACCAAATTGGTTGCATTTGAATTTCTACGCGTTCTATTTTAGTGAATTTCTACCTATTGGTACACCAGCATCGTTTTGTATAAAAATTTAAGTATTGTTGCTGCTAATTGCACAAGTATAATGGCATATTCAATTAAACTTTTTTATGGAGATTTAATTTTCCATTGTCTAATGAATTTCTTTCTAAAACCCAATATGTGTTTCATTATAGAAAAATAAATATAACCCAAATATATATGAAAATCTTATAACTATTTAATCTTTAGTCGATAATTTTATAAAGGGTACAAATAATGAATAATTACTCAGTTTCATTATTTACTAAATAACTTTGGTTTAATTTGTTAATAATTAATAATAATTCTATCTAATATTTAAATTCAAATTAAATTTACAAAAATTGCATCAAACAAAATTGTACATCATCCTTCAAAAAAATGTTTTTCCCAATTTTTGTAATTACAGCAATAAGATATTACGTATAATTTTTTTTTGTTAAATTGCATCCTTTAAATAGGTAACTTATTTCTTATTTAAGTAAATTTTTACTAAATTCGGAAATGAGGTCGACAATAAAATAGTATTTTTGGTATAATCGACTTATAGATTAGTTTTTAAGTTATTCTCTACCAAACATTTGATTATAAATTACCTTACAAGACTTAAGCTTACTATGAAGTGGAAAATTAGGTAAAATTAGGTGTAATTTTCCATGTTTTTCAACTTAGAAAAAATGTTATTTGAGGTAGAAAATAGGTGAAAAATGTGGTAAAACTCTCCTCATTTTGCGACTAAATTACGTGTTCAAAATAAAATTGACTTTGAGGTTGATTTTAGGTAAAAATTAGGTATAGGTGTGTACTGGTTTTGACTTAAATTCTATTATTATTTTGATATAATTTTTTTGGGCGAAAAATACGTATAATCAACCTAATTAACTACCTATAAGTGAAATTCATTTAAAAGTCAAGAAAACTGGTTGAATCGACGTAATTTTTACATAATTAGGTAAATTTACACCAAACTGTAGTTGAAAATCACCTATTGTGTTGCTTGGGTATACTATGTATTTTAAAATCTAACAGGTAAAAAATAAACTTGTAAATTTGGAAATACCTAACTATTGAAAAAGATAATAACTTATTATCTCTAAGTAAACTAATCACCTATAATCCAACCACAAACTAATCCAACCATTTACTTAAACATAATTAATTTAAACAATAACACAGTTATGAATGAATTTTTGAAAATTGTACCGTTTGTTTTAGTTTATAATAAATTTTATGATTTGTTTGGAGTATAAATAGCAATTTTTTCCTTAAAAAGGATCAAAATTCATCACCAAAAAATAAGATTTTCTCTTTTTAGCATATTTATCGTTATCACTGTTCTGAATAATTTGTTACATATAACCAACAAAATATGCTTCACATGCTTGTTATTATTACAGTTAGCTATATAAACTATTTTACTGTAAATAATAGATTACATTCCACGATTAAGTTTTAAGCACAAAAACTTAAATTATGTAAATAATAAGAAACATTGCTTCGAATAATCAAAATTTCTGTTTCATTGTCTTTAGTCACGTTCATTTTTTAAGTAATATTTTTGTGTAACTAAAACAAAACAAACAAATTGTTGGTTTTCTATTTTTTACTGTAACTGTATTTATAGTGTGGCTAGATCTATTTTTTCAATTTGAAAATTAAACCACGCCTTTTATATCATATTAGAAATGACAATCAATACGAATAAAACAACTGTATATGTTTATCTTATTCTATTCTGATAAGTCAGATTATCTCTTTTCAACAACATATTTTCATTTTAATTAAATTTAAAAAAGTTATTTTATGCATGTGAAAATGTGTTTGTGAATAATGTATATTATTTTGATATGAGTTTGATGGGCTGGATATTAATTTCAGTGTATCACAATAAAACTTATAGAAAAAAAGGTGTGGTTATGATATGATATTATTTATTTATGTAAAAGGAAAGATATATTGATTTCCTTATGGTATAGAAAGAGAAACACTATAAACCGAAATGATATGAATTTCTTATGCATTATTATAAGGGATATAGATTGATTCTAATACTACAACGAAATTGAGAATTTAATTAAAGTTAATTAGATTGTACATTTTTGCTTCTGTTGTTGTTGTTTAGTAAATGGAATAAAAGCAGATGTGGTATTAAATAAACTTTAAATTAATATAAAAGAGGAGATTAATGTATTTAAAGTTTCCCGGGAAAATTGATAGTAGTTTATTTTTACTTCATGAATGTTATTTTGGTTTGTTGTTTTTTGGTTAGAGGGAGTTCGATGGGCTGCCTGCTTCCATACATATTATATTATAATTTATTTTTTGCTGCTTTTGTTAAAACTATTTACATTTGTGGTTAAGTATCAATTTTACTATGGGTGGGTTTGTGCTAAGATCTAACGGCAATTGATTATATACGTATACATAGATGTTGACGGACTAAAATAAAGCTATGGTCTATGAGTTTAGTTACTAAAGTAGATTGTTTTTCGTCTCGATAAGTGATGAGTTCTTATACATATTTGACATAAATAGTTACAGAATCCTATAAATCTCAAGGCATCATTTTAATAAAATTAGTTTGAAAAAGATTAGGCTTAAAATCGTAATTGTTCAATGTGAGTTTTGGAAAATATGTTTCCGCGTAGCAGAATACTGCGAGACGGTATATCATATAAAGTTTATATCGTATTTAGCTAAAGTATATTCTGTAAATTTATAGATTTCAATTATCGACGGATAAGATTTCCTTCGAGTACCAAGTTTAAGCCATATTCCAGTTTTGGATTCAACCGGTAAATAGCGGTCTTTATTGTTAGACACACTAAGCTCAGAATTATTTGTTATATTTTAATATTGTAAAATTGTTGATTTATTACAACAGATTACAATGACATATGAGAGTTTTATCTCGAATAAAAATACCAAATACGTTTAAATCTAAAAGGAATCCTTGACAGCTGGCATACGTCTTTGTATTAACTTACATTTAAGAAATCTATCAGAAAATTGGATTTTGTTTTGGTTTTAAAACAAAAATAATCATGAAAATGTCACACGTCATGTTAATTTAAATTGTAATATAATAAATATATTAAGATATCAAGTGGCGCCACTTAAATTGTCATAAAATAAAAAAAATCAACAGTGATTTTCTTTTAAAATAACGCGAAAGTGATTGTAAAGGTAAGGTAAACTATATCTATTATTATACAGTTGATTTAGTAATTATAGCATATTTCATATCACAATTATTTTTCAATTAACATCAAATTAAATAAAAAAAATGAAAAATAAAACCTCAATTCCCCACATGTTTAAATTTTTAATTCCTTGATAACTTCATATTTTTTAATAAATAATGAAAAGAAAACGATCGAATTACTGTAAAAATGATTTCATATTTTTTTATTTATCAATTTAGACTATACAGAATAGTTATGATGTTAAGTAACGGAGATGAGATATATAATATTGACATTAAAGGTTACTTGAAATTATGATGATATAATATAAAATTATAAAAGGAAATCAATCTATTTATCTTCTGAAAATTTTTTGTACATATTCATAAATTGATGTCGTACAATTTTTTGTAAGTAGGGAATTTTAACTTCATCAAACAAAATCATGGTCATAATATTTTTTTTTTTAAATTTCTATGCAAGGGTAGAGAATAAATTATCTTATAAATATAACATGATAAAAGAATTAGTCGGAACTAAATGGTTTAATTTGTTTAATCAAACAGTAGATGAAATGAGGATGAACTAATTTTTTTAATTTTGTTATATATTGTGTTTACTTTGAATATATAGTTTTGTTTGATTTTGGGCAGCTTGTTTATAAAGAAAGAATCATTTTTTTCATCGAATGACTAGTATAACAACATATGCTTTTAATGACTTGTAAGACTTGTAATGACTTATTTTTTTAACCCTTCGTCGTGGATTTTTGAAGTTCTTGGTGACGTTCTAATGTAATGAACAGTCCATAATTTTTTGAAAGGTTGACAATAAACATAATTTGTTTATTGTTTTAATTATTGTAACCTAATTTACTAATTTGCAAGAAGAGAAGTTTTGTACCCGAGTGCCGAGTGCAGGTAAAGCATTTGGATTTTAATTCGAAAGACTCTAAAAACGAACACAGGCCTTAAGTAAAACTTCGACATTCTTTCGTTTTTGAAATTTAATACTTAAAAGCTAAAAGTCCAAGAAATCGTCAATTTTGATTTTTTCTTTCTATTTGATAGATATAAGAGGTGAACAAAAGCATTTAGAAATCTGATTCCTGTAGGTTTAATTTATTTTTTGGTTGATTTAATGTGGTATTGTAACGACCAACAAACATCTAATCAGTGGACATTTTCTTTTAAAATCTAAAAACAAACAGTCAACACATTAATCATACCTTCATTCCGTATTATCAAACAACTTTATGATCGTTTCATGAACAATATCTGACCGTAAACAACGTTTCACTGTATAAATAAATTCGTCTTCTCATTCGAACTCAATTAACGGATCTTATATTTCGATGAATACTTAATCAATTATTTTTTTATTATTATTTTTGTTTTTCATGTGAGACAAATTTTTTTTGTTAAACGGATATTAAAATAAAGTAAATTGATCTGCACAGGTGCGTTGATGTTGTGTGATCTACATAAGGCGATCCGATTTATGTGTTGTAACTGGGATATTTGTGCAATATTATATATATGTGTTATATAATAATAAAATAATAAACACCTTATTCTTGTTAAATTGAGTTTATTTTACTAAATACGTATTTCGAAAGCTATGCTTTCATCAACAGTAGTATCTAAAATACTCAGTTTTTTAGATACTACCGTCGATGAAAGCATAGATTTCGAAATACGTATTTAGTGAAATAAAACTCAATTTAACAAGAATAAGATATTTATTATTATTTAAATATCTTGTTACAGTTTAGAACTTTTAAATTAAAATGTATGTTTTATTATGAATTTATTTGAAAAATGAGACAACGATGAGATAAATAGAAAGCCTTTTTTTAATACTATATACTAAGTTCTTTGAAACGATTTTCATTTTAATTTTAAGTTAGGTATTAACTTTCAACAAGTTAGTATTGATATATAAAGTCGATTTTTAGTTAGGTATCGGAACGGATACTTACATTTTTCATCAATTTTGATACAAACTATCATTAGTTATAAATGATGGTATTATTTGAATTAAAATCAAAATTAAAATTATATTTTGTGAAAATTATTGTTAAATTGGCTGGGTAAATAAATATTTAATTAAAAATCATAAATAAAAATATTGAAATAAGGTTTATTATCGATTGTATAGAATTTTTTTGTTCAGAAAATCAACAAATTTCAAACGATGAGCTTTTTCGGAAACCGAATAATTTTATGATAAATTATAAGGATTTTATGTAAAAAAAAATCGAACGATGTTGAAGAAGTTAAATAATTTAGTACATCTTAAAAAAATGAATCTAAAATAATTATGATTGATTTAATCGAATCGAAGTGAAATCAGTGTGAACGTTTTTTAGATTTTGTTTATGTGTATCAAGTTGATGGTTGTAATTTAGCAACAACCGCACAGTTATTGGAATGTTAATTGTTACAAGTGATCAGAAAGTGAATAAGGAATTTGTTGTTTATTGAGGATTTCTGAAGTGTTATTTGGGTCGTTTGGTAAAAAACTTTGTGATAAATTGTCATAAATCATGTTGCTATTATTGGCGGTCTAGCTGATTATTTATTAAACAAGAGTCTAATATCAATCTACAGAGTCTAATGTCAATGTACACAATCAACATTATAAGTTAGGTTTTTTTCGTTTTTGCTATTACTATTATTTTTATTTTATTTTATTTTATACATATTTTCTGAGCTTTTGGGTTTTCAAATGATAAATTAAATTAAATGGAATTAGAAATTATCCTGGACTAGGGGCCATGTGTTGAGATCCCTGATATAAAAAGAAACCTGGTTTATAACAGCATTCCGAGATCATATCCTAGAGCAAACGATCCGACGATGGGTTTGTAGAATATTTAAATGAAGACAAATAATTAGCAGAAATTTTAAAAGAAAGCTCAAATGTATTATGAAACCGCAAATGAAAATATTAATGATTGTACCGCTACAGTTAAATATTAAATTTAAGATTTATTTTTCAATTTTAGATACAACAAATAATTCATTAAAATTTAAAGGACAGGCTTGATTTATTAACTTCACATTCAGCTATCCGTATAAAATATATTCAGCTCTCTGTAAAACATGATAAAACGATAATGATATTTCCAATTGTTGCAAAGTTGAGAAATTGAAATATCGGATACAAAGAATAAAATCGATATATTGATGCTGTACTTCGGAATATTTTAAATCCAGATTTAATAGGAGCCAGATTCAATCAATCAATCGGCACCCTATTCTCAGGGTAACGCTGATGATGTTGTCGCATGCTGGCAATCGGTAAAGACCTTCGCACTCTGGTGGATATGATGCAAACTTCACTAAATTTGGTTGATGATTGATGTGGGGAGCAAGGACTATCGGTCCATCCATCCAAATCACATAGGTGGTTTTATTTACCAATATCAGAAAAGGGCCTGCAACACCAAGTCTGTCTCTTTTCGTGTGCCGTTAAGCTACTCAGATGCGGTTAAGCTTTTAGGCATTATTCTCGACAAAAGGTTGAATTGGAATACTCATTTAACAAAAAAAATTGATAGTGCTGTCATTTTTTTGGCAATGCCACCGATCCTTTGGACGTTATTGGGGTCTTAAGAAGCCTGTAGAGTTGATCATCTCTTTTGGAGAGGAATGAGAGGGATCTTGGTCCGACGGTTCCGGACTGGAAATGCAGGAGCTGGTGTGTAGTTGAAATCAAATAATATTTTAGCAATAAGTAACAATAAATTTTCGTTTAGGCGGCTTTGTACAGTCCTTCAAGCGGAGGTGTATGCTATCAATGAATGCACGCACGTAATTACTCGCTTGCGTATGCAGGGAAACAAATTTGCATCTGTTTGGATAGCCAAACAGCTATTACAGCACTGGTAAACCCGGAGACTACTTCTAAACTCTTCAATGAGTGTAAGAGAAATCTCCGTAAGATAGCGCAACTCAACAATATCACACTGCAGTGGGTTCCAGGTCATAGTGTCTTTTCGACAACGAAAAACCAGATGAATTTGTGAGGGCGGGAGTGTCATGAAATTTTCTGAGCCAAAACCCGCCTTAGGATTATCCAAAAAGTTTGCCTTGTTGTTATTAAAGGAGGATGCGGACCTTAAGATTAATGCTTTGTGGGACGTGTCACCAACAGGTAGACAAAGTAAGATAAAAAAGAGGAGGAAGACTCTGAGCACTTTTTGTGTGCATGCTCAACATTCTCTAGTATCAGAGCTAGGACTTTTGGGTCTAACGCTTTAAAAACCAGCACCATCAAACTGTTGCCAATACAGTTGGACTTGGATTTCATTAACCAAACAGAAAGGTTTGTGGAATAGTTGTCATGAGGCTAAACTCGGACACGGCGCTTTCGACCGTTAAGTCTGCATGCAAGGACAAGTTCCACCTTGCGCAAACTGTCCATCCCTTTCTAATCAACTCTTATCTAATCTAATAGGGTTAGAAAATTCAGGGTAAAATTGTTTAAAATAATTATTGCATTTCATTACTAAACATAATACTTGCTCTTACAATACTCTATATAATATTGCAATAGAGTGCACCCATCGCAGAAAAATCTTTTCAAAATTAACATTAAAAGATTTTTTTGAAAAATATATACCATAGGCCGAAACAGATTAATTATCTTGGCATTGGATTCTATTGATTATATTCTATAAGTGCCGTATATCCCCGTAAACATTATAAGCTATTGCTTACTGCTTAGGGTAGCAGTTTTTCAAAAGACGGCAAATTATAATATTACATTTTTTCAGGGTTAAAACTGCTCCTTATTATAGCACTGCTTTAACAAATATGATATCATCGAAAAATCATATCGGCTAAGTTCATAAAATAGAGTAAAAAATCACTTTGTCGAAATATATTAACATCGCATATATAGGATATAATGAATAAATCATTATAGATTGAAAAAGGGCATACCCTTATTAGTGCTAGGAATATTGTAAATTTAAATGCTATATACATAGCAGCAGTATGAGTTATTATATTGATTTCTACTATATTTCTATAGATTCATTATTTATTATGGAATTGCCAAGGCATGCTAACATTTTATCCGTCACTATGCGCTCATTGTGCTGCCACCCATTCCGTTACTAACGTCATGTATTTACCACTGCATGCTGGCACGCCGTCTCGTCACAGTACGCTCATGATGCTGCCTGCCGTGCAAGAAATTTTTAAAACATTGTAGCGCACACTATACCTTCAAAATGCTATCATTTTGAATGCC
Organism: Diogma glabrata; assembly: GCA_963693315.1. NCBI lineage: Eukaryota > Metazoa > Arthropoda > Insecta > Diptera > Cylindrotomidae > Diogma > Diogma glabrata. The sequence continues at coordinate 13,942,001 of OY856187.1, read as the reverse complement.
AGTGGTTAAAACTAAAAATATCAAAACGGCGTCATTTTGAGATCATTTTTCCTTATGTTTTCTCTCGTGGAGTCAGAAAGCTCGATCCAAACATATTTTTTCATTCATATAATCTGCAGAATTTATATATATACTCCTTTTGGAAATAGCACGTTATCCATTTGGCACTATGATAACCCACATGCAGATACACTTGGACGTCCAAGTGAAAACATTCCATGACGCGCATGACCACATTGTGCTAGTATTGTGCCAGTGTTTGTTGGGATTTTTGGTATTTTGGTATTTTGGTACCTCATTGATTTTGGTACCTCATTGCGACAAATGAAGATTACGGTCTTATTTTGAAGTAAAATGAAAATGTGTATGTGTGATTGCATTTGTAAATGAGGCGTCCATTTGCTCGCCATTTTTTTAAAGATGCAATTTAAATGAAAAAAAAATCAGAATTCAAAAAATTTAAATATTTGGCTTACATATGAAAAGTCATATTAATTTTCCACAATTTTCTTAATAGTACACAGTTAAAAAAAAATTGAATACATGTAATGCAAATTGCTACACATATAGGTTCTACGGAAGTTTCCATTACAAAACAATACAAAGCTTGCTATATAAAGTTCAACTAATGCTCTTTGCATCAATATTTAACAGAGTACTTGGAGCAAAATAAAAAAGCTTGTTGTTTAAAAATGTCTGTTATTTGCATTAAATTATATTGCGCGCAACTTTTTTTTAGTATTACATTTTAATGCAAATTACATCATAATTTCGAGATACTTTGATTATTACGCACCTGCCTAAATTAATCAAATTAAAATAAAAAAATTACAACGAAAAAAATTAAAACATACATACCACCTTAATCACTATTAATATAGACTTTCAGCTGAGAAGCGATAACTAAAACATACATGAAACGATTTTAACTATATATTTCTAAAATGGATAATACTCTAGTGAATTTTAAAATTTCATTAATGTATTAAATTGTAGCAAGGTGCATTAAAACTTCTAGTTGTTCTATAGAAATAAATTATGATGCAGGAGTTGTTTTAAATTTTATAGAAATGCATTGAAATTAGGTTTAATGCAACATTTACTTTACAATTCAATAATAACCTGCAACGCATAGCTCCTATTGCAAGACTTGCTTTAAATATTGCAGTTACTTTTTCAACTGTGTATATAAAAATAAATTTAAGGGCCGATTGTATGAACGATTGTATAGAAGATATATCCTCGGATATAACGTCGTTTGTATTGTATGAATCACAATGATTTTGTTCTATCCTTTCTTTTATGCTCTATTTTTCTTGTATCGAAACTGGATAGAACAATTTGTTTTTTTTCTTGATATGCGCATAGTAGGATAATTTTGTTTTGAATTTGTGATTATTTTTGAATTTGAATTTATGCGTTTCTTAAATGTGTTTTTTGATGTAAATTAAAAGTAATATAAATAGATTTTTTAATATAATTTTATTTTAATTAATTTTAGGTCTCAAATAATTTTTTTTATTTTTAATTAAATTTATTTAATAGCAAAGTAAAAGAAATAGTCTTGCCACTTATAAAAATGCTTCTATACAATAAAAACAAAAATACAAAAAATTCGATCCGTGTTCATACAATCGACGAAAAATAAAATTCTCGCACGAGATATAACTTTACTCTCGGATTTTTTCTATCCATCCTTGTTCATACAATCGGCCCTAAATATCAATGAACAAGTATTAAACAAATATAATAGTTTTTTGAATCACTAAAATTAATTATTCAAAGAGCCCGTTTGTTTTTTGTGTATTTTTTCTTTACCTTCACAAAATAATTTCTTTCGCACATAATTTTAGATGAAAATAAAATAAAATTTATCAATTTATGAATACGATTTACGAAAGTCATATTATCTTATAAAAAGTTAAATGAAACCAGTCATTTAAGAAAATGTTAAACTACTTTTTAACTCTCCATTTTATATTCTTTATTTATTATTTTTATTATTAAATAAACCTCGTTTCACTTCTTTTTTTATTATTCCTTTTGGTAAGAGCACGTTAGGCATTTCGAATGGTGCCACAATGGCCACAAAATAAAGCAAATGCGTACATTTTGCCACCACATCGTACCGTCACGCTATGATGGCACTATGATAACCGCATATGGGGGATGCACTTCTACGTCCAAGTGACAACATGCCATGATGCACGTGACCACATTGTGTTAACATTGTGCCGCCACAGTGTTTGTTGGGAAGCGAAGAAGTATAAATAATGAAATGATCTATGCAAATATGACTAAGTATTTATTGCTGTTGATAAAATCACTAAACTGTTTAAAACGATCTATGTGCATTATCGTATATGTATATAAAACAAAATCAAAACTGTCTACTACTATACTAATAGATTTTCTATATTTACTCTTTAAACCAACAAGAGTGGTTCATAATTACACTATTAAAGAGATCCATGATCATGGCATGAATGGATGAATGATAGTGTGTTGTAGATATATTCACAAAAAAAATTAAATGAAGGTTCTTATAGCTTAGAAGTACTTGTTTACAAAGGATTGAAAATAAAGTGTTAACAGCACAGCTTTTGTTTTGTTCACCCAGCTTAGTAACCAAAAACTAGCAAAACCCATTTACTCAAAGAAAAACTATCCAGTACGCCTATTCCGGCATTTCCTTGGGAATTGGGAATTGAGAAAAAAGTGCAATAAATGAAATAAATAAATATTTTCTCATACGAATTTGTTATATCCCGCGACACGGAATACTATGAAGTTATGAAAGTTATGAAAAAATTGCTATAAATTATTTCTCAATTCCTATTTCACAATGTACCGGAATAGGGCTACAGCACTCAAAAAATATTTAAAAAATAAAATGTATTATTAAAATACATATATATGTATTAAATATAGAAAATATATATTTCATGTAAATATGTATATTCGAAGATAACATTCAACATTACTAAAAACTAGTTTCACTCGATTTTATGACCTTTTGTCTCAATACGTTTAATTAAATTAAACCAAAAACTGACTTTAAACAAAGCTCGCCCAATCAGAAGCCCTTGCATCTAAAATCTTAGACTGGCATTTCCCCAATAAACATCTACCACGACATTGTGAAAACAACACGTGAATATAAAGTTTTTGTTTCGAAAATGCAAATAAAATAAACCAAAAATAAATGCTTAACGTAATATGAAACTTTTTGATTCGTTCATAATAAGACTCAAGCTTTAACTTAATTTTTAATGCATTAACATTAAAAACATAACATAATCATATTCATCACGGTTTTAGTATTACGTTTTTATGTTAATGGAGGTCACACCATAAGAAAAATGTATATAAAATATAGATTACTACCATTAACAATATTTTATATTTCAAACTCAAATCATACTTCAAAATTTTTAAGGTTTTTGTGTTTTAACATAATCCAAAAATATAAACGTATAATATATGATGGTATATACGAGGGGTTTGATAAATCATTCCCTAATTCTTTGGGTATTTATTCCGTTTTGTTTATTTGTTTCTAAAGAAATTAAATTTTTTTAAATCCTTAGTCAGTTTATAACAGTATAGAGAAATTGAATATTAAACTTAGTCACAAGCAAAATTGGATATATCTTTAAGTTAAGTTGGAAGTAAAAATTAATAGTACTATTACCTTTTTTAATATTTCAATGAACATACATTAAAACTTCTGGTTAAGCTTCTTCAAGTATTAATAAAGATTTTCATAACTTTTCGATGATTGGTAGAACTTTATTCTAAAGATTTAAAAGTAAAATCAACAGCAAAAACATTGGAATATAGTGTTTTGGTAAAAAAAAACATCTTAAATACTCGCTAAGTGAAAAGTTTTGTGAAATTTTACTTTTCTGTAGAGTGAAAAATAAATGACATTTAAGTTTGTTCATATTAAGAATGCGATATATTGAAAATGGTATACATATTACAATCTGATACAAATCAATAACTGTCTATTTTAAAAACATTAAAGTTAAACCGACATATTAAGAATCAAATCAATTCAAGTTAAAACTTTTAACGTTATTTTGGCTTAATCGAGATACTTATCAGCATAACAGCAACAAACGTTTCATATTGATAGAAAAACAACACTTGGGTTGAAATAGACTAGGGCCGAGTTATCGAGTTATAATAAGAGATCAAAAACTTTCATTGTTTAGTCAAATAATGCGTTAAATAAAGTACGTATCTCCTGCTTTCCTTTCATAGATGACTCTAACTCTAACTCTAACTCTAACTCTAACTCTAACTCTAACTCTAACTCTAACTCTAACTCTAACTCTAACTCTAACTCTAACTCTAACTCTAACTCTAACTCTAACTCTAACTCTAACTCTAACTCTAACTCTAACTCTAACTCTAACTCTAACTCTAACTCTAACTCTAACTCTAACTCTAACTCTAACTCTAACTCTAACCCTAACTCTAACTCTAACTCTAACTCTAACTCTAACTCTAACTCTAACTCTAACTCTAACTCTAACTCTAACTCTAACTCTAACTCTAACTCTAACTCTAACTCTAACTCTAACTCTAACTCTAACTCTAACTCTAACTCTAACTCTAACTCTAACTCTAACTCTAACTCTAACTCTAACTCTAACTCTAACTCTAACTCTAACTCTAACTCTAACTCTAACTCTAACTCTAACTCTAACTCTAACTCTAACTCTAACTCTAACTCTAACTCTAACTCTAACTCTAACTCTAACTCTAACTCTAACTCTAACTCTAACTCTAACTCTAACTCTAACTCTAACTCTAACTCTAACTCTAACTCTAACTCTAACTCTAACTCTAACTCTAACTCTAACTCTAACTCTAACTCTAACTCTAACTCTAACTCTAACTCTAACTCTAACTCTAACTCTAACTCTAACTCTAACTCTAACTCTAACTCTAACTCTAACTCTAACTCTAACTCTAACTCTAACTCTAACTCTAACTCTAACTCTAACTCTAACTCTAACTCTAACTCTAACTCTAACTCTAACTCTAACTCTAACTCTAACTCTAACTCTAACTCTAACTCTAACTCTAACTCTAACTCTAACTCTAACTCTAACTCTAACTCTAACTCTAACTCTAACTCTAACTCTAACTCTAACTCTAACTCTAACTCTAACTCTAACTCTAACTCTAACTCTAACTCTAACTCTAACTCTAACTCTAACTCTAACTCTAACTCTAACTCTAACTCTAACTCTAACTCTAACTCTAACTCTAACTCTAACTCTAACTCTAACTCTAACTCTAACTCTAACTCTAACTCTAACTCTAACTCTAACTCTAACTCTAACTCTAACTCTAACTCTAACTCTAACTCTAACTCTAACTCTAACTCTAACTCTAACTCTAACTCTAACTCTAACTCTAACTCTAACTCTAACTCTAACTCTAACTCTAACTCTAACTCTAACTCTAACTCTAACTCTAACTCTAACTCTAACTCTAACTCTAACTCTAACTCTAACTCTAACTCTAACTCTAACTCTAACTCTAACTCTAACTCTAACTCTAACTCTAACTCTAACTCTAACTCTAACTCTAACTCTAACTCTAACTCTAACTCTAACTCTAACTCTAACTCTAACTCTAACTCTAACTCTAACTCTAACTCTAACTCTAACTCTAACTCTAACTCTAACTCTAACTCTAACTCTAACTCTAACTCTAACTCTAACTCTAACTCTAACTCTAACTCTAACTCTAACTCTAACTCTAACTCTAACTCTAACTCTAACTCTAACTCTAACTCTAACTCTAACTCTAACTCTAACTCTAACTCTAACTCTAACTCTAACTCTAACTCTAACTCTAACTCTAACTCTAACTCTAACCCTTCAACCAACGTGGGAAAAATTTAACAATTCGTTTCAATGAACATATCAATTACCAATTAATCAACAATATGTTTTTCGTAATTTTTGTAATTCCCTCCAAGGGTTAATTTTCATTAACTTTTGCATCTAACAATTTCATTAAAATCCTTTTGATCACGAAAATAGAGAAATCAGTAAAGCAATATGTAAAGAGAAAAATTTAAAATAATTAGTACAACAACTAAATTTAAACAAAAAATCAAAAATCGATCGAAAGCGAATAGGGTAGACGATAGGGTTATTATAAAAATAATTTTCTTATGTAATTTGAGACGGTTTAAGGACAATGAATGACAATTATTATTACTTTACATTATGTGGGTGCGAGACAGTGGCGTCATTTCACCAAAATCTTGGGGGGGGCGAGAATTTAAATGACATAAAAAGATTTTTTTCGTAAAACATAACATACACATTTTTATACACACATATATTTAAAAGCATTTAAATGCATGGACTAAGAAATAAAAATAAAATGATTTTGAGCTACCTCGGTTACTCTGCTAGATCTTTGTCTTCTGTTGTTGTTTCATTGAAGCGAATGTCGCAAAGCTCTGCAAAATCCCTTCATTTGTTAAAAATAATTTTAAATTTAGTATCATCTCTGCATTGTTTAAGCATCAAGAAAGTAGTTTTAATTAAAGCACTTGTTCTAGAAATTATTATATCTTTGCTTCGTAACTGTTCAGAGTAAACGACAGCAGATCGTGCAGCATAAAAAAAGGATGGTTTTTCTATACGATCCCAGGCATCCCGGGATTTAAAATTTATGAGTCACGTAGTCCCAGAATCCATAAAACACCAAGAGATTGCAATTGCTACGTGACTCCTCTTATGTCGAATTGTTTTTTGTTTGTTTGTTTGTTTTCCTTTATTTGTCTCAGAGAGAAAGAGTTATGTCTACCCTAAACTGACCAGAGCCAAATCGTTAAAATGTGGGACAAAATGCAAACATTCTTCCAAATACTAGCTAATTAGAATTTCTATTGCGAGAAAGTGGGACGGTGAAAACGTGCTAACTAGATTGTGCATAAATTTACTATTTAATGCTTTCCTTTACTATTTGTTTACTATTTAATTCTACAAAAAATTCTTTTATTTTAATTGGACATTTTTCAACCGTTAGGAAACGTGCTTACAGTGGATCCTACATTTTCAAAATTCTTTATAGTGCTGGCATTACCGCCAGCCAGCGAGTTTCACTGTATCCAATAAGTTGGTTGCGAGTTTCACTGTATCCAATAAGTTGGTTGCGAGTTTCACTGTATCCAATAAGTTGGTTATGTTTGACATTACTTTTGCCGCAGAACTTCTTCAACTTAAACCAGTAAAGACAGTAAAATATCCAATTTTTTTTAACCCTGCCATTTAAATCAGCAGCACTTCTTATTGCATTATTTAGAATACGAGCTGCGAATCCAATACCCAATAATTTCTGGTTTAAATCCGCGTTAAGTTTGCTTTTAAATTTTCACCCCTTGACGTGACACCACTAAACTTGGTGTTCGTGTTATCAGCGCAAATTGCAACTACCTTTTTGTCAATGTTAAATAACAACAAGAAAACAAAATAACAACAAAACTTGTTTAAGCTACTGGAGCTGGCGGCTTATTGCAACGCTTTTTTATGTTTATCTGTATCTATATGTCTTTTAATATCATAATGTCCACTGTTAATTTGCAAATTCACTCCGATTGGTAATACAATAAACTTTTGCGTCGTTATATTTTGATTTTTTTATAAAAGGATAGTCCAATTCATCGTATGAGAATTTACGTAAACGTTTACTATCCGTCTTGATTTGCAGGAGAACTTTTTAAATATAATTTTAAAAATTAGTATAAATTTACCTTTTATAGTAGCTTAAAACTTTTGTTACACAAGTAAAGACAGCAAAACAATTGAAACAATTTATTTTAATTTTACTAAATAATTAATATCTTTTCTGTATTCTGTTAAGTATAAGAGGTATATAGTATACCTCGCGTTCTATTTTTGCAAATCTATACTATTTATCAAGTTTTTATGCTGTTTACTTTGTTTGTTCTTTATTGAGAAAAAAAATTAGAAACTAGAAAGTAATAATTTTACTTTTGAGCTACCTAGTTAAAGTGTGTTTAAACAGAGTTTGAAACGCTACTTATATCACTCCTTTACTTTTTTCTTTCAGAGTGCGTAGCTTAAAAAAAATATAACACTCCCACACAGAGGAGTGAAAATAGTAAAATATCATTCTTGCTACTAAATTGAAATAAATATTTTCTTTCAAATACTCAAAACTTTTATTTTTGCTTCAAATTTGATGCTTTCCAACGTAAAATGCTTCGAATAATTCGTTCAATTATTCATGTATTGTTAGAAAAATGAATATAAAGGATAACTAATTTTGTTCTTTTGCAAATCGCATAAAAGAACAGGAAAATGTAATCTGCTCCAAAGGAGTAAAATCGAAAAAACCAAAATTTTACTCTTACGAGTAAGGACGATATTCAAATTATGAACATTTTAATTTTGGAATATTATTTCAAAGGATTGAAATGAGTAAAGTAAAATTGTAAACTCTGGTTTAAAAATTTAAATTTTTATGAATTTATACGCAAAACTGCGTCTTTTTAAGTAAAATATTTTGTATTTTATTTTTCATAATATACTTTTGATCTCTCGTATATACACCGGGGAGATGTTTCTATAAACAAAGAAACCTTTTCGCTGAGGTAGATGTGTTAGACATCAAAAGATATTTGCAAAATAAAATGTAAATTATTCATAGGCGTAACTAGGTAGGGGCCCAGAGGGCCCGGCCCCCCCTAGACGAATTTTGGCCCCCCCTAGAACAAAAAGTTCATGAAGTATATATAACAGTTAGGAAAAATGAAAATGTATTTCTTTACTAAGGAATAGCAAAATTATTTCAAAACGTACAATTATATTATTCATGATATTATTCATATCACTGATCTTCATTTAAATTTAAAAAGGAAGTTTAATAAGCACTACCAATAATATTGCCACAAAAGTATCTATAAAATGGTCGTTTATCTTATCGGTTCACCATAGTAGCGAAGTTTAAAAAAGCAAACATTTTCTTTCCACGTGTGATGTGCCAGATATCAGAATGTCAAATGAGTTCATAATTTCTGGAAAACCACACCTTCCAATTTGTTCAACGAAAAACATCGCATTAAGAACAATATAGACTTCGTTTCAAAAAAATACGGTCTCATTGCTCCATAACACCTAAAACCACACCGAAACACCAACACTACTCGTAGTTTTAAGTTTGTTTGACAAGATTACTTTTACTTAGGCGCCAGCCAATCTTTTTTTTTAGTGTACTTTTATAAGTAAATTACAAAATTTTTTTTGAAAATCAGTCCCGGGGACCAAGATATAGGCCTTTGAAACAAAAAATATCGTGTAAAAATACACTTTTTTTTACCAAATGTTGCAATTTAAATGTTATTTTTGATATACAACTTTAAAGAATCAACATGAATAACTTAAAAAAAATAATTATAGCCTTAGGGGCCCACGTTATGACCATTTGAGGCAAGATTGGACTTGAACTTAGACGCAAGTGGATATTTTTTTGTTTTTTTTATCGTAAATTAAGAAAATTTAGTAAAAGGGACAGTTTTGATCTGTTTATCTTATAAGCACATAGGACATAAAGCAAAAATTAAAAAAAAACAGAAATAATTCTTTTCAGATCTGTAATTTTGAATGGATTTTGCTTTTTTCAAAGGCCTGTATTTTAGACCCCGGGGCTGATATACAACTCGTTTTGGTTTTATTCGCTTCAGTGAGTGATTCTATATCAAATAAAAAAAATCTTGGCGCCTAAGTAGAAGTAATATCCGCGTTTGTTTGTATGACCATTAGCGAATTGACGACGGAATTCGAAGTCTGATGGATTTATTTTTGGAATTATCTGAATTTTGTATGGCTGAAAATGAAGATCGTTGTGCACAGTGCTGCATTAAATGGTTGGAGGAGTGCATGTTTAGTGTAAACAATGAATTGTTATTTTTCAACTAGTTTTTATTTTTATTTTTTCAATAGTTTTAGAGACTAGGAATGTAAAGTTTAATTTAGAAACTAGGAATGTTGATTTTGTATAATTTTTGTTTGTTTGAAAGTTACTAAGTGAGGATTTATAAAAATATCATACTGATATAACAATTTATAATTTTATATGATTTATTTCAATTTTAATTTGTCAAACATGTCGATTTTAACAAGAACATTTTTTTCTTTTAGTTTTATAATTTAAAGATTTATTATTTACACAAATATATATCTAAATATAAACATAAATAATTGCAAACAACATAGCATAAATAACTGAATTCGAATCGGTAGATATAGTAGGAACGACGTCAAAAGTGACACTAAGCCACCGGCAATTTCACCGTTCATATTATATAGGTGCCGGGTCACAGTGGCGTTAAATGCAACTATACAGTGGACGGATTTTCTAGGCAAAGAACTGAACTCGATCTTCTACAAGAAATGGAAACTCTAAGCGAGTCGTTTGTTCCTCTCAAACAACTAACTTATGACAGGGTTAAATGCGTAATCTATAGGTCGGTGGTCAAACACCATTAGCTGCAAGTTAAGCAGGTAAATCTTTCCTAGACTAGACCAACAGCGTTCCAAAAAACTTATAACCTTGAGTAGGCAGAAAACTAGTTAATTGTTAAAGTCATCACTGGTTACTGGATCATTGGAAAGCACCCAAGTGTTGATTTGCAGGAGCTGTAAGGAGCAGGATCAGGTGGAACCAGCGTTTCATCTACTTTGCACATGTCCACCATTCGCCCATTATACGGCAAACTCATTTTGGAACGCACACATTTAAAACTCTCACCGACCTGGATCATTTTAAAATCACGCAAATACTTAGCTTCATTAGAAGCTCCAAATGGTTCGAGTTGGGAACGAGATTCTTTGGTATCACAACCGACGTATTTTGGTCTAAGTATGTCGTCCTGATGTTGTGTTTTGGTGACAGTCACTGCAACCTAACCAAACATAAATAATCTAGCAAAAAAATATAAATGACCGTAAATTTGAAAATTAACCTCAAATTGACACACCCGTTATGTATTTAAAGAAAGAAATAAAAACGGAGACTTTATTATTTATTTTACTCAGCAATATTATTGGGGCCAGGCCCACCCTAGAACAATTTCCTAGTTACGCCAATGAAATTATTGAAGTGAAAAAAACTGCGTTTAGTATTTCTATGAAAATTATAGTTAAAACACTATTTAGTAAAAAAAATATTGTACTGGTTTGTTCTCTCAATATAGTTAAATCAACATATACATAACATCATACAAACTGCAAGAAAAAACTGTGAAGCCATTGCTTTGACTAAGATATTGCGCAAACTGTACGTAGGTAGATATAAGGTTTTTTGATTATTTCGATAATGCGGGAAAATGTGGTGGAAATATTTGTTTCGTGGGACGCTTCGTGGGACAAATTTCTCCGTGGGACAACGCAACGAAATATGGGACATTTCCACGCAGCGTGGGACGTCTGGGCAGTTTACTACCCATAAACGTGCGTAAATTTTTCATTTGATTCAAAATTGTACAATTATTGCGAACTTTTTTTAAATCTATAAGAAAAACCTACCACAAAAAAAAATAGTTTCTCCCTCCCTGTATAAAAAAATGAACAAAGATTGACGTTTAGGATACATTTTAGATTTTATTATAACCAACCATCATATAATTTTTGCTATTTTATGAATTAAAAATTATAGTCCATATAGCGAAAAGAATTTGTCAGCAAGTCTTCATAACATATTTTGAAAATATTTACATAACTTAATTTGTTCGTGTCGTTAGAAAATATTGCTTGTCCAACCAAATTTTTGCCAAAATTTGCTATTTACTTTTTAATCTACTTTTATTTTCTTTATTCTATCATAAAATATTGGCCTATGTCATATTTTGTCAGTGATAAAATTTTTTGTTTAGTTATCCATTCTTTAACAAAAAATATAAAAAAATAAAACAAAGGAAGATTTGCGTCCTTCAACACCTTCGAACGTATGTTGTTGTGGGACCTTGGTCTTAAAAGGTTTTTAAGTGTTATTGTGACACATATTGTAATTCCTACTACACAACACATTTTATTATAAAAAAAATAATTAGGTTGTGTTCTCCTGCATGTACTTACTTTTAAGTTTATATAAATTACCAATGGCCAATAACAATTGAAATTTGAATGTTAAATACTGCACTATGAACTCTCGAGGAGCCCCATACTAATGAAATATTTTGTTTCCTCTGGCTCAGACACGAATATCTTATAAACAAAACACAATCGTTCTTCTAAAAGCGGTAATGCCGCGCACCTTATAGTACGATATAATTTTGTCAAAATACGCACCCACGGCGTTTTTGGATGAACGATCGTGTTTTGTTTACAAAACTGATTTCATCAGAAGATTAGAAGCAATACGACCGCCTTTCATGTCAGCGGCGCTCTAGTCCTTGATACAACGAACGATAACGGTTTGAATATTGCGATGAACTGTACTTTAGTCGGGCCAAAATAATATGCAACGTAATAATTATATTATCAGATATATTTCAATTAATAGTATGCGATAAAATTGGTATATTAGTTAAGTAAATCTTCTAAAAATTAGACGAATTTACAAAATAACCGTGCATTGAAATTTTTATAGTGTATAATTCTACCACGATTGGATGGTTTTATTGAATCGATGTATTGAATCATTGATAGTATCAGATCCTTGGGGGGGGCCAATGCCCCCCCCAGCCCTACCCAATTGACGCCCCTGGTGCGAGAATATGTAATTTGTTTTCCTTGTGACTGAATATATTCAATGGATTGGAAAATATGTTGCACACTTTTTGATTTTTTTTCAACATAGTTGTTGTGATGGAAAATCAAGATTGACTTGGTTTTGTTAATCGGGCGCCACTTGAATTCAGATCTTTTTTTCGAGTAACAAACAAGAAATTTTACATATGTTGTTATTTCATGGGAGTAAAATATTTGTAATATACAAACAAGGAATATGTTGTTTATTGATTTAGTGATGATTTATGAATAATTGTAAATCCACTAACTAGGTTTAAAGAAACAAAGTATTCGTGGTCACATTTTAATCTTTCTGAAACATTTAATCGAATGATTGATTAAATTTGTTCTTGTATTTTTATTTACAATTTTCCTTAAATCCTAACTTATTGGTAATCCAATCCAGTACACATTGTTAGTTGTTACTCACTTGCTAGTTATTAAGTAAATCAATCTAACAAATAAGAAAAAAACACCCACAATCTTAAAATTTGATCTCATTACATGTTATACAACATAGTCTATAATCCAATAATCCGATCATTCAATATTCCATCTAATATACTTTTTTTTCTATTTAAATCAAAACCACAATCAAAACCTCTAATTTTTTTATTATTTTATTCTTTGTTGAACAAATAAAAAATATTTTTTCAAACCAATGAGTTACTAGAATCTTGCTCCCATTTTTAGGCATAGAAAAAAGTTTTTTATATCATTCACATAATTCTTTCTTTTTCTATCATATTAATATAATCGTCATTCTATTTCATCTAGTATTTATAAATAAGATCATATCATTGCGTTTCATATCAACCACACCCAAAAGACATAATTCTGAAATTAATATCCCACCCATTTTTTTTATTCTTTCTTCTCCTGAATATCAATTTCTGACATCAATCCATGGAATTCAATTGTTGTTGCAACTACTTTTGTTTGGTTTATTTCGTTAACAAACACATATAAATAGTTTAGTATTTAAATATTGTTTAAATTAGAAAGAGACAGGCTATACTTTATACAATTATGATAAAACGAGATGAAAGTATTTAAATTTATTGAATTTTTTATTATTGGCGTTCTTCATTTGAGCTAATTTAATTTATATAATGGGCGTGAATTTATATAAAGCTTTAGAAAAAATATAGCATAACTAAACAACAAATGAAAAGTGAGAAGGTTGTAGTTTTGTATTTGTTTAATGTTTTGTTTTTGTGTTATGTTTTTCATTTTGATGTAAAGTCAGTAGCCTTTCGTCGGTCAAATTGTTCGGCTTGATATTGAAATGTTAATTAATGGTTATTTTGTATTATAATGTAGTGTAAATAAATATTTGGCTTAATGATGTTTGGAAACAAAATTGTGAAATTTTTTAAAATAAAAATAATTTAATTATTAAAAGTTTGTGACAAAAAATGAAACAGTGATTGAATCAATGATGGCATTGTATTGTAGTTTCAAGTGAATGATTTAAAAGAGTATATAAGTGTTTGTGTTTGTGGGTTTTATTTTTTTTTTGTGCGAGAAATTTTAATTTCAAAATACCACCAAATATTAGAAATTTCAATCTGGCGGTGGTTCGTCCCACAACAATGGCCGTTGGGCCATCACCAGGTGGTGGTGGAGGTAGATCACCTGGTACACCAAGTCCACCATTACAATCAACATCAATATTAAATAATAATAATAATCTAAGTAGTAATAATTTAAATCATCATAATCACCATCAGCATCCAATATTAGCACCTAGTCCATTGTTTGCTTTACCAACGTTAAATTTTTCGGCAGCACAAGTAGCAACCGTATGTGAAACGTTAGAAGAATCGGGAGATATAGAACGCTTAGCACGATTTCTATGGAGTCTACCGGTTGCACATCCAAATATTAGAGAATTAGAAAATAGTGAAGCTGTTTTAAGAGCTAGAGCAATTGTTGCTTATCATACTGGTCATTTTAGGTAACTTAAATTCTAAATTATATATTTGTTAAAATGCATGTTATGTTAGTAATATTAACTCTAAATATTGTGAATAGAAAATTTACAAGTAAAATCCAATTAGATTGTGTGACCTAATTATCGGTTTACATTATATTAAAAAAACGATGAAATTGTTCGTTATAATAATAAATAGCGATTATTGAACTACTTCCGGACTCCCGTGGGTCAATGAAAAATTTATTGATATTTTTAAAATATACATAATATTCCATAATTATTTTTCAATAAGTCTCAAAGTCAACAAAATTATAGTTCAATAATCACTGTTTATTATTGCAACGAACAACTTCGTTGTTTTTTTTTCAAATAAACAAACCTACGGTGAACATATTTTTGACAGTAAAATCAAGGACTAAAACACGAAATGTAATCGCTGGTAGAACATTGCAAATGAGTGCTTCACACTGCTTATGAGGGCAGACATATTCCTCGTCGAAATAATTTTTATTAATTTTAAATTAAAATCGTTCGATTTTAAGGAATGATTAAGCTGATTGCGGTATCAACTGTGGTATCTGTCATACCACTGATATGCTGTTCTTGTAGTCCTCTATATGTAATTCAAGGCCCTAGATTATTGCATCACTATTTTTGACGAAATAGTGAAGAAGTCAAGACCTTTTAGAGCAGCAGATTATTACTCATATATATAATAATTACTTTGGTCTGTCACTTAAGCTCCAACACTCTCTTCGATGCCGTGTTGTAAAGATTTGATGCCGTAATTTACTTAAAATTTAAAATTAAATCTTATACTATGTAGTAATCTGTGTTATGCGTTAATCTTTGTTAAATGTGCTATTCATATTGTGATGTAAATCCAAATAACAATTTCAATCAGATTTCAAAAGCAATTTTTTTTTTCATATCAAATGTTGAATATTCTTCGGTAAATATTAATTATTTATTCTAATTTTTATTAACGAATAAATTTATAACTATGTGAATTATTAAAAATACGGTACTGTTTTGTCAAATAATTATCAATTATCAATTCCTTATTCAAACTTCGATCTTTGTTTTGCATAAAAATATAAATTAATTTTCTTTTTGTACTAGACAAAAAATTGTTTAATTTTTGGACTGCAACCCAGATATATCTCATCAAAAACAGTCGTTTTTGGTGCGATTGGAAAAAAAATTTTTAAAATCAATTTTTGGTTCAAAAAATTAAGTTTAAAAACGATTTTTTAAAGTTACATTGCAATTTTATTTTGATTTGGTTGCTTCGTTTATGACATTGTATTCTAAAACATGCAAACTTTTGCGAAAAGTTTTTTCTGGTTTTCTATTTCAAAAACTGTCGGTCAATTTTTTAAAAAGTTTTATGTTCTAATGAGAAAATCAACGATTTTCTAATTTTTTCCATAAAATATTCTCAAGCCTGAAAAAGGAGACGTGAAAATCAATCCTCCACACTAAAAAAGTTTAAACTAATGTTAACCTCATTCTGAAATTAGCAGATAATTCTTGAAACAAAGAAAAATTAATTGAAACAATTTGACGGATGCAACAAATACTGTCAAACATTTGTCTTGAAAATAGAATGAGGCTGAATTAAAACATAGAGTGTTACACACAATATAATAGAAGTAGCATTAAGCTAATAAATATTTCCATGAAAGAAATTATCTTTGGTATGTCATGAATTTTTTATTTTAAAACAGCTTTTTTTATATGTCATTTTTACGTAAACATAACTTTAATTAACCTCTACACCTCTACACGTTATACCTCTACACTGATCAAACTAGCGCACCTGTTGAATCAAATGTTGGGTTCGATTCGCCTTATTCACTCTTGTGATGTGATTTTTTGATGTGTTTTGATGTGTTTGATGGCTGCGCCAATATTGTATTTGAACCTTATTCGTTTTATATATTTTACAAATTTAAACACTAAACTCATTTAAACTGGTTTTGAATTTTGAACATAGCTTCTTTTAATATTTTTTTAATATATTCTGTCTTAATATTTTAAACTTCCGTAATCTAAATCTAATCTAAAATTCCGTAAAAGAATTGTCCTTCAAATAAAATAATATTCGCTCAAATTGGTTGATGGGCGGTAATAATTTTTGTCTGTACGAGAATATTTTTATCTGTACGATAAAAATCATATCTTAAGCATTGTTCTCTTCTCTTTTTGTGTAAGATACAAAAACAGTAAAATCTAAATTATTCAGTAAAATCTAAAAAATTCTGCTATTCTTCTATTTTTTGTATGAAATTTTATTTTTAAGAATCCCAGAAACTTTCGATAGAAGATTTTACTGAATATAGACCCCATAACCTAGAAAAATTTGCTTGTCATAATTGAAAAATGCATTTTGAAAGTAAGCTTTAAAGATGATTAATTACAATTAAATTAATTTGATTATTTTGACATTTGCAAATATTTTTTATTTTTTTTGGGATTTTCGCTTAAATTTATTTGTATTATTAATAAACAAATTAATTTAATTGTAATTAATTATCGATAAATCTTTCTTTTCAAATTCATTTTTCTAATATGCAAAATTGTCTAGTTATGTTTCTATATCTTTCAAAAAAAAAAAAAAATAGAACAATCGTTAAGAAATTATGTTTGTTTGTTTATCATCAATAATATTGACGTACAGATTAAAAATTGTTACCGCCGCTCAACCAATCAGAGCAAACATTATTTTATCTGAACGACAATTCTTTCACATGAATCCCTAGCAGGGCGTGCCAGTCTCTGAAATACAGTCAATCATTGGCTCATTAATTGTTAACAGTGCTGGCTATTGTTATTGGGCCAGTACTAGAACAACATATCGGCCGATCTATGGTTTACAGAAAAGAGCCATTATATAGTTTACCTTTAAATGGTAAATACGGGCTCATGAATACGTAAACAAAACTTGGATATTGTTATTGAGCCATTACTGGAATCAGGATTCAATCTATATACGGTTTATAGAAAATAGCCAGTTCACTTTACTTTGGCCCATTTATGGCCCATTAATAGCCCGCTAATGGTTAATATTAATTGGCTGTTGCAGGTTATTGGGGCAGTACTGCAACGAGAAATTAGCTGATCTATGTCATTTGGTTAAAATTCACTAGCGTAATATCCATTTTAGAAAAACAATATATACCTACCTGGAAAAATTTCACCTGTAATTTA
Source organism: Diogma glabrata (assembly GCA_963693315.1). Classification (NCBI taxonomy): domain Eukaryota; kingdom Metazoa; phylum Arthropoda; class Insecta; order Diptera; family Cylindrotomidae; genus Diogma; species Diogma glabrata. The sequence continues at coordinate 13,924,058 of OY856187.1, read as the reverse complement.
GTTATTCCTTCTCGGCCAAAAGACTATGATAATAGTGATAAGGATGGTAAAAGTTTTAAATTTCTTTCTTTAGACATTTTTATTTTATTTATTTCATATTTAATTTATTTAATTATTTATACGATATTTTATATTTTGTTTAATGTCCCAATCACGTGACGGTTGTCATGCACTACTCAGCCATTGCTGCAATTATTACAACCTTGTATGGGCCATTATTGGATTTTTTTATTCTGGCTCATGAATGGCAATAATTTACTGTCCGAAGTTATTATTCAGTAAAATTACGTTAATGGCCCAGTCATGGTTGCCAGTACTCGGCCATTGTTGCATTACTGGTCGCTAGTAATGGACATTATCATAACAATGTTTTTTTTCCTCTAGTGTAAAATCATTTTCGCTAAATACCAAATTATAGTTGCTATGGTATTTTCAGGTAATTTTACAAAGTTTTTAAAACAAAGCAGCCATGAAAAAATAGAGTATGAATTGTAACAATTGAACTTTTTAATAAAAACAAAACCTGGAAAATGACTTATTTTATCACAACTGCAAAACCTGTAGTCCAACTTCAACATTTTGCAAATAAAATTCAACTTTTTGCAAATCAAATTCAATTTTTTGCTCTTCTATTTGATTTGCAAAAAAATTGAAGTTGATTTGCAAAAAGTTGAATTTGATTTGAAAAATATTGAATTTGATTTGCAAAATGTTGAATTTGAAATGTAAAAATTGAATTTGAATTGCAAAATGTTGAATTTGATTTGCAAAATGTTGAATTTGGATTGCAAAAACTGTATTTTTCAAAAATAATTAAATATTAAATACAACAAATACTAAATTACAAAATAAAAACACAAAAATTATACAAATCAAATCAAAAGTCTTACATTGATGTATATGATGTATATGATGATCCACTTCTTGCCCACATAAATGGATAGCATCTCCTTTTATGGCTAGCTCTAGAATTATTGCTTTACATCAGATGTTCATTATTTATTAACTTTTGGTCTCCATTGTAATATTTGAATTCATATCATATCTCTCTGCTATTGACTCTAATATTTTATCCATATTTTATCCTTGTTTGCTTTTGAAATTTTCAAACTGATGCAAATCTTTCCCAAAACACTTTTCAATATCCTTGGATGGAGATTGACCATTGAATATCTCAAAACGCTTATCAATCTTGAGTGGTAACTGATTTCTTTATAATATGTTCAATTATAGCTTTGTTGAATTTGTGTTCATTAACTTGAGAAATAAGTCATTTTAAAATAAATAATACAACAAACATCTTTTGGCGAGATCATTTCACATTTTATTAATTTACTAGCAGAACCCGGCGTGCTTTGCTACGCTTTTAAATAAAGCTTGTGCACAGACATTTTGTTTACGTAGTAGCAATGATTTCAAAAAGTGGTAATGAGAATGATAGCATAATTTTTAATTTATCTTTTTAAAAATATGGATGAAAAATAATCAGCACTCTAGCTGATCAGTTCGGATATATGAAAAATTAGCGATCAAATAAGTTTTCAAGTAAGCAAAAAAAAAAATTTAAGTAACTTGTTGAATTAGTAGAGGTGTGTCTCCATCTTTATATAGAACAGTATATTTATATAGAACAGTATACAGAACATAAATAGATTTACAAATGTTCGCAGTACCCATATGTTCAATGTGCTCAGTGCTCACTAAGAAAAGAGAACCTACAGGTTTCTAATGTTCAATTTCTCGATGCTTCTGCAGGTTATACATTATTTGTTGTGGCTCCATTGTTGGTTCAGATATTGAGATTATCTAGTTTTATGCCTCTATTCTGTCTACCCATACAAGGTTGTACAACTGGTCCAGTAATGGTCCATTACTGGCAGCCAGTAATGAAGCAATGGGCGAGTACCGGCAACCACGACTAGGCCGTTAACATAATTTTACTGGATGATAACTTCGGACAATAAATGGTTGCCATTCTTGGGCCAAATACCGGCAACCATGACTGGGCCGTTAAAAAAAATATACATTATTATCATATGTAAATTTAAATAAATTAAATACAAACTAATTTAAAATAAAATAGAAATGACGGAAAAAATTCAAAACTCCCTATACAACTGGTCCAGTTGCAAGAATGGCTGAGTAATGGCAAACACCGCCCTGACTCCGCCATTAAAAAAAATATAAAATAATATTTTGGATTTTTGAGATCAATTAAACTCAAGTAAGTAAAGAAGTAATTGGAATATTTTCAATTCAAAGGTATGGTTTGAAGTTTCTCAGAAAAAAACTACAATTCACATTTTACGTGTTTCGGATCGGATTCGAACCTACCCTCGTCAGTGCCCGGCTCGAATCTTTGGGCACACACGCTATCGATTACGCCGTTGAGGCGATGACAATTTCAAAGTTGAAACTTCTTCATCCACTTATTTATTTTACTTAAGTTGAATTTTTCCACTGTCATTAGACTCCATATTATGGAAATGCTTTTACATTATATGGGATTTTTTGCATTAAATTTCTAGACAATACTTTGTGTGAATTCATAGAATGGGGAACATGCAACAAAATCCCATATAATGTAAAAGCATTTCCATAATATGGAGTCTAATGACAGTGGAAAAATTCAACTTAAGTAAAATAAATAAGTGATGAAGAAGTTTCAACTTTGAAATTGTCATCGCCTCAACGGCGTAATCGATAGCGTGTCTGCCCAAAGATTCGAGCCGGGCACTGACGAGGGTAGGTTCGAATCCGATCCGAAACACGTAAAATGTGAATTGTAGTTTTTTTCTGAGAAACTTCAAACCATACCTTTGAATTGAAAATATTCCAATTACTTCTTTACTTACTTGAGTTTAATTGATCTCAAAAATCCAAAATAAAAATTTAAATTCCCTTAATGTAGTCTAATGTTAATACATATAGAACTACAAATTGACCAAGTGTCAGCCATTGATTTCACATTGATTGGAAACAATCAATAATGACTATACAATCGTGACTAGGATGTTAATTAGAATAGAAATGTTCCCCATTCTATGAATTCACACAAAGTATTGTCTAGAAATTTAATGCAAAAAATCCCATATAATAAAATAATATTTTTTATACATAAATTTAAATAAATTATTTAAAAAATAATTAAAATAAAAAGAAATGAAAATAAATTAAAACATATACCAACCTTTTCTTTATTACCATAGTTTTTCAACCGACAAGGCGATAACTAAACTATATGTCAAATTTTTCAAACTATGTATTTCTAAAAGGGATAATACTCTAGTGAAATTTAAAAATAATGACATAGAACGGCAAATTCATGGCTACAGTACTGGCCCAATAACAATAGCCAAGTAATATTTACCATTCATGGGCCAGTGCTTGGCCATTCAAAGGTAACAATATTCTGGCTATTTTCTGTAAACCATAGATCGGCCGATGATTGGTTCTAGTATTGGCCCAGTAACAATAGCCAAGTACTGTTAACCATTAATGGACCAATGCTTGGCCGTATGTCAATGTCTGGCAAAACCTACTTGGGATATAATCGTCCATACGAAAATCAATACGTTCTAAATCTAAGGCGCGCACTTTTAATGATTGAGCGTGATCTTTTTTATGGTGATTGCAAACATCAATTTAATTGACAATTGTGATCTTTTGAATTGAAATGCTAATCAGCCGTATTGTATTTATATTAAACCTTATCATCAGTATTGTATTTATATTAACCACGTAATTTCACATTGACCGACGGAGCAGATTGATTCGGCGGTAGCATTGATAATTGATTGAGAACTAAGTTCGCGAATACTACGCACAGATCTTCAATCATTTTGCTATATTGGGCAGAAAATATCATCAAACATGTGCGATTTATGTTTTTTCCCATAAAGTCCTTGTAGATGAAGAACAGTAAGCGGTCAGCATGAATCCCAAACAAAGCCCGAACTTAGTTTGGAGGTGACGTGCTGCACGTGTTATTGATGAATGATGCATACATCCCAGCATACATCCCAGCAGCATCCCGTGCTGCTTAATTGTAGCACGCTAAAACTGAAATGCTGCCTTTATTAAAGTACTTTCTAACTAACGTATTTGACTGATTTGACGTATATACCGTATTCCAAGTTTATGTGCGATCGAACATACAGAAGTAGCAAAGGATTAATATGGAGCAACCATCCATGCTTAAGGAACTATTTCCATGTTCCCGTTTCGCATATCTATATGTTGTTACCTTACCACCATCTGCTGCGGCTCTTCTTTTATATAAAGGATATTCATCGTTTCATGTAACTGAATTTCCTGTAACTGACTGAATCCTTGATGATATCACTTTGCGTACTTTGGATTCAGTGGATTCAGTGTTCTGGAAAGATCATGTTACATATTTTTCGTCACAACGTCCTACAAATATTTATCGAAGCTGGCATCGGATATTTGCCGTGTGCATTTGAGATGATTTTGTGTATGTGCGTTAGTTGTGAATAACCGTCATATTAAATTGGCTCTCGCAAATAAACTGGTACTTCAGAGAAAAGCTTGGTTTGATTTAAACGAATGAATATTAAACGTTCTGTTTCGAATGTTTTTGCATACATATCTACCATGTATTGGTGAATCAATTGACGGCATTTCCAAATGTGGAAATCTTCCCCTCGAATCATTAATCCTTCTTTTATTGACAAAAATATATCCCGGTTGAAATTCATTGCCGACTTTATTAATTGTCACTTCGTTTATTGTTCGAGCATTGAATCTTCTCACATGTCCTCTAGCAGGCGTTTTGTCAACCTGAACTATTGAAACTTATATATGTATGTGAACATCATGTCAACTGCTGTTTTGAACAAATGCAATAAATGGTTTTTTGAAATCTGGTTTTCAAACAAACAAATTATCAAAATGCCATTCGGTGTGGATGTATTTGGTATAATATACAATAGAACCAATTTCCATGCAATGAGCAAAAATGAAATAGAACATTTTTATGACCGTATGTATATAAATCTATGTATATATATATATATGTGTTGAATGGTCTAGTGGTTAGCACTACTTATATGGGTGATCACCAATACATAACTAATCGATTAAATTAAGTCTTTAAGTGAAACTCGACCATAAAAAGTTTGAATTGAGATTAACGCAGGTAAGGGACACTTGTGCTTGTTGACAGCTTATGTACATTTCTATATGAAACACATATCGCTAAAAAGACACTGTATATAACCTTTCTGTATTTGAATGCAACGTTGTGTCCAAATTTCAAGAGAATCGACCCAGTACATTCCTAGATTGCCTATTTTGAACCAACTAACATTTACATTTTTATTTATCAATATAAAGATAGAAGATGTAGATAGAAGAAAGATAGATAGATTAATAGATTGATCAGTTATCGACTACTGAGAATTGAGGGGTATTCCAGTACTAATATCGCAAATAAAAAATGGAGGTTGGTAATAAAAGGGGGAAATTAAGGATTATATGTATTTTGTAATGTCAAATCATAAAAAAAATAAAAATAAAAAATTTTGTCTGAAAAATACAAAATATTTTGGGGGGGAGGTACATCATGCTGTTGTGGTTCATTTAAAAAAAAATTAAAACCTACATCATCAAAGAAACTAGCAAATGGGTTACAATTATCCATCGTTCCATCTTTTTTGCTAACAATCCTCCTTACGTCGATCATAAACTTTACATTTTTCAGATAACACTTCATAAACTGCACCTAAATCTTGAAATTTAGAGGCGATGCCTCTGGATCATTTATGTTTTTATTCGGATGTAATTATTTAATTAATCGTAGATATGCTTTTTTTATAATATATGAATTTTTTTGATTTTATAGCACCAAAAATTTAATAAAAATCACGACTTACTGCTGTTATAAAAAATAGAAATAAAATTAAAAATTAAATTAACAACAATGTTGACCACATTTTGAATTGTCTGAATATTTCAACTAAAACAAATTATTTGTTATCACAATTATTATTTAGAAATATTTAATTTATCATTTATAATGAACTTAATACATATTCATTCAATTTCACTTTGAGTCAAACACAAAATCACAACAACTCTTGATTTTAAAAATATAACATCCAATCTAAAAACATAACATTTGAACGAAGTATTTATAGTAAGATCCTCCATCCTTTGTGTCTTTCTTTACTCTCCCTTTCATCGTACACAAATGAATAATTTTCACATATCATCGCAATATGAAATGTCAATATCATCTCACCAAATAACTTCTCTAAAAGTAAATAAATTTGAGCAACTGTATTACACCTACATGTAATACTATCACTAAGCTTTACAAACAAAAAATGTTCGTCATTTATATAGACCAAAAAAACATGTATTACTAATTGACATTGTGACGCATCAAAATATTATTGATAAGCATAAATGTTTTATTGTTTGTTTTATTTTAAAGGCCATCCGAGCAATAAATTTGCAAATTATTAGCGGATTTTATCAAATATGAATAGTTTTATTTTTAGTGATTTTGAATTCTTTTAAAGTATATAAAGTAAAGTATATACGAAATATATACTGCCAGACAGTATTCTTTTCTTTTTATTTATTTTCCCATGATTATGTGAAAATTAAAAAAAATTACAATACCAAACAAGGAATTTTATTGAAAAACCAAATTTGCTAACATTTATTTTTGGATTGAAAAAGTTTTGTTTATTTTGACTAGGGCCTAGGTAGGCAGTTGGTTTTGATCCAAATTGAGCAATTGATATAAAAATACACTATATGTGTTATTATGGTTTTCCATATTATTCACTGTTTGTGTGCTTTTGTAACTTTTGAATTAAAATGCAATATTTAAAAATATACTTTTTTAATATGTTTATTTTTAAATTTTTTATTTTATTAATAATAAAAAATATAAAATAAAATATATGGACTTGTTAAAATACATAAAGAAAATACATAAAGAAAACCACTTAGACCTGTGGTATGTAACATAAATTCACCTTGTTATAATCTTTCTAAATTTATTAATAGTATTTTAAATAATTTGACAAAAAATAGCTTAATAAAGATTAAAAACTCTTTTAATTTCAAACAAAAAATTAAGACAATAGTTTTACCATCAGATAGACAATTTCTTTCGATGTTGTTTCTTTATTTACTAATGTGCTGGTGGATTTGGCTTGTGACATCATTAAAAATAAATGGAACATTATGGAGCAATATACAAAAATCAACATGGAAGTTTTCATTCAACTTATTAAATTCTGTGTGGATTTGTGGAAGATAATAATTATTTTCAATTTAATGGAAAATTTTATAAACAGAAATTTGGACTTGCAATGGGAAATCCACTTTCTCCAATACTTTCGGATATTGGATTGGAAGAATTATTTACAACTACAAATATGTTGTATACACCAACTTTCCTTTTTAAATATGTTGATGATATAATCACAGATATCCCTTTGAAATGATTGAACAAACTTTACATCAAATCAATAGTTTTCATCCTAGAATTCAGTTTACAACAGAAAAGGAAAATAATTTTTCTGTACCCTTTCTACTAGACTTGTTGGTAACAAGAGAAAATCAAAAATTAACAACAGATTTGTATTTTAAACCAACTTCAACCGGTAGAATACTAAATTATAATTCCAACCATCCATTTTCTATGAAGAAAAATATTGCGGTTAACTTTTTCAAAAGGATACTTATGTTAAGTAATAAAAAACATCATTCAAAAAATATTAAAATTGTTAGAAACGTATTAGAAACTAATAATTATCCAGATTTTGTTATTAAACATGCAATTAAGAAAGTTAAACATGAAAATAATTTGCTGACAACAGAAAATATAGTAGAAAAAGAACAAATTGAAACAACTCAACATTATTTTAGTTTAAAATATATATGAAATTTATCAGAAAAAATAAAATCAATAGCCAAACGGTTCAACATTCAAATATCTTTTAAACCTATAAATAAATTACAAAAAATTAACACAAAACTTAAGGATCCAATTAATATATGGGATAAGTCTAACCTAGTATATAAAATTAAATGTAAACCACCTTATAATGGATGCTATATTGGTCAAACTAGCAAGAAATTAAGAACAAGATCCAAACAACATCTTACTGACTATCAGAATATGATAATAGAACATTGTCAAAACCCAAATATTAAAAAGCAAAATAAACGAAAAACTTTAAATTTAAAACATTTAAAATATACTGATAGGAAGACATATACAAATCATGGTCAGACTGCATTAGTAACACATGGGCTTGAAAAGTTTAAAGAGGGTGATAATGATCATTTTAATTTTGAAGATATAGAAATTTTATTTACTGAACATAATAAAGAAAAAAGAGAATTTATAGAATCTACAGAAATTCTGAAACACAACACAAGCATTAATATAAGAACTGATTTGAGGAAGGTAAGCGATGTCTATTTTCCAGTTTTGAAAAAACATTTTGCTAAACAACTCACAAACTAACAAACATATTGGGTCATTCCATTTTAAAGTAAACCTTCAAGTTAAATTTTTTTCTTCACAAAACTGTAACTGTGACCTATAATTTTTTTTCCTATAACTTTTTTTTAAAATATATTTACTATAAAATATGGCAATAACTGTTAAAATTCCAATATTGTTATTTTGTTTAGAACGCAATTAAGCGCATGGTTGTGAAAAAGGCGTAATATACGAATTAAAATATATCTAAAAAGAATATAGCATAGCACAAATATAATAAACTGAATTGTTTTAGACTTTTTATTTTCTGTAAGCTAAAGTTTGAAGTGTCTGAATTAGACTGCTTTGTTTTCCAAATAAATGAGGTAAGCATTCTAAACACATGAATTCTTTTGTGTTACGTTAGTCACACATCATTTAAATCAAAAGCGTCAATTTATGAAAAACTAACATATTTTTTAAAAAGTTATTGGCTTTTTTAAAAAATACATTAATTACATTGAAGAAACTTATCAATAAATTTTATGTACATTTTCAACATCTAGAGAATTTTGGTTCATAATTTAGGTGTTAATTTCATGGTATAAATAATGTTACGTTAGTCACATTTAAATTTTTATTTAAAAAATATCTAAAAATTTTAATTTAAATAAAAAAGCTTTCTGATTTAGATAAATAAACTCGATTAACATTTTAAAAAGTCAACAAGTGCTTAAAATAATCTTTACTATTTTAGTTATAAGGAAACAAAGTTGTGAATTTCGGTATAAATGTTACGTTAGTCACTTTGGAATGACCCTATTAGCTTTTTCTTTTATTCATTTTCTATTGAAAAATTTTTTTCTAGTAATCATTTTTTCTGATTTTTCCTTTTCATTGTTTTTTGAATTAATTGTACATAAGTTTTTGATTTGAAAAGTGTTTTTTAATTGTTTAAAATAATTTAATTTTTGATATTTTGTAAGTTTTATGATTTTCAAATTTTTTTATATTATTGTGCATCATATGTTCTGTTTTTCTAGTAAACTTTACCCTGATGATGATTGTCATACAATCGAAATAAAGGTGATTTTTGAAAATAAAAATAATTGTTTAATTTTGAAAAATCTTAAAATTCGACTATAAAAAACTTCAGATAAAACAAATAAATTAATAAAAAAATATTGAAAAAAGTCGAATAGATAATAAATATTGATTTTTTAATCATAAATTTGAAATTAAAAATAATATAAACTTCCTTATAGTAACAATTTTGAATTAGAGTTTTTATTTTACTGAATATCGATTTCGACTTACGTCATCTTCAGTTCTTAAATTATTATTCAAAATTGTTACTATAAGGAAGTTTATATTATTATTAATAAAATAAAAAATTTAAAAATAAACATATTAAAAAAATATATTTTTTAATATTGCATTTTAATAAAAATACAGTTAAATAAACCAGAATCAAAAGAAATCAATTCATTGGACTGGTGTATTATGTACATATGGATGAAAAACGTGTTCTAGACAGAGTTGTGAAAACTTGATTATTTTTTATTTGCCTGAAACTTGGCATATAACGTCGCTTTAATAATGAAACAACGTATGCTATTTATACGTTGTTTTTATATAATAGGTGCGCTGCATTACCCATAAGGGCATCTTTGAATTGGCGTTTTTACATTTTCGAATTATTTTATGACTGGGGGTAAGAATTAATAAATTATAAATTAACGTCCATGCAAATGCATGCGCACATCAAACTTTAAACTCAAATATCTCGAAACTATACTTTTGCGTATACGTCATTTCATTATTAAAGCGACGATAAGTAGTATGGACAAACTAAAAAATACCGCTTATTTTAGAATTTTTTTAAAGTGCTTAGTTTGAGCATAGGGGGCACCCCAACATGCATGAAAAATGAAAATTCTGCCAATCCAATGTATCTTTGAAATTAAATTGCTCAAGAACGGCTATACCGATTTCATCCAACTTTTTTTGTTTGATAGATGATTAGTTAGTCCTTTGAAAAAAAATTAAATGTTTTTATAATTAATTTTAAAATAAAAATATTGAAAAAACTTTTTTAAAGATGGCGCTAGGGTCGAAGATCAATTGGAATTTAATTAATTTTTTTTCTGAAAATAGTTCTATTCTTACTCTAAAATATATCAAATTAACTCAGAGGCGTTAATTTTCGTTCTTGAGATATTTAATTTTAAAGATTTTTGTACGACTGAAATTCGAATTTTTCTTCATTTTTTCAAACAACTTCCATTAACAAAAAATTTTAAAATCAATTAAATTTTAACTTTTTTTTAAATATAGCTCTAACCTTACTTTAAAATACAGTCAACCCTCCTACAACGCGACAGATACGTTCTAAGAAAACGTCGCGTAATATGAAATCGCGTTGTAAGAGACATGAACTCTATTGAAAAAAAGAGGTTAGGTTCCTAGTATAAAAAACTGCATTTAACTTAATAAAATGAAACTTTAATGAGTTAATATTTAAGATTTTTTTAGAAATCCTTCGATGAAGTTATAATAAATTAATAAAATTCAACAAAATAATTCACGTTTTTAAAAATTAAGGACTAAATAAAAATACAAATTTATAAAAATTGAAATATAAAAAAATATGTTGATGCGTATTATTTATGCAAATTCTTCTTCATCGGATAAGAGGATTCTGCCGCGAACGTTTTGCTGGTTCTATATCCAGAATCTGTACTATTGGAACAAGAAATAGGTTCGTTAGTCCTTGCAATCAATTTCGGCTTGGTCAAAATCAGTTATTAAGGATTTTTTTCTTTTTGCGTGTAAATCTTTATAAATTTCGTCAATGGCGAACAGGCAATTTTCTAAATTTCTTCTTAATTTTTTAGCTCTTTCTTCCAGTGGATCAATCTCTAAAAAATAATTCGCTAACTTCTTCGCCATATCTAAACCGTTTTCTAAATCTTTTGTAGTAAATTTCTTGGATTTATCTTCATTCTTCATTTGATACATTTTCAGAATTACTATCTACAATCAGCAGTGTTTTACTGACTATTGCAACCAAATCTGCTTCGTTTATTTCATCCTCTGTGTGTAATTAATCAACGCATCGCGTTCGATTGCATGTGCAATATTCAGTATTTTTCCAAATGCATCCTGAGTTGGCTCAACAGCACCTCTTTGATTTACCATTTCCGGTAATAAGACTTTACAACAAGTATTAAACGTGGATTGGCGCATTTCTTTAACTGATGCCGTAACAATTTCCACACAATCCGAAATTGAGAACTGTTTTCAAACTTCGCTGATTGGTATTATTTGTGGTGTCTATTCCGTCTAAAATTAGTTGAAACAACTTAAGGATATAAATTGATTTGAAATTTGCTATGATGCCTTGATCCAAAATCATTAAATAAATTAGCAGTTAAATGCAAAACAGGAACGCTGTTATTGTCTCCGGGTTTGCGTGCTTCTTCCTTGCACGTGTGTTAACGATCCAGTTGTGCAACGGATCACGCAAAATGATTAGCAAATGGGCTGGATGAAGGTGGGCTTTTGATGTACCGTGCCGATGATTAGTTTGGCTGGGAACCCATTCATATAGCTCAGTCGCCAGCGGATCCGTCTGAATACTGGGCGACCTCCAGGTACTTTTTGCCTTGTTCAATAAAATTTCTTTTCATTCTAAATTTACTTTAACTGTAAAATACACATATTTTGGTATTTAAACAAAACAACCCATGTCAAATTTTAAACATTGCAAGAAAAGTGATTTGTTTTAAAGTATATATTTTTTAATCGTGTTGTAGGAAAAAAAAATCGCGTTGTGAGAAAAAATGCCTCAATTTAAGAAGCGCGTTGCAGCGAAAACGCGTTATAGAAGTGTCGCGTTGTAGGAGGGTTTACTGTATATCAAATTTACAAAGAGGCGTTAATTCGTGTTCTTGAGATATTTAATTTTAAAGATTTTTAGTCCGATTAAAATTCTAATTGTTCGTTATTTTTTCGAACAATTTATATCATCAAAAAATTTTAACAAATTAGAATTTAAATCAGTAATCAGTAAATATTTGTAATTCTTTGTTTCTTTTATATCAGTAATTCTTTGTTAATGGAAGTTGTTTGAAAAAATGAAGAAAAATTCGAATTTCAGTCGTACTAAAAATCTTTAAAATTAAATATCTCAAGAACGAAAATTAACGCCTCTGAGTTAATTTGATATATTTTATAGTAAGGATAGAACTATTTTCAGAAAAAAAATTAATTAAATTCCAATTGATCTTCGACCCTAGCGCCATCTTTAAAAAAGTTTTTTCAATATTTTTATTTTAAAATTAATTATAAAAACAATTAATTTTCTTTCAAAGGACTAACTAATCATCTATTAAACAAAAAAAGTTTGATGAAATCGGTATAGCCGTTCTTGAGCAATTTAATTTCAAAATGACATCGGATAGGCAGAATTTTCATTTTTCATGCATGTTGGGGTGCACCCTATGCTCACACTAAGCACTTTAAAAAAATTTTAAAATAAGTTGCATTTTTTATTTTGTTCATACTACTTACATGTCAAGTTTCAGGAAAATCAAAAATGGTCAAGTTCAAATTTCGACTTTTTCATCTGCGTAGATCATGTTTTTCATCTATGAGGGGAGAATACTATCGCAAGGACATTTCTGGGGCAGCCAAATTAGAGGGGCCAAATATTTCAATACTGTTAATCGTTGTATCACCAGCATGACCACAGTTATGACCGGACCTGTTGAATATACAAATATAAGCCCAATTCAATTTATTGGTTTTGACGAGTATAGGAGAGAGTAGATACTGTCGATGCAAATGCTGAATAAGTAGAGTAGACCGACCCATTTTTGTACGGTAAAGTATAAAATGTTAGTTTTTCTTTTATGCTCACTGCTTAATTCTTGAATCGACCTATACTGAATATCCAAACCAAAAATTGGGTCAATTGTGCATCCGAGAGCTAGCGCTTTTACATACTGCAGTAAAAAAGATACACTATTTGTTAGCTAATAATACTTATATCTCAAAAACGCTTTAAAATATGCAAAAAGTTAGATCAAACCTAAGTAACCTAACTTTTTTCTCAAAATTTCAACAAACACGTTTTAGTGAAACTCTGAATTTAGCTAAATTTTTTTCAAAATGGTTACGTTGCTTTCAGTGACATTTAAAAAAAAGTTGCCAAACAAAATATTAGATTTTTTTCTAAAATAACATTTATTTAGAACACACAACTTTTACTCAAAAACACAAAAGTTTTAGAGGTATAAAGTTCTGTTATTTTAAGCATTTTTTCAAATTTTCAATCTAATTTAAAATTATATTTCCAAAAAAAACATTTAATAAACTAAATATACTAAAATCAATTAATTACAATATCATATTAACTAAAAAATTATTTGGAGCCAAAAATATTTTGGAAAGTGCTGAAATGAGTTTCAAGCATTTTAGTCTTAAAATTACTGCAGTCTTGGAAATATTTTAAAAGCCGTGTTGCTATGTTTTTGTGTTAATTCATTGATATTCTCAAAAGGTTTGTGAAAATAGTACATTATGATGCTAGGACGTAAAGCTAAAGATTTTGGATGGATGTGGAGTTTGCAAATCGAGGCGCTAGCCGAGATTTGCACCCACATTAAGTCCAAAATAGCTTACGTCCGTGCATCATATACTATTTTTTATTCGCCGCAAGCAAAATATTTTAAGAAAATTTGTTTATTCTAAATTAAAATTATAAATTTTCATAAATTTTAAAATAAAAATATGTGGAACAAGTAACCTTTGACAAAATATTTATTATTTTTTCCAAATTATTGTGTAGCTATGACAACAAATGATAACAACTATTTTAATTGGATAATGAAATTTTGAATTTAAGGGTTGCTTTGATGAAAAATTTTATTTCTCATAGAATTTAAACAAATACAAATGCTTTTTACTTTTTTGGACGTAGCTATGACAACAAAATAAATAGTTGAAAAGTGCTACTTTAAAGCCGCAAATCACAGTAATAAAGTAATACTTTAATATGTAGGCGAATAAAAAACTCATTATTTGAAAAGTAGTTCAAAAAATTTTAGCTATAAATTTATGGCAATTCTTGAAACTTCTATTGTCCGGTTATAGAGATGCATCATTTAATCGGCCAATACTTTGCTAAACAGTCCATATTTTTTATTTACTTAAATGATATGCATGACTTTGTACTTGTTTAAATGGTATTGAGATAATCTAAGTATATTATATGTTCTGCACGTTCCAAATTCGGAAGTACTATACGATGACCTAAAATTAAATGTAATACCAGAAAATAGGCCAACCGAAATTCTAGATTTTTACTAGACTTGAATTTTGAATATATGTTAAAAATTATTAAGCAAGCAATTAAACTCAGGTATCTATATAAGGAAAATAATTTGAACTTTTCAATTCAAAAGGATATTTTGGATTTTTCTTAGGATATTTTTTCGATTGCAAGATTAAAATTGAAATTTGGTTTCCAATAATCCAGCTAATAATCTTGACCATGTGACGCAATATCTTCCTCCTTGATTAATGTTTAGATATAAAGTTATTTGAAAGTTTAGTTTCTCCAAGCAAGCAATGGCGTGCCATCATTAAGTAATATTCCATAACTTAGATTGGGAGTGCTATATCGTTGACTCAAAAGAGTTCATCTGCCATATGATATCTTTTTGACTGGTTAAACCTTATACTGCTGGTTTATATTCGAGTTTGTCACACTCGTAGGTCTATAAAATAAAAAATTTTCAAATCAACAAAATCTGATCCGTTGATCTGCTGAAACGTTGCACACATGATGGTTTGACACATCTTATATTATGGACACAAATCGACACATCGTAAGCCAATACACGATTGTCAAACGTTGCCTTTTGAATGTGTTTGGAGTGTTATCGTTATTTTGATATAGAGATTATCATAGTCATAGAGATTATCTGTTATAAACGGCTTTTTTACGAAATGTTATACTGTATAAATCTACACGATTTGTTGTACTGAACAAAAAAGTTAAAGTAATGACAACCTCATCTTGAAGTTAGCAGTTTATATTTCAAACAAAGAAAAAATGATTGCAAATAATTTAACGGTTATTGGTACAACTGCATGAAAAATTTTGATTTTTTGAGAACAGAATGAAGTTTATTTAATATCAAAGATTTCATGCAATATAACAGTAGTTGATTAAGGTAAAAACTATTTTCATGAAAACAAATTTTTTTAGCCTGATATCATGAATAATCCATTTCAAAATTGAAGTATTTGAAATCAATTGAGCTACAATTAAAGTTTCACATAAATATTACGTGCGGTAGCCTCAACTACACCGTTCCTTACCTGTACAGCTGTTGCTGCGAGGTTGAGACAATCCCATTTCGATTGGAATAGAATATTTAGCTGTGGTTTTATTTACTGTACGCAGAAGAATATGGACTATAATTATTTAAAATTATTTATTTTATTGGGTTAGTTATGTGAACACTCTGTTAAAATAATTGACAAACCTGAATGGAATTACTTTATTATTCTTAAATTCATAACTGTAATTTGGTCCCAGTACTTTGAAATCCGACAACCGCATATGCCTAAATCATTCTGTGTTTTACGTGGAGAGATCTGGTGAAACCAAATCATGTTTGAGCTCCCATTGATCGAGCTAAATTTTACAAATATTTATATGGTGCTAAATCTATCCTAAATTTATTTTTGGTGGAGAAAATGGGCAAACCAAGAAAAAAATTAAATTCTGCTTCAATCAAAAGATTAATTTATTTAATGTTTTTTTTGAGGCGGAAAACATGTGTCAATGCGAATCTCGCTTCACATCCAGCACATGGCATAGAAACTTAAATGACAAAAAGATTTTCTATAATTGGGCAAACGCAACAAAGTCAGGTTATATAATTGTTTTCGTATAATAATAGTTATTTATGTACCAAGGGTGTAAACTTAAAAATTTCATCTCGAATGAGAATTTGTTGCCCGAGACATGAGTTGTGAGCAACAGCTCGCTAAGGCTGAAATTATCTTTAACCGTAAAGTAATAAAGAGAGGGTGTAATGTAACAGAAGCCAAAGTGTTTCAGTTAATAGAGGGAGTAATAGAGGGCAAAAAGTTATGTTTTATGCAAACTAAAGGAAGTGTAAAATAGTATTATGTATAATATTATTATATGTAGGAAATATACAATTTTTTTTGCTATCTTGGCGATATTTTGGTGAAAACCACAAATATAGTTGGCCGTAATGGCTAAACAATCATGTTAGCTATAATAAGAACTCGAAAATGGTTGCGGGTTGAAACGATTGGATTTTTATAAAAATAGTTCAGAAACCTTGACCCTGGAAATCTCTTATTTATCACAGAAAAATTTATATCAAAAAAATAAATTAAGTTCTGAGTATAACAAAAACTAAATAATATAATATAAAAAAAGAACTAAAATACAAAAATTATCTAAATCAAATCAAAAGGCTTACATTAATTAGTTGTCTTGTTCTAAAACTAGTCCTGTGGAACAAATGTTGATTGTAGGCTGTCACAAATTACATTTCAAATATCACTTATTTAAAAATCTGGAGCGAAGACGACGCCATAGACGCTTTGTGGAATGCAATACTCTATGTTAATCACAACCAAGATGAACAAAATCAAAAGATGAACCAGCATGACAATCATACATATAAGAATCATTTGTAATTAAATCATTCATTAGCACCTGCTCTTCTAAATCATCACTTGATGCCCCCCCCAAAAAAATTGTACATATATGTTTCGCGTTGAAATAAATCTATCTCGTTCAAATATTGACGACGAGCTAAATTGTATGCGCTAATTTACAAATTCGAGCTATTTTCACCTTTTCGGACACAATTTCGGTCATTCAATTCATATTTCCGTTGCATTTTTCTCAGCCACTATCGAATTAATTTTTTTTTCAGTAAGCCCAACAAACAATTTCCAACCGTTGAGCCTAGCGGTTGCAAAAAACCGTCACAGGACTAGTATTTCACCGATCATTTTCAACTTTATTAGAAATTTTTGGGAATTTATCTATTACTTCTTAACGGTTGCTATTTGAGAGTTATGAAACAGTAAAAAAACTAAAATATCATATCGGCTGAAATGTGTTTGTGAAATAACGGTGGGTTAACCACCCGTATAAACTATCAACATTTTGCGGTTAACTAACCGTTATTCGTTTTGAGTTTATAAGTCGTGGAATTTCGGTTAATAATAATACTGATTTTAACAGTTTTTTAATTACATAAATTTAACCTTTTAATTTTAGTTGTTTGTTATGGACTAACTAACGGTTTTTGGTTGGTAAAATTTAACTAAAATAATAAGTTTTTAAACATCAGTCAAGAAACTGCTAGCAAACTATCGCAATATAACTCTGTTAAATTCTTGGTTTGGAAACGGTTATTAACTCAATAGTTTAAAACCGTTTTTTTGACATTTAATGATATACATAAAATAAAACAAATAATTTTTAATATTAGCAGAATTCATAAAAAATTGCTATTTTACGCAGCGATTTGCGAATGTTTTTTTCCATTATGCCTAAAAACAAAGTAAATAAGCATGGGTCATCTAATTTTCGGAGATCGACCAAACCATTTACGCGGGCTACAACATATTATGGAAAAGTGAAAGTGATTAAAAATGCTATTTTAACGAATTTCGGTGTTGATGGATTGCCAAAGGATGCGAGAACGTTTTTATCTACGCCGTCGATATCAGTCGTCAATGGGCTATGGAATGTATTGGCATTATGGGTTAAAAAGATGTTTAAAAACCATATTTAGTGATATTCAACAGCCATATGAGCTTTTGGTTTCATTTAACATCGATGGACTTCCACTTTACAATAGTTCTTTAACAGAATTTTGGCCAATATTATTCAAATTTGTAAATATGCCAAATAGCAACCCCATGATAATTGGCATATATAGTGGGGTAAAAAAACCAGATCCACAAGAGTATTTGGGAGAATTTGTCAAAGAACTTGTTGACTGTCTGCAAAATGGCGTTGTTGTATGTCAGCAAAAAATTTCAATCAAAGTGAGATGCTTCATTTGTGATACACCGGCAAGAGCATTTGTTAAAGGTACTGTTTATTTTAATTCCCAAAATGGCTGCATGAAGTGTACTACAATCGGCGAATATTATAACGAAGGACATCACATGAGTTTTCCCCGAATCGATTGCCCATTGAGAACTGATAAGAGCTTTCGTAATAGAGAAGATCCGGATCACCATAAATGTGAATCAATGCTTGAGGCACTGCCCATTGACATGGTTGAAGATTTTATAATTGCAGACTCGTTACATTTGCTAGATCTTGGTAAAAATATGTTTAATTTTTGATATTTATTTAACTAGGATGGACTCGCGGTAGTTTCAATTTTCGAACAAAATGGTCTGCAGTGCAGATTGTAGAAACCTTTAGGTTGCTTGTGAGCTATAATAAATATAGACCTACTGAAATACATCGCGCAATAAGAGGTCTAGATTGCTTAAAGTTCTGGAAAGGGCTCGAGTTCCGTACATTATCTATCCGTACCGTACTATCTGCTTCTGAATCATCTTCATGAATGATTACAAGTGTAAATGACATTCTAAAAGCAACAAATTTGTTGTTAATTAAATATAAATATATAATATAAATTTAAAGACAATATCAAACCACCTTTATTTTTAAATTTAAGGATTTTGAAAAACTACAAACTGCACACTATTTGAATATTCTCACTTAAATTATGATATTTTACGTTTAACTTAGTTCAAACAAAACCTACGTTGTCAAAACGCATGACCTGATAACCGGTATTTTAAACCAAAAACAAATAAACAAAAAAACAATAGTTAAAATCCACCATAGACCAAGAGCCCGCGACAGCCAGACCTTCGTTATTTTATAAAAGCTGAAAGTTTTTCTGCGCATACCCACTACTCAGGTAGGAACGATTAGCAACATATGAAATTTGGATAATGGTGGTTTTGACAGGGAGCAGGTATCAAAAGATCCTCCAAAGTTTCGTGAAAGTATAAAAGGTAATTTTTTTATATATTCTTCGGGATAGTATCAGAAGTCACGTCACCCATTGCCAGACACTTACTATCGTGGTAACCCCCTGCCAGACACCCTTAAACTTTAACAAATTGATAGTGTTTAAGGGTGTCAGGCAGGTGGTTACCACGATAGTAAGTGTTTGGCAATGGGTGACGTGACTTATAATACTACCCCGAAGAATATATAAAAAAATTACCTTTTATGCTTTCACGAAACATTGGGGGCCCCTTTGTTACCTGCTCCCTGCCAAAGCCACCATGATTCAAACTTCATATGTCGCTAATCGTTCCTACCTCAGTAGGGGGTATGCGCACAGAAACTTTCAGCTTTTATAAAATAACGAATGTCTGGCCGTCGCGGGCTCTTAGTCTATGAGCTTATGAACGGTTTTTGGATGCCTTAAAATTGACTGTTCAAATGTTATGATTTATAAACCATATTCTTTTGTTGAAAAGAAAACAGTGAATAGCTGTAGTTAGTAGACGGTTTGTTTTGAGCTTAAGCAAACCAAGCAATAATTTTAGTTGAGCAACGGTTTTTCGTAGATCACAAACGAACCAATCGAAAACGAAAACTGGCATGGCTGTGGCCATTTGTAAAATATGCAATGCTATTCACACGGTTTCAAAACCGCTCTAAAACGTAAAATCAAAACTGTATAATGAAAAAGTATTAATTTTTTTTTGGAATTGGCTTTTATATGTAGCGCACTATAATTTTTCGAGACATAAAGATAACTTTTACAATAAAATTTCATTCGCACATTATTTTTATACGTACAAATGCGCAACATGACGAAAATAATATTCCATAGATTCCTCATTCAAATTTTCTATTATTTAAATATTGGACTTAGATTTTAATTATACCTTAAAAATATATCACATCGAAAACAAAACGTTTACAAAAACATCGTTGCCAAACTGATAACAGTTTGGAAAAATCAAATGTCAAAGGAGTAAGTTAATAGATTACAAACCGCTTCTTAACTGTGGATCCACCGTTACAGAACCGTTTTAAGTTGACTTAAAACGGTTTTAATTATACAACAAATAAAATTTAAAGTAAATTTTGTCAAATGCAAAAACCGTCAGCAAACCATTTTAATCACCGTTTAAAGATTGTCAATAAATTGTATTATAGTTTTTAGTGATACGCACAAAACGGTTCAATAACTGACGCACAACGGTTTTTAGTACTGTTGGTTAACCATTATTTAACGTTTATACAATTGCTAATCCATACCCATTTATCGTTGTGGGATGGTTATAAAACCAATTTAGCGGTTTGTTATTTACCGTATAGTTGAAATCGGTCGATCAGATAACGGTTGCAGGACGGTTAATTGTTTGTTGGGAGCCGAATGGTAAAACATCGGTTTCGCTATCTTCGAAGTCGTTTTCTAATCCAAATACGCTCTTATTTAAAAATACAAAAATATTTTATCCAAAATCAATTAAAAATGTTGAAATGTATTTGGATTATTTGTTTAATTTTTTCAAAAACTGATGCTAGTTAAACTTCTTAATTATAGACAAATCTTAATAAAAGCAACGAAAACTAACACTATGTCAATAAAAACATAAATTTTAAAAATAAATTAATTTAACAACTTTAATATGAACAAATTAAAAATACATTTTCTTGTACCGCAATCACTGTACTGTACTATTTGATTTCAATTTAAATAATAATCTGGCCAAACGAAAATGGACCAGTATTAATAGTAAGACTCTTCAGTATTTTGTTTTTTTTCTCTTATTTCTTTCTCGTATATAAATAATCAATAATTTCTCCCTCCATATATCATCCGAACAAAAATTTATTCAAACGAGAAAATGTTCCCCTCCAACATTCTATTAATCATAAATGAACAAAACTGTATTCTATCTACATATAATATTATGAGCTTTACATAACCAAAAATTTATATGTAGACACAAACAAGTATTACTAATTAGTATTGAGTGCAATGAACTACAAAAATGTTAAAATATTATTGATATACATATAAATGCTTTTATGTCTATTTGATTTTACTGGTCGCACTTGAAATAAATTGGAAAATTATCAGCAAATTTCTTTGTATATATGAATACTCTTACTTTTAGAGAAATATTCGAAAGAGTCCGTCGTTACAGGGTTCGAAATTAAAACTGAATGTTTAGTGCAGTGTATTTAAAGCACTGAATGTGCATAAAACTGCAGTGTATTTAAAGCAAATATACTGTAGACCGTGAAAATATTTTAAAACTCCCCGAATATTTATTTGTAAATTACCAAATTAGTTAATCGTTAAATCTTTCATTGGACGAATAAAATCGAACCCCGAAATTGATTCAGCAACTGTACAGGTTAAAACGGTGTATAGTTGAGGCAATCGAACGTTAACGTTCGCATAGTTCGCAATCGCAACCCAGGTAGGAACCGGCGACCCAAGCCTTGGCTAGTTAACTCCGGTTTTAGTCTGGGCCAGTTGTAAATGCCTAAACTGAACCAAGATTCAGTTTATTATATTACACGTTATTCGCCAGCTGGTTATGCATTGTTTTAGTGATTGTAAGTTTCATGAAATATTTCAAAAAAGTTTTGTATGGGTGTTTTGTTATGCCAGATTTTGTCTGATTTGCCAGACTTGGCCCAAGTCCGATTTGCCAGACTAGGCCCAAGTCTGATTTGCCAGACTTGGTCCAAGTCTGGTTTGCCAGTCTTGGCTCTAGGACATCATTCCAAGCTTGGGCCGTTTGAAAATGTTAAGTCTGGCCCAAACCCCAAAAGCTGTGGCGCGGGCTTGGCCCAGGCTTGGCCCATTAGCTAATTCTTACCCGGGAAGGTCAATTTCTTTCATAGAAATATAGTTATTTACTTAACATTCAACTATACTGTTATATTGTATGTAAATGTAACACTTTTAATCTTAGATGAACCTCAATTTGTTGTCAGGATAAACCTTTAACTGTACTTGTCCCAATCACCGTCAAATGTTTGAAAGGATTTTTTCAGAAGATATTCTCAGAAACTTATCTTGCAAGCTAACCTGTGCTTTTGAGATGTTTTTGATATGGAAAGCTTTTTCTTTTATGAATTGAAATTCTTGTCGTTTTTTTTTCAGAACCAACATTTGTAAACCGCAAAACCAAATTTCGTAAAACCATTTTTAAAGAACTTGTGGCGAATATCAAAACTAAAATCATTTCTCAAAAAAATTTAAAGTTTAGCAGGCGATGATTTAGTTAACATTTATTGAAAAAACAAAAAATATATTTTTATTATTCGGATTTTTGTTTTTTTTCCAAATTGTTAAAGTTCTTATTTTTCGTGTTAAATTAAAAATGTAATTCTCTATGTAAATTATATTTCATCGCCTCGCCATCAATTTGATTAATACAATAAGACAAATTTCATGTAACTTGTATAATCTATTTATAAATACAATTAAACTCTAAAATGTTATTGTGTTTTGAGAGAATTTAATTTATATTTGTGCTACTTAATAATGGTTCAAGACCATTAGTGAATGTGGAAGATAGTGTACCTGAAGAAGTTTGGAAATAAATTTAATTCATGATATGGTTGTTACAACAACATTTTATCTGCTACCTTTTGTGTTTACTTTACGTGAACATTATAATTGTTAAATCATAATGAAGATTCAGCTTAATCAACGCATTCAAAGTAACGCATTATATTGAATACAACATCTCGTATCAACATATTCATCTCCTGGAGAATTCAACGCCACTAGCAGCCGACCTCTATATTAAAATCTACCTCCACTCAACGCAGTATCATCTAAAACTGGTGACCCCGACAATGAACAAACCTTCCAATGGAGTCAACTGTAAGAAGTATCAATTTTATAATCCAATTCAATTTTTTTTCTCCTTCTTAATTTAAATTAGTGCTTGCTCATTTTATTGTAAAAAATTTAATTTTTTTATAATATTCTTTTTTTTCAAAGCGACACAACACTTTTCCCTTAGTGACCACATATTCTTCCAACTAGTCATTTCTCCTATTTAGCAATAATTTTGTTTCCTCCTAGTGACACATTCTTTTTTCTTTTTTCTCCAAATTTTATTTTTCGGTTTCAGCCAACTTCTTGTAGTGCGATTAATTTTTTAAAATTTTCTTTTTGTTTTTAAATCGATACCATGGGCCGAAGATTCACTACTCTTTCCTTCGTAAGGCCCACTTCATTCTTTATTACTCATGGGCGGAATTTTAACATCTCCCTCCTTCGTAAGACCCACTTCACTCTCCTTAACTCTTGGGCCGAAACAAATTTTTTTCGAATTTTCTGATTTTTCAATTACTATCCCTAACGTTATCCATATGTTATCATAACATGATTATCTTCTAACGTTAACCATCTATCTGTTGACAAAACAGGTATGGTCCTTATGGATATAAAAATCTGATTTCATCTAATTAAGCAGAACCTCCAAATATCTGATCTTATAAAGGATTATCCCCAACGTTACCCATATGTTGTTACAACATGAACATCTTCTGACCTTAACCATTTATCTGTTGACGAACAGGTATGGTTCTTATGGATATTTAAAACGACATTTCCTGGTTAATCAGATATTTCTTCTCAAAGGAATCTTTTTCTATGGTACACGTCTCCAAGGTAAACATTGGTCTCAGTCAACTTTGTACTGTCAGACTTTACCAAACTTGTGTTACCATATACACTCCTTTGCTTACGCTAAATTTCTGCTTATTCTTGCTTTTAACAGTTACTTTTCGAAAAATGAACTAATATTCACGTTTGTACATGCTAGTATTATCTCAGTCAACTTTGATCTGTCAGACATTCAGCATCACCGACGTTACTTTCTGCTTCTCGTATTTTAAACGAACCTTTTAACCTATGGTACACATCTCCACAAATATTAGTCTCAGGCAACTCAGCTCTGTCAGACCTATATCTCTACTCGTGTTACCATAACTCCATAATTGTTCGTTTCTTTTTTCTTTTTTTGCAGAACTCCAATTTGTAAGACCCATAATTTTTTTTTTCTCCATCAAATGGTATCGATTACTAAACAACTCTCTCGCTTAACACAATCTCTCCTAACACATTAGTTTTTAACTCTCTCCCAACACAATATCTCCTAACCTTCATTTGATCGAACATCGACAGATAATACCTTACTTTAGGTCACATCTGAAGATGGCTCGACTCAATTTCACCTCTTTTCGCTACTAACTGTTCACTCTACATCTTCGAACACCTTCAAACTTTTTCTTATTCGCTACAACTACTTAGGCAAAACTCTTTCCTTCTTTCCTCCTCAACTATATATCGTTTCATCTTCGATGGCACTAGGGGGGGAGTGTTGTGGCGAATATCAAAACTAAAATCATTTCTCAAAAAAATTTAAAGTTTAGCAGGCGAGGCGATGATTTAGTTAACATTTATTGAAAAAACAAAAAATATATTTTTATTATTCAGATTTTTGTTTTTTTTCCAAATTGTTAAAGTTCTTAGTTTCCGTGCTAAATTAAAAATGTATTTTGGCTTTTCCATTAATTCATCAAAATTGTTTTATTTCTTTTGTATTCTTTCATTACAAAAGTTATTGTTTTAACACTCGTAATATTAATTACAAAATATGTAAATGCAAATTGTTAAAACATAAGTTAAATATAGCAGATTACAAATTAGTTCTGATTTATTTATAAAAATTGTTCAGTTTGAAATAACCACGAGAATCAGCAAAAGTTACGTGGCATTAAATAGAAAAAGGATTTAAGCTTGGTTGAACACTACAATTAAATTGAAAGAAGAACCTTATGTGACCAGATTATATTTATAATAAATTCATCTTTCAACTTGTGCCAGATTAGGAAAACTCAATTGTATTGGTATTAAGCAATTTGGATTTAACTGAATCAATTTGATGTTAATTATAGAAGAAAAGCTATAAACTCTTTATCAAAACATTTTATCTACATAAAATTTAAACACGTATTTTTGCACGTATCTCGCTACGCTCGAGCTGCAAATTTCATACTTGCGTGCGGTGAAATCTAGTACATTCGGCATCGTTATACAAACTACTATTTCAATTTTAAAAGACACATTCCTAGTTTTTCCATAAAATTTTGTTGTGTTTTTGTGTTTTGCAAAAATATTGTTACTAACTTTCCTGTTTTTGAGCATAATTTTTTTTTCAAATTTACTACTAAAATATTATGAACAATAATTGTTTTGCTCTTGAAATAGTTTCCCGACGGATATTAAAACTATAATTTAAATAAATTTATTTTCAAAAGTGGAAAACATAATCACTCCAAGAAAGTTCACTGTTTCATACAACATATTGGGTTTTAGTGAAAAACCAATCTAAACTTCAATTATGACAAATAGTTGTCTCAATCTCTGAATCAAAATTTGATGCAAAAATAAAGTTTTAATTCAAATGAACAGCGCTTTGTGTTATAGCATATATTTCTATTTTAAGGGAATTTTTTTAAACTCAGAGACAATTATTATTTGTTCAAGAGTGTCCGGAATTTTCGAATGACTGATAACATTTAGAAACCTCAACATTCGTACAAAAATATTACCACAAACGATCTCTTACCATCTGTACTAAGTTGAAACTTAAAAACTGTTACAATAATACAATTTGTTTGTATTCACAGAGAATTATACACAATATTAGAACGACATAAGTTTACAAAAAACTCACACGGGAAACTTCAAGCAATGTGGTTAGAAGCACACTATCATGAAGCAGAGAAATTACGCGGACGACCTTTAGGTAAGCTTTTTTTTAATTTAAACTATACTAAAAATACAAATTTTTCCGTTTTATCTTATTTCAACTTTGTCAAAACAAAATAGATTTTTCAATTCAAGGTCCAGTCGACAAATATCGGGTGCGGAAAAAATTCCCATTGCCACGTACAATATGGGATGGAGAACAAAAGACACATTGTTTTAAGGAACGAACCCGAAGCTTACTACGAGAATGGTACTTACAAGATCCATATCCAAATCCAACAAAAAAACGAGAGCTAGCACAAGCAACAGGACTCACACCAACACAAGTTGGTAATTGGTTCAAAAATCGAAGGCAACGTGATAGAGCGGCGGCTGCAAAAAATCGGTGAGTAAATTTTTTTGTCTTATTTTAAATATTTTTTTCCGACGGTTATGTGTTTTTTTCATTACCTTTCACTTCTACTACAAACAAGATCTTTGATATATTTTCTGTAATTAAGTCACTAAACCATAATGATTAACAGTCAATTAATCTCAAACAAAGAAAAAACAAAAACCTTCCATTGAAACATCAAATATCTAAACAATCCTCTCAGAACACAAAACAATATTTCTATATACTTCCGGATTAAGGAAAAATATTAAGAAATAAATAAAATCGATTTGTCTTTGGATGATTTTTTAAGAAAACAAACTGACAATGGGATGGATAGTTTTTCTTAATAATAATAATAAGAATTTAAGGATTTTGTTTTTGTTTTTGTGGTTTAATCTTCTTTTGTTGTGAATGAAAAGAAAAAAAGGATACAAGAACTTTTAAAGTAAAAAGTTGGGTTTTGTTTTTGTTTAAGATTATAGAAATGGACATTTACAAGAATAGTTTTGTAACTGAGATGTTGCGCGAAGTGGCACATGACATTTAATGGAAATGTAAAGTGCAACATCAGTCGCATTCGATGTGACTTAAGTTAACTTAAGTAAGAATTATATGACACTTAACTGAGCGTTAAATAGTTTATTATGTAAGGGAAGTGTAAAAAACTACTTATAAATACTTTTTAATCAAACACCAAACAAATTCATGCTTAGCTAGGTAACAAACTTTCTAATGATAAATTAAAATTAATAATTGGAGCAATAATAAAATAATTATATTTTCTAGGAATAGTTTTAAAAAATTTTATTTGAAAATTGCTGTATAACATATGACGGCATCTCGTTCTTGTTCAATTACATAGAAAATTCTGAAAAAAGTTCGAATTTCGTCTTAATTTAGTTTAAAACAACACCAAAACAAAGGTGACATTTCTTCTTAACTCGGCTTATATTTGTATGTCACATAACGTATTTGTGACATACAAATAATGACATAATAGTTACATTTATAGGAATTGAATCTGTGGCGTATCGTCAAACTAAAAATGGGAAATAAGGTTTATAGTATATCTGGATTATGTTTATGTGGATATATGTTACTACACAAAGAAAAGTTATAATTTGGATTATCTAGTTTCAAGATTCTTATTTAATATTTATATAGCGCGAACCGAAAAGCTATAAATTGGTGACCCCGACTAAAAAACACGAAGATTATATATGGATAATCAAGAAAGTTAAGCGAGAAATACTACTAGCTTGTGAGAAATACTACTTTAAGGAATGGATTTACGTTTATCAAGTAACAAATCTATACGAACTACTTTTCATATTATTATTATTATTATTTACTGTCTTAATTGTTATTTCTATTGTTAGTTTTATTATTCTGTTATTACTTTTTGTTTCTGTTTGTACATATTATTATAACAGAGCATGTTTTCAGTTTTGAAAGGAAATTAAGAGGTTTAAAACTGAAAAAATTTTAATTTTAAAATATTAATATACTTTAATAATATCAACACTATCCTTAATTTTCGTGACGGGTTTAATAGCCACCAGCTACCTATCACGAAAATTAAGGAAGGTAAATATTTTTTTAAAGTGGTTGACTCGGTTCCTCCATTACCTGAAGAGACCCCCAAAATGTTTTCGCAACGCGAACTAAATGACGCGATTGCACGAGCTGTAGCACTAGCTACCAAAAATCCAATTTCTCTGGTTAATGATGATCAAGCTCCTTGTAGCAGCAATGCTATATCTAAGCCTAAAAACGACATCGACATTAATGTCGTAGGTTTCACTCCTGCACCCTTTTGGCATACACAACCCGATTTGTGGTTTCTTACACTTGAGGCTCAGTTCAGTAATGATCGAGTTACGAGCCAAAAATATAAATTTAGAACATTTTGTCGCATTCTTACCCCTGAGTTAGCCCAACTTGTTAGCGATATCATCGCACATCCCGATCCTGATCATCCTTACGATTCAATCAAACAAGCAATTCTCACTCGGTTAGGAAAATCTAATACTGACCGCATTCGTACCGTGCTCCGTGGGATGGATCTTGGCGATAATCGTCCATCCGAATTGTTGCGAGCAATGCGAAGTGAAGCAAAACAAAATTTTTCTGATGACACACTGAGAGTTCTATGGAGCGAAAAACTTCCTCCTCTCATTAAAACCGCTATTGCTCCTAGTAATGACGTTCTTGACGCTGTAGCCGTCACTGCAGATGCTGTATTCAGTGCTTTGATGACTCCATCAATTTTCTAAGTTGCACAACCTTCGCAACACAATGAATCTATTAATGATAATTCTGCTAAATCAAATTTGGAAATCTCTTTATTGCAACAGATTTTCAGTATTCTATTCTACAGTATTTCTGGTCGTAACGGACCTTGGATTTGATTGGCAATGGCCTTAGCTGCATTTTGTGAGACAAGATCTGGTAAATCCATATTTTCTTAAGTTTTCGTATATTTTTTTTAATATTATATGACAGGAACCAATTTTAGTTTTATTAAAACAAATTGTTTTATTCAAACGATAAAGCTGTTCGAAAATTCAAAGACTACTTTTTTTTTTTTAAATAAAATGTGTTGTGTAGTAGGAATTACAATATGTGTCACAATAACACATAAAAACCTTTTAAGACCAAGGTCCCACAACAACATACGTTCAAAGGTGTTGATGGACGTAAATCTTTCTTTTTTGTTGTTTTTTTATATTTTTTGTTACTAAACAAAAAATCCTATCACTGACAAAATATGACATAGGCCAATATTTTATGATAGAATAGAGAAAATAAAAGTAAATTAAAAAGTAAATAGCAAATTTTTACAAAAATTTGCTGAAACAAAACAAAAATGTAGTTGCCAATAATCCAGCCGGTTGCATATTCCTTGATCCTGTGACGCACTGTCTTTCTTGAAGATTAAAGCCCACACATAGTTATACGAAGGTTCGTTTCCTCAATTAAGCAATAGCGTCTCATTATCAAGGATAATTTCATTTCATTCACTTAGCAACTACTTATAAATAAATATGTACATTATAAATAAATATGTACATATTGTACATCAAAATATTTTTTTATAGCACCCTACTTGAAGGGAAACCAAAATGAAACTTTTTTTCAATAATTATTAATTATACTCTAATATATTATTAATACATTTAATGAAAAATAAATCGTTGTACGCACCACTGTCGTTATCAGATTTTAACGGCCTTCAGGCGATATGAATCCCTCGGGCCAGAGGCCCTCGGGCTGGTCATATCGCCTTCGGGCCGTTAAAATCCTTATAACAATATTGGTGCGTAAATTACTATTTTGGTGGTTGATTTAAAAAATTGCATTCAAACAAGCTACGAGTGATTATAATACATATTTATAGCTATTTAATAGATGCATCCATTCAATGACGCAAATAATTATGATTTTAAGCAAATACAAATATTGTAAAGATTATATAATATTCATTTTGCTTTTTGGTGTATGTTACGTTTCCGCGTCACAATCACTTTAAGTTTAAGGAGACAAAATTGTTTTACCAAATTGTTAAACTATTATTTGCCGCCTTGTGACATAAATTACTACACGTAATTTATTTAATAAATTATAAAAAACAACGAACACTTTATTAAAAATGTAGTTATATTTTAAAAATAATTTGATATAATAAAAACATAGACCGGTTTCGACTATTTGTATAGTCATTATCAATATGAGATTCATTTAGTACTCCTAGTTGAGTACTAAATGAATCTCATATTGATAATGACTACAAATAGTCGAAACCGGTCTATGTTTTTATTATATTAAATTATTTTTAAAATATAACTACATTTTTAATAAAGTGTTCAATGTTTTTTACAATTTATTAAATAAATTAAGTGTAATAATTTATGTCACACGGCGGTAAATAATAGTTTAACAATTTGGTAAAACAATTTTGTCTCCTTAAATTTATTATATAATATATTTTGCTACAAGAAATAAACAGACAGTTTTTCGCGTGAGAGAACATTTGATCACGAAATGCACCAGCGTAGAGATATGGCAAGTTTTTGAACGAAAAACGTTTTCATCTCGCGTAGGGAATGTGTTTTTGTTTACAATTGTAAATATAAATATTAATGAATATATCAATTATGAAATTAGAAAATGACAACATAAAATTCATATTCTATTTTGTCATGGTTGCTTTGATTTAAAGGCTTTTTAAAATTACATGAAAATATCATAGCAACTATATAGTTTGTTATTTAGTGAAAATATTTGTTCACTAGAGAAAAAAGGGGCGCTTTCACAGGGGGTTAGAACTGCATGAAAATGGATTTTTTCATGTAATTTTACAAAATTTTAAACCAAGGCTGCCATGATAAATTATACAACATGTAATTTTTCTACGATAGCATATATAAAAAGTCTATTTTCGTGCAGACTTACTCTTTTGTGAAAATGAGTTTCTTCCCACTAGGTAGTGTAAAATAGTTTTCGCTAAATAACAAATTGTAGTTGCTATGTTATTTTCATGTAATTTTACAAACTTTTTAAATCAAAGCAACCATAAATAAAATATGAATTTTTGCACGATCAGGCGATTTTGCATGTTTGCTGATTCGTAAATAAACATAGTAAGTTTCGTTTACAAATCACAGGTCGGTAAGTAATTACTTACCGATCATGTAGGCGGTAAGTAATAACCTACCAGTAAGGGAGACCCCAGAGTGTGAATAAAAACGATTTTTATTCAAATAATTATGTAGGGCAATTTACTAACTATAAACTTTAAATATATTCTTTTAAAAATATTGCAATTAAAAGATTTAAAAGCAATTTATTTTGAAAAAATATTCGATGAAAGTTTTGTTGCAAAACTACAAAAAAACCTATAGAATTATGATGAAACGCAGAGCTTACTAGTTTGAAATGAAATTTTAAGAAATTTTCTTTAAAACATTAAAACTTAAAAATGAATTTTATTATTTAAATAATTGAAATTGGATTTTTATCGATCGTGCAAAAAATATAATAAGCATTTTGGGCATTAAGAGTATCACCAATTTCTGATATACTAGAGATATCGACTTCGTCTCGATCTCAAAACATATATCCTCAATCGGTAAAACACTCTTACTGCCTTTAATACTTAAATAACTATTTGAATGTTATATGTTGTCGATTTCTGATTTAATAAATTATAATAAAATATCGTATTTACTATCGTAGAAAAATTCAAATTTTTGCTATGCAAGATGAAAACTTTTTACGTTCGTAAAATTGACCCACTCGACGAAAAACTAGTATTACATAAATTGTAACAAAATGTACTATTACCATGCGAGCATTTTCATCTAATGTAGCAAAATATACTATTTTCGTTTTAGTTATGGAATTAAAGTTAATTTTTTTCTGTTCTGTTCATAACAATCGTTATATTTTGTCAGTACAACAATATATATTTGATAACATACATACATGTGACCATAGAAAAAACTAGTAAAGTAGTAAGCCAATACTATTTGAATTTCTAACTGGCTAACTTAAATCATAAAAGTCTGATATTGGTCTAGGTTTTGTTTTAACTGTAACACCCGCTATACATTTGAGCTAAGCATATGTGAAATAACTTTGTTATAATTTTATAGTTTAGCTTGTATCACACAGTTGAAAAAGTTACTGTATTTTTTAATACAAGCTTTGCTATATGGGTTATGGAAAGAAAGTTATTAAATTGCGATGCAAATGTTGCATTAAAACTAATTCTAATACAAAACTACAAATTTTAGTACAACTCTAACATCATAATTTATTTTTTATTCGCCTATATATTAAACTTTTACTTTATTACTGTGATTTGCGGCCTTAAAGTGTCACTTTTTAATCATATATTTTGTTGTCATAGCTACGTCCTAAAAAGTAAAAAACATTTGTATTTGTTTAAATTCTATACAAAATAGAAATTTTCATCAAAGCAACCCTTAAATTCAAAATTTCATAATCCAATTAAAATAATTGTTATCATTTGTTGTCATGGTTATACAATAACTTGGAGAAAATCACAAATTGTTCCACATATTTTTATTTCAAAATTTATGCAAATTTATAAATTAAAAAATTTAGAATAAACATTTTTTTAATAAATATTTTGCTTGCGGCGAATAAAAAATAGTATATGATGCACGGACGTAAGCTATTTTGGACTTAATGTGGGTGCAAATCTCGGCTAGCGCCTCGATTTGCAAACTCCACATACGTCCAAAATCTTTAGCTTTATGTCCTAGCATCATTATGTACTATTTTATAGAAATGGTAGAAGTTTGAAAACAACTTGAAAATGCAAAGAGCATTAAATTTAACTTTATAGTAAGTTTTGCTTTGTTTTATAATGGAGACTTCCGTAGAAAGCAATGTAGCAATTTGCATTATATATTCAGCTTTTTTTAACTGTGCAGTTCATGCCACGATTCACTATACACTTCACTTCAACTAATTTATGCTACAAAAATAAAACGCATGTACAAAGCATTTTTGTATATTGTGTCAGAATGACATTTAAAAAATTAAATACTTTATGTATTCAATTTTTCAAAATTTGTATAAAAGCAAAATAATGTAGATTACCAACATTTTTGTTTACAATATTTATTTTAATTTTTCTAACCACAAAATTTCAAATACATATTCAAATATTTTGACAGAAAATATTTTGAACATGACTTTAATCATGCGTTTTTCAATTTATAGTAGTATAGTATTTATGGTATAGTATTAGTTTTTATATAAAACTTCATTGTATGTTTGAGTGGGTCTGATTGTCTATAAATATTTAAAATTATATCGATAAAAAAAATATATGCAGAATTAATAACCATTCTATATGACATACAGTAGCATTAAATTAGCTAAATCTAGCAAACATATATTTAAATAACGACCGCCAAACGGTACAACTCTTTAATTTCATAGTTAAACAAAATATATCACACACTGCATGAGAAAATATTAGACAGCTCTATTAAAATCTATAATTTCTCAATTTTTCTCAATACTTATTACTAGCTATCATTAATATTAAATTTAAGGTCAAATCAAAGTACAACAACAATAAATAAATTAAATAACAAAAATAATATTCGAAAACATAACCTAAAATGTTCAACTAATTTGTTCCGGTGTTAATT